>OY755235.1:112274293-112610607 GCA_963576725.1 Azorinus chamasolen | reverse complement strand
CACCCCAATATGAATCAAGAACACATCAGTGCAGGACATCACAGGGTGTTCCCTGACCCCTTTTTTCTGTTGAATGTCCCTTCAATTTTACAAATGATCCTCAAAACAAGAGATGTTTGTAAAACATGTATACCCCCGAGACCCCCTACCTTTGACCTAGTGACCTCAACTATAGAGGTCATCCAGTGGCCATGACTAATCACCACAGCAAATCCTAAGCCAAACCACTGATCATTTATTGATCTGAAAACATTTCACAAGTTAAGGTCATGGTGACCTTGACCTTTGACCTAGTGACCTCAACAACTATAGGGGTCATCTAGTGGTCAGGACCAACTACCACAGCAAGTTTGAAGATCCCGAACCAAACCATTGAGCAGTTATCAATTGGAAACAATTTCATCAGTTACGGTCATGATGACCTTGACCTAGTGACCTCAAAATCAATAGTCATCTATTTGTCATGACCAACCACCACAGCAAGATCTTAAGCCAATCCCTTGAGCAGTTATTGATTGGAAACCATTCCACCAGTTAAGGTCATGGTGACCTTGACCTTTGACCTAGTGACCTAAAAAACAACAGGGCTCATCTAGTTGTCATGACCAACCACCTAAGCAAATTTGAAGATCCTAAGCCAACCCATGAGCAGTTATTGATCAGAAACCATTTTACAAGTTTAGGTCATGGTGACCTTTACCTTTGACTTAGTGACCTCAAAAACGATAGGGGTCATCCAGTGGTCATGACCAACTACCACAGCAAGTTTGAAGATTCTAAGCCAATCCCTTGAGCAGTTATTGATCGGAAACCATTTAACCAGTTAAGAGCATGCTGACCTTGACCTTTGACCTAGTGACCTCAAAATCAATAGGGGTCATCTAGTGATCATTACCAACCACCACAGCAAATTTGAAGATCCTAAGCCAAACCCTAGAGCAGTTATTGATCGCTAACCATTTCACCAGTTAAGGTCATGGTGACCTTGATCTTTGACCTAGTGACCTAAAAAACAATTAGACTCATCTAGTTGTCATGACCAACCACCTAAGCAAATTTGAAGATCCTAAGCCAAACCCATGAGCAGTTATTGATCAGAAACAATTTTACCAGTTAAGGTCATGGTGACCTTGACCTTTGACCTAAAAAACAATAGGGGTCATCCAGTGGTCATGACAAACTACCACAGCAAGTTTGAAGATTCTAAGCTAAAACCTTGAGCAGTTATTGATCGGAAACCATTTAACCAGTTAAGGTCATGGTGACCTTGACCTTTGACCTAGTGACCTCAAAATCAATAGGGGCCATCCAGTGGTCATGACCAACTACCACAGCAAGTTTGAAGATTCTAAGCTAAACCCTTGAGCAGTTATTGATCGGAAACCATTTAACCATTTAAGGTCATGGTGACCTTGACCTTTGACCTAGTGACCTCAAAATCAATAGGGGTCATCTAGTGGTCATGACCAACCACCACAGCAAGTGAAGATCCCAAGCCAAACCCTTGAGCAGTTATTGATCGGAAACCATTTCACCATTTTAGGTCATGGCGACCTTGACCTTTGACCTAGTGACCTAAAAAACAATAGGGGTCATCTACTTGTCATGACCAACCACCACAGCAAGTTTGAAGATTCTAGGCCAAGGCGTTTATTAGTTATCGTTCGGAAACCATCGATCTACCGACCGACATGTGCAAAGCAATATACCCCCATTTTTTCAAAAGGGGGGTATAATTAAGAGGGTCTGGAGGACCCTCAAATTGGTCTTTTTGAAGGGGTCAAGGGAAAAGTCTGTCATCACTGTCCTACTCTAATCCTGTTAGTATTTGCCTCCTTGTGGTAAAAATACAGTAAACTAAATTACTGCCATCTCAGAGATATCATAATTTTGTTTATTTTTACTTGCCCAAAAAAATACCCGTAGCAATTGCCAAGTTGTACACATACCGTGTCTCTGGCAACATCATGTTCATCCTTGATAATGAAAATCATATCAAAACGAGACAGAATGGTCGGCATAAAGTCTATGTTCTCTTCCCCTTTTGTGTCGTCCCATCTTCCATACACACTGTTAGCTGCAGCCAGCACAGAGCAGCGAGAGTTCAGCGTAGTTGTAATTCCAGCCTGAATTTAAAACAGAAATTATCACAAAACACTATTTAAGTACATGCCTCTAAAAAGCTCTAATAAATCACATACATGTAATAGTTGTAGAAAAAATACTTATCTACTGTTCAGCAAAACTATAACTATCACTAAAGGTGATGAATGGCAGCCTTGATTGCAAATCCAAGTTTTGAACATGTATCAGGACCAAATAACAAAAATACCCAAAGTTCAAATAGAGAAAATTCTGTAATGGCTAACACTAAACACAGGAAAATTGTGTCTTGCGCATCTGCTATTTGTGACTATTACGTATCCCAAATATAAATTCAGTAACTTTAAAATTGAAGGAGGAGTTTCCGACACCAACTCCCCATATTACAAGCCAAAACAAGTACCAAGTGAATCAGGTTGAAAGTGAAGGAGGAGTTCAAAGTACAGGATTTTGCCTGCCAATTTCAAGACCGATTTCAAGGACAAAGGTCAAGGTCAAGGTCATAGAGACCTGAAATTTGTGTCTTGCACATCTACTACTCCTGAGTTACATTTATGCCAAGTATCAAGTCAATCAGGATGAAAGTGAAGGAGGAGTTTGCCGTACAAGATTTTGCCTGCCAATTTTAAGACCAATTTCAAGGCCAAAGGTCAAGGTCACAGAGATTTGAAATTTGTGTCTTGCACATCTACTACTCCTGAGTAACATTTATGCCCAGTATCAAGTGAATCAGGTTGAAAGTGAAGGAGGAGTTCAAAGTACAAGATTTTGCCTGCCAATTTCAAGACCAATTTTAAGGACAAAGGTCAAGGTCACAGAGACCTAAAATTTGTGTATTGCACATATACTACTCCTGAATAACATTTATGCCAAGTATCGAGTGAATCAGGTTGAAATTGAAGGAGGAGTTCAAAGTACAAGATTTTGCCTGCCAATTTCAAGGCCAAAGGCCAAAGGTCAAGGTCACAGAGATTTGAAATTTGTGTCTTGCACATCTACTACTCCTGCGTAACATTTATGCCAAGTATCAAGTGAATCAGGTTGCAAGTGAAGGAGGAGTTCAAAGTACAAGGTTTTGCCTGCCAATTTTAAGACCAATTTCAAGGCCAAAGATCAAGGTCACACAGATTTGAAATTTGTGTCTTGCACATCTACTACTCCTGAGTAACATTTATGCCAAGTATCAAGTGAATCAGGTTGAAAGTGAAGGAGGAGTTCAAAGTACAAGATTATGCCTGCCAATTTCAAGACCAATTTCAAGGCCAAAGTTCAAGGTCAAGGTCACAGAGACCTGGAATTTGTGTCTTGCACATATACTACTCCTGAGTAACATTTATGCCAAGTATCAAGTGAATCAGGTTGAAATTGAAGGAGGAGTTCAAAGTACAAGATTTTGCCTGCCAATTTCAAGACCAAAGGTCAAGGTCACAGAGACCTGAAAGTTGTGTCTTGCACATCTACTACTCCTGAGTAAGATTTATGCCAAGTATCAAGTGAATCAGGTTGAAATTGAAGGAGGAGTTCAAAGTACAAGATTATGCCTGCCAATTTCAAGACCAATTTCAAGGCCAAAGGTCAAGGTCAAGGTCCCTCAAATTTGTGTCTTGCACATCTACTACTCCTGAGTAACATTTATGCCAAGTATCAAGTGAATCAGATTGAAATTGAAGGAGGAGTTCAAAGTACAAGATTTTGCCTGCCAATTTCAAGACCAATTTCAAGGCCAAAGGTCAAGGTCAATGTCACAGAGACCTGAAATTTGTGTCTTGCACATCTACTACTCCTGAGGAACATTTATGCCAAGTATCAAGTGAATCAGGTTGAAATTGAAGGAGGAGTTCAAAGTACAAGATTTTGTCTGCCAATTTCAAGACCAATTTCAAGGCCAAAGGTCAAGGTCAATGTCACAGAGACCTCAAATTTGTGTCTTGCACATCTACTACTCCTGAGTAACATTTATGCCAAGTATCAAGTGAATCAGGTTGAAATTGAAGGAGGAGTTCAACGTACAAGATTTTGCCTGCCAATTTCAAGACAAATTTCAAGGCCAAAGGTCAAGGTCACAGAGACCTGAAATTTGTGTCTTGCACATCTACTACTCCTGAGGAACATTTATGCCAAGTATCAAATGAATCAGGTTGAAATTGAAGGAGGAGTTCAAAGTACAAGATTTTGCCTGCCAATTTCAAGACCAAAGGTCAAGGTCAAGGTCACAGAGACCTCAAATTTGTGTCTTGCACATCTACTATACCTGAGTAACATTTATGCCAAGTATCAAGTGAATCAGGTTGAAATTGAAGGAGGAGTTCAAAGTACAAGATTTTGTCTGCCAATTTCAAGACCAATTTCAAGGCCAAAGGTCAATGTCACAGAGACCTGAAATTTGTGTCTTGCACATCTACTACTCCTGAGTAAGATTTATGCCAAGTATCAAGTGAATCAGGTTGAAATTGAAGGAGGAGTTCAACGTACAAGATTTTGCCTACCAATTTCAAGACCAATTTCAAGGCCAAAGGTCAAGGTCACAGAGACCTCAAATTTGTGTCTTGCACATCTACTACTCCTGATTAACAACTATGCCAAGTGTCAAGTGAATCGGGTTGAAATTGAAGGAGGAGTTCGCCGTACAAGATTTTGCAGACAGACCGACCGACAGGCTGATTCCAGTATACCCCCCTCAAACTCTGTTTGTGGGGGTATAATAAGTTATTTTTGGTTCTCTCAATACCTTGGCAGGTGATATCAAAAATATGTTTATGGAACACTATGCTCAAAAGAGTAAAACAAAATGTGAATCCTATAGGGCTCCTGCATTTTCAATGCTGGGCCCTAACCAGAGCTATCACTAAAGGTGATGGAATACCCCTGCACAGCAGCCTTGATCACAAATCCAATACCCATGTTTCAAGCAAAATCTTGCACATCTACCCCAGCTGCCCATGTTCAAATGCGAATGGCCCGCCCGTCGCCGGACAGGGCGATTCCAGTATATGCCCTCAAACAAGTTTGCCGGGCTATAACTAGAGCTACCACTAAAGACTATGATTACCCCCACACAGCAACCTTGATTGAAACACAGGCCCAAATTGCAACTAGAAACGTGTCCAAAGGACACTAATGCCCCCTCTTCAGATTTTTTGTCACAGAAAGTAAAGGCCATAATCATGTATGCAACGAATGAAGCGATTTATGCCATTTTTGCAAATAAAGGGCTGCAACTCCTAAACAACTGAAGCGTTTTACATGGCTATCAAACTTGACCAAGATATAATGGCCACAAACGAATGTGTAAAGTTTGGTATGGATAGGACAAATACTTTTCCTCAAGAGCCTGGACAAGATATTTTTAAAGTAATTTTTGCAAATAAAGCGCTGCAACTCCTAGATGACTAAAGCGATTCACATGGCTATTTCACATGGCTATCGATCTTGATCTAGATATAATTGCCACAAATGTGTGCAAAGTTTGGTGAGGATTGGACAAATACTTTCCAAGAAAGAGTCCGGACAAATTCTTACAGATGTGGGTACGGACGTATGGACAAGGGCAACCCTATATGCCACCACCTTGTGGGGGGGCATAAAAATACAAGTTCAAGGGGAGTATGAAGTTTGTACAAGTTCAAAGACAGACATAAAAAGGCCACAAACAATACAAGTTCAATCTTTGGGACATAATTATACATGCTATTCATAATTTCATATTGTTTCGACTTTCACTGTATTATCTCTTCATATACCTAGATGTCGAAATGCAGGTCAAGTATAGCAAAATTGGATAAACATTTTTGTGATCATTTTCTTCTTGTATCGTAATAATTAATTGGTTCACTAATTGAGCAGCCAGAATGGTTACATACCTTGGCTATAGAGATGGTCTGCTGTTCCATGGCCTCGTGAATAGCCACACGGTCATCCTCTCTCATCTTGTCAAACTCGTCGATACACACAACTCCCCCATCAGCAAGTACCATAGCACCACCCTCCATCACAAAATTTCTCTAAAGAAAGTTTAAGAAACAAATACAGAAATGGTTAAGCCTTTCCCTCATACAAAGGCCTTTTTCACGCTTTCGCAAACAGAGTAGACCCAGATCATATGGCTCCTATAGGAGCTGTCTGATCAAGGTTTTCTCTGCTTGTGGATTTATATATATATCAGATTCTACAGTTTGTGCCTAAAACAAAATGTCCTGTATAACAGTATTCATATGTAATTATAACAAGAGCACTGCTGCCAACATCAAAGTAAACGTTACGTTAAGGATGACATCGACAACAGCTCCAAATTTTTTCTTTGAAAAACAGACAAACTAAAAATTAAATTAATATTCTGAAATCATCATTTTCCCACCAAACCGTGTTGTAATTTCTTTTTAGAACTGTCTCGAAGAGGGTTTGGTGGAGAAAAGGGAGTTATTCTTGAAAATGTTTCCAGTTATGCATCTTATCTGGGCCTCCAACTACATCAGCAAAAATGTATTGATTAGCTGCTGTGTTTTTCAAATTAATTTAAGACTACATAATTTGAACAATTGTTTTATGTATAATTAGCAATATACCAAGATGAATGTCTTAACCTTCATTTTTCTCTAATGCAATCTGTCCTGTATCATGGTACACTACAGAGATGTACATGTGTCCTGATCCATCAAATTTTATCTGTCGGTCAAACCCCATTTTGCTGCTAGTCATGCATTGCCTCAGGCGAATCTAGTAAATAGCAGCAAGATGGGGTTTGGCAGACAATATTAAAAATATTTTCCTTCAGATTTCCTAAATATAAATCTTATCTTCAGCTCTGATGCTATTCCAACACTGAAACTCAGAGCCCCTGTTGATTCAGAATGCTTTTTGAAACAATTGCGATAAGTAGAGCATTTCCTCAATAGGAGCTTTTGCAATGGTTTCAAAACTATAAAATTCTGAAAAAAATGTCCTTTTCTCTAGTGAATGCTACTGTTCTGCAGATTTATTCAAAGAGGTTGAATAGCGTTCAAAAGAGAATGGGTTAACTCTTCGCTTGCTATTCACGTCAATATACCTACCTGTAAATAGTGAAGACCTAGATGAGACAGCTCCTGCAGGAGCTGTCTCATCAGGGTCTGCACTATTTACAAGTTGATTGTGCAACCAGTACACTCCACAGCAGTGATTGCACAGCGAAATACTTGTACACAGTGAAGATAAATGTAACTAGAGGTTTTGTCACAAAAACGGATGTCTCCCCTCTAATAAAAACAATATGTAAAGGGAAATCACTAAAAATGTTATGGTCTTGATGAATGATACTTCCCCTCATTTTGCGCTTTCCACACTACATTTTTCAAGAAGAAAATGATAACAGCTAATAACTCCAAAAATACTGATACCAGATTTATGGCCCTTGTGCATGACACTTACTTTCATCATGCTCTTTCCAAAAATAAAATGTCATTCCAATAGCATCAGTCGAACAGGAGTTGTTGATCGGCCAAAAAATGTAACAAAGGGCAATAACTCCAAAAGTATTGAAGCCAGAATTATGGCCCTTGTTCATGACACTTTCTCTCATCATGCTCTTTCCATGTATGAAGTTTCAATACGATGGCAAGAGCCATGTAGGAGTTATCGTCCGGACAAGAAAGAATTAAACAAATGTACAAGGGGCAATAACACTAAATTTATTGAAGCTCGAGTTCAGGATCTTATGCATGACACTTTCTCTTATCATGATCGTTCCATGTATGAAGTTTCACTCCAATGGCATGTGTCACATAGAAGTTATCGTCCAGACAAAAAAGTGTGAATTTTTTTACAATGGGCAATAACTCCTATATTAGTGAAGCCAAAGTTATGTACCTTCTACATGACACTTCCTCTCATTATGCTCTTTCCATATATGAAGTTTCAATCAACTGGCATCAGGCATATTGAAGTTATTGTCCGGACAAAAAATTATGATATTTTTTGCAAAGGGTAATAACTCCAATATTAGTGAAGCCAGAGTTATGGACCTTGTGCATGACACTTCCTCTCGTCATGATCTTTCCATATATGAAGTTTCAATCCAATGGCATGAGCCATATAGGAGTTATCGTCCGGACAAAAAAGTGTGATTTTTTTTTACAAGGGGCAATAACTCCTATATTAGTGAAGCCAGAGTTATGGACCTTGTGCATGACACTTCCTCTCATTATGCTCTTTCCATATATGAAGTTTCAATCAACTGGCATCAGGCATATTGAAGTTATCGTCCGGACAAAAAGTGTGACGGACAGACAACTCTCACGAAAACAATAAGTCTCCCCCATATAAATATGGGGGGAGACATAATTATACAACAGGGCATGGGTAAAGAAGGAGAAATGTATTTTAAAATTCAGCACGAGAATGGGTTAGGGAACTTACAGTCTGGGGATCTCTGGTCACTGAGGCCGTCAGACCAGCTGCACTGCTGCCTTTGCCAGATGTGTATACAGCAATAGGAGAGACCCGCTCAACAAACTTCAGCAGCTGAGACTTAGCAGTTCCAGGATCACCCAACATAAGCAGGTTGACATCACCACGACGGGTCAGTCCATCAGGTAATCTGAAAGCAAACGTATCTAAATAATTAAATCTGAATCTATGTGTTCAGTTTACTTAGTGTAATGCAAATCCCCATTCTAGTATTTATGCATAGAGCACACAAAATGAACAGTTTCAATTATCACACTTTAACCCTTTAGTAGATAAATACTGTCATTATTAATACTGATTAGTAGGAGCGGGAGGTATTATCGGTATACCGGTATGTTGTGATATGCTTGAAAACAATACGCCGTATTGGTACGGCCAGAGAATACTGGTACGCTTGAGAATTTCTGTAAGAAGTTCGTACATTTCCGGTAACTTATAAATTCACCATTTCTCTCATTTAATGATCATTTTAGCGCTTTCTAGAACTTTGTCGCAGCGAGTCTAGGTGCACATCAAATCCCCTTCACCAATATGCATTAAAATATTCAGAAAATTTCTACATGGAAATGCAAGTCTCACCTCTTTCTTGAACCACCAAAAAGCAAGCATGCTATTGCCTTCTTGACATCCAAACTGCCATAAATAGAGGGGGCAATACTCTTGGCAATAGTTTCAAAAATATTTGGAGTTTTAGCCATTCTTCTGAATTCTTCTTCCTCAGCTGGGGTGATGGTGGTTCCTGTGGTGCGACCCTGACCTTCTGTATCCACCTGAACACCAACCATACGGAAATATGGAGCACGAATTCCAACGTTTACCTTCTCCCGAGAGCCTTGCTGTTAAAATACAAATCATTAAAGTCATATTATAAAGTCTAGCATTGGATAACAATCATGAAGATTGAACAATAACACTAACCCTTACCCTGCTTGCCATGACACAGGTAGCATCCAAGCTATTGGACACTTGGTCAAAAATTTCTGAAGCTTGCGTCATGATTCAAATTTGAGCAAGACTTTTTTTTTTCAAAGCTTGTTAACCCTTTCCTCATAAATACGCCTTTCTACGCCTCTGTAAAAGTCACCTGTTGAAACCATTGTGATAAAAAGAGCATTTGCTCCTACAGGAGCAAATGCTCTATTTATCACAATGGTTTCAAACCACAAAATTCTCAAAGTTACCTTTTCTCTAGTTAATACTCCTTTTCGGTAGATTTATTCAAAGTGGTTGGATCTAAAAAAAATAGCCTACGAGGGAATGGGTTAAAGATTAAGTATAGAAGATACAAGTACGAGTTCAACTGAAGATCCATTTCTTTTTTTTGCATTAACCATTTACCCACTAGAGATGACTTTGCAAACAGAGTAGACTCGAACAGGAGTCATCTGATCAGGGTTAGTTGTTTTCTTGTGGAATTTAATAGATACGATTCTTCAGTTTCATCCATGGTTAAAACTTCCTGTGTTCATGCCAGTATTAAGATTAAGCTAATAAATATTCATACATACAATATATCTTAAATGAATATTCATGAAGTAAACAGTTAACAAGCTAAATATAAAGTTCTTGGGTGAAGTAATATAAATGGAAAACATTCTTTCATACTGTAAAAAAACTTCTCTACAGTGACCACCCAAAACATGTCAACTTCAGGGTCTTCAACCTTAATCTGCTGAATATTTAACCCTTTCTCTGTTCAATATTCATGAAACAAGAGGGCCAGAATGACCCCGATATCGCTCACCAGACAATCAGAGGACGGTCTTCCAGTTTCAGAGATTTCCAAAGGTTTCACTTTATATTTGTTTCTATTGAAAACTGTCCACCCCTGGGGCAGGGCCAATTTTGACCCCAGGGCCATAATTTATATAACTTTTGTAGAGGACCTGAGCATGATGCTATGTGCCAAATATGAAAGCTGAGAACCTATATGTGCCAAATATGACAGCTGACTCTTCCAGTTTCAGAGGAGAAGAATTTCAAAGTTTTCACTATATGTTTCTATTGAAAACTGCCCACCCCTTGGGCCCCGCAAATTTTGACCCCGGGGCCATAATTTATATAACTTTTGTAGAGGACCTGAACATGATGCTATGTGCCAAATATTAAAGCTGAGAGTCTACCAGTTTCAGAGGAGAAGATTTTCAAAGTTTTCGCTATATGTTTCTATTGAAAACTGCCCACCCCTGGGGCAGGCCAATTTTGCCCCTAGGGCCATAATTTATGTAACTTTTGTAGAGGACCTGAACATGATGCTATGTGCCAAATATGAAAGCTGAGAACCTTCTGGTTTCAGATGATTTTCAAAAACTATCGAAAACAAGAAACTCCTGGGGCAGGGCCAATTTTGATCCCAGGGGCACAATTTACATAACTTTTGAAGAGGACCTTAAGATGATGCTATAAGCCAAAGATGAAAGCTGAGAACCCTGTAGATTCAGAGAAAGAAGATTTTTAAAGGTTCAAATTATTGACACGGACGACGCACGCCGACGAACGACAAACATCAGGCGATCACAAAAGCTCACCCTGAACACTTTGTGCTACATGCAAGGTTTCATGAAAATCCGTTGAACAGTTTTAGAGGAGTTGCGCTTACAAGATCGACAGCCGCCCGCTCGTCCACTGTACATCACCATTTCAATAACCAAATTTTCCGTGGAAAACCCAGTTAAAAGTCTTACAGAGTTATGGCCCTTGGTCATGGTGACTGAACAGTGTGGGAAGTTTCATTAGTTGCATTAATAGTAAAGAAGTAATAGAAAATGTTAAAGTTTCCAGACAGAAAAAACTATTTACATTCAAAGCCAATTTGAAATCAAGGACATGAAACTAGCTAGCATCAACTTCTTTCTATACCTTGCTTGGTTTTCCTGCCTTTTTGATTGAGAAAATGCCCATTACAGTAACTCGGTTTCCAGGCACAATTTTGTCACATAAATATCTGTAAAAAAGAAAATGCACAATTGATGCTGGATATTATAAATTTCATAACAAATTAGTTGGCACATCTTCAATTCTTTCAACACTATCGACCAAGTTTTGATGACCTTTTGGATCTACTTTGCCTAACAGGTATTAAAAATATTTTTTTTAAAAGAAATATCTCTTTTAAAATTGAAGCCAGGGCTTTATTTCAAGTGATTTTATTGTCGTTATGTAGCAAATTGAAGCCAGGGCTTTATTTCAAGTGATTTTATTGTCGTTATGTAGCCATGTTCCCAGTAGCAAAGAGTGCCCCCCTTCCCCCAGTTTTAATTGAGCTGTCTGATCTGGGTATGTTGTTTGTTTATGAATTCTAGAGGTTTCGGTCTGACTGGGTCTAATGCGTTTACAATGGACACTTGTAGGAGGTAATTAATTAGTTGAATTCTTAAAGCTACAAAAAATCCCAGATCAGACAAAATTCCCAATTTCAGGGGTATGGGTCATCTTCCCAAAGAAGTGAGAACCCCCCCCCCCCCAACCTGAAAGCATTCAAAATGCATGTTTTACATAACCCCTGTAAGGTAACAATCATTGGCCTTACACCGATATAAATGTGGTCTGGTTAATCTAAGTCTTGGAACTTCATGAGACACAGACTTATTTGGCATATCATCTGTGAAAATGCAAGTAAAGTCCCACTTGGCAAGTTAAGGGTAAAATTGATATATGATGA
Source organism: Azorinus chamasolen (assembly GCA_963576725.1). Taxonomy (NCBI): domain Eukaryota; kingdom Metazoa; phylum Mollusca; class Bivalvia; order Cardiida; family Solecurtidae; genus Azorinus; species Azorinus chamasolen. The sequence continues at coordinate 112,598,402 of OY755235.1, read as the reverse complement.
AGATCAAATGTCACTCTGCTCAATTGTTACTTCAGCATCTTAGCTCTGTCAATGCAAGTCCCCTGATCTGGGTCTACACCATTTGCAAAGTACAATACACACACATCCCACATTGAACAGATCAATATTCATACATTCATCATTCCTGAATGCATATTCATGAGGTTAAGGGTATATACAAGGTTGCCACAAACCAGAGGAAACGAAATTCCCTGACAATTTCAAATTTCCCCGACACATTCCATCGCGAAAATTGGTCTTTCTGTCATAATTTATGTAATATGTTATGGATGTTTTAAAATATATAACATTCATTCTCATGTTTTTAAATTTCCCTGACAATTCCCTGACATTTGCCTATATTTTCAAAATTCCCTTACAGTTCTCAAAATTCCGACCTTGAATTTTTTTTTAATTTCCCTGACTTCCCCCCCCGACGTGTGACAACCCTGATATAAATGTCACTTGGAAACTTGAGCAACTTGTGGACAGACTCTAGATGATGATGCTGATTAACTTACCACTTAACAGTGTAACTGCCAATGGGACAAATCCTGATTAGATGTGAGGTTTAGTATGATCAGGTTTTATACAAGAGTTTGCAAATTTGTTTAAAAAATCCCCAGAAAATGCCTTGCAATTTCTTTAATTTTCTGTCACTGACCTGTCACAATACAGCTGCAAGTGTCTGGGCATTTCTCCATTAGGAACTGACTCTGGCGCTTCCTGTAGCTTCAGAACCTGAAAGTCCACACATCTGCACTTGTCTGGGACAATGAAGAATGGGTCAATTGGACACTTCGGACGACCTGCCTGATCACTACCACAAAGAAAAGTGAAATTGTTAATTATTTAAACAAGAGCCGTGTGGGACACCAACTCTCTTCGGATTTGTTGCTTGTCCACTGCATACATGTCTCCTCAAAGAGATCTACCAACTTATGAAGTTTCATCTTGATACATCCTATAAATACTTTTGATAAAGTTTTTGCACAAAAACGACGACAACGCCATCACCTACAACTACGCCAATGCCTACAACACCACCTACGACCCAGTGATTACAATAGCTTGCATTTCTTCGAAACGGACGAGCTAAAAATTGTGAAAATAAATACATGTATCTACTATTTGACTCCAAAGGCTGCGGACAGTAATTGTTGTAACAGTTTGGAGGCGACACTGAGCAACTCGATGTTATCCAAACTGTTCGACACTGTATCTATGATGGGAAAAGCAAGAAGGAATTTAACTGAGAATTGCAGCAGACAATGTTTTTGGCAAATGACAATTACTAGGTGAGCAATTTTCCTTATCTGGTAATTTTGTAAAAATAACAGTATTTTTTGGAGTTTTTTCTCTCAAAAATATGTCACATGGATGAGGCTGTAGAGAACATGTCTTAGACCGTCACCATAGAAGGATCAGATTTATATAATTCCATTAGCAAACAGACAAGACCCAGATAAGATGGCTCCTAATGGAGCCATCTGATCCGATTCTACTCTGTTTGCAAAGGCACTTAAAGGCCTATCAGGTAAAGGGTTTAAAATACAGCAACATTTGTCAGCCTGTGGTGACTTACGTGTTACACTTCCTTGGCAAGCTGTATCCCTCCAGACCAGGCTTCACTGCTATGTTGTTGAGGACATTCTGGCAGCTGCGACATTGCAATGCCAGGCTGATGGCCTTTGACTTGATTGCTGAGGCAGCTATCACGATTCCTGGTATCTTCACAAGTCTTGCCATTTGATTAGACTGAAAAATAATAATTACAATTTATGTTTAAACCTTACATGCCAAGCATATTGACGGGCCTTTCAAACAGCCTAGATTCAGAAATATTCCTAGTAACTTGACATCTTGTCAGAATCTGAACTGTTTGGGAGATTACATATGACGAGGCCAATATGGCTCATTTAGGACACTTCAAGGGTCACAATTTGGAAGCGCTTTGAACGATATGTCCTGTTAAGGAAATTGGTGGCGATATCACTTCCATAAACATTTTCAGCAATTTTGGTGAATGTTGGACGAAAATTGTTCCACTTAGAGAGCAGACAAGGCCAAAATGGCTAATTTTGTACAATTCAACGGCCATAATTCTGAACTATCATACAGAATATCACAGATCACTCAGAATATTAAAATAATCAACTGTAAGAATCAATTTTACAACTATGAATTAATTCCACAAGTTCTTTTCATATATGAGCCCTGTCAACACTGGCAAAGAAAGAGATAAAGGTGTGCATTTAACCCATTACCTCAGGCTATTTTTAGATTCAACCACTTTGAATAAATCTACCGAAAAGGAGCATTAACTAGAGAAAAGGAAACTTTCTGAACTTTGTAGTTTGAAACCATTGTGATAAATAGAGCATTTGCTCCTATAGGAGCAAATGCTCTATTTATCACAATGGTTTCTCAAAGTGACATTTACTGAAGCGTCAAAAGGCGTCGATATGCAGGAATGGGTTAAATACTACATCTACATTTCTCCACCTAACCCCATGTTGTGACCATTGACATTAAAAATGTTTCAAAGAGACTTCTAAAATGGTCACAACAAAAGGTTTGGTGGAGAAATAATAGAACTATTCTTGAAAATGTTATAGTTTGCCCATCTCATCTTGGCCTCTGCAAAACACATGCAGAATCATTTCATTTTGCAATATTTCTAAAGCATACCACAAAATGTGTTTTATATTAAAGTAAAAGTCCCTACAGAAAACGTGCATTTTCAATAACATCATAAAACTTGGTACTTGTCATTTTCAATCATTATTATGAAGAGTGTCAATTTGAGCTTACATCGAAAACTGCTCGTGATACAAAATAAACCTTCTTTAAGCAACACTTGTCATTTTTGTTCTACAACAAAATACTACAAGCCTTCATAGTTGAACAGTTATCAAACAAAAACGTGAGCGGAATAGAAACTTATACATTTCCAAACATCATCGGGTCTTCGATATCAAACACATGAAAGTTTCGTCTTCTTCGGTGTTTATTTGATTAGTTTTCTTGCAATATACTTCTTTTAAGCATATAAACAAATGATTAATGTAAAATTGTAAATGTTTAGGTATTTTTAAATGTGATGTGAAAATTATTGTAAGACATTTATTCTTTTATTTTCATGTACTTCATCCATCAAATTAGAATACAAATACAAATTGACACCTCAAATAATTAACCCTTTCCCTTATATAAACGTGTTATCACGCATTTGCAAACAGAGAAGACCCAGATCAGACGGCTCCTAGAGGAGCCGTCTGATCAGGGTCTGCTCTGTTTGCTAATGGAATTTGATAGATCTGTTTTAGTTTCAAAAATGTCTACAATATTCCACCTTCCATATTTCACCAAACCTATTTTGTCCATCAATATTCAGTAGCTATTGAAATTTGGGATAAACATAGAACAGGGAAAGGGTTAAATAAGCAAGAGGCATAGGCATGGGTTTCCTTGAAATATTTGTTTACAAGAAGCATGGCTTAACAATTTCCCTGTGTATATGCATGCAAGAAATGACATCATGAACATCTATTGGTTGAATTTTATAATGGCATAAATACACACACGAGTTTTTGGTATTAGTTGAAACTGTTGAATCGGGTCTATTATAAATTTCATAAGCAAAGAGAGCAGACCCTGATCAGATGGCACCTACAGGAGCTATCTGTTTTGGTCTACTCTCTTTGCAAAGGCTTGAACAGATGACTTTAGAAGCTTCACCAATCAGACCATGAAATTTGCTAAGGCATATAAGGTATGTACTTAAATATCAAGGATCAACAACCCCTTGACAGACAATACCTTCAATTCTCTAATGTTGATGGAGTTTTCTTTTGAGGTGAGCATGACCTGTATATCCTGTACTTCATCGTCACCCTCTGGTCGTGGTTTAGTGATTTCATCTGCCACTTCTTTGGCTGCATCTTCAAACTGCAAGAGTTCAACCAAATCTAAATTCACACAATTCTCCTCTCTGATTTTTCTCATTCAATGCGATCTCATTAAACTTCTGTGCATGTACATATATGAAGACCAAAGCAGGTAACATTAGAAGAAAATATTAACACACACAAAATAAGCTCATCAGAATCATATTTTAATTTGCACCACATGGTTACATTCTGATTGATTATATTAACCCATTTCCTCATAAACTATCTTCAGACCCAACTTCTTTGAATAAATGTACTAAAAAAGGAGCACTTACTCGAAGAAATGGGAAATTTTAGAATTGCATTGTTTTGAATCCATTGTGATTAACAGCATTTGCTCCTATGGAGCAAATGCTCTATCACAATGGTTTTAAAAAGTGACTTTCACAGAGGCGTCAAAATGCGGGAATGGGTTAATGTAAATCTGGGTAAAACCAGTCTGTATTTCTCCAAACCCTATCTTGTACTCATTTTAATTGTCTCTACTAAGGGATTCTAATGAATACAGGGATGGATGAGATATAAGATTTGGACGGATCTGTATGCCTCTTGTCAATAATTCTGGAAAATGATATTGTATTAATTTTTCACTTGAAAATACTATAATGAACGATCCTTGTTTTTTCCAATTCTATACATTACCAGTGGAAGATGTTCCGTTGGAAGTTTATACAGCTTCTCTGCTAGCGTTTCATCAAAACTTGCCACATCCTCCACATTTACCTCCAGATAATAGTCCCCAAGGTTATAGTGTCTTTTAAGTTCATCTCTGAAATTGGTCATGTTTGCATTAACCCTTTACTCCATATATATAAGCTTTCTAAACACAACGAAGTGGTATATGTACAGTTGTACACATGATTGTTGTTACTGGTATAAAGTTGAGGAGTCTGGGTCCATGCTTATAAAGCTTTTTAGTTGAGTCTGAGTTTGTAGGCTCAAATCTGACCAGTCAAAAGCTTGAGAACGAACTCAGATTCAACTAAAAGTTTTATAAGCATGGACCCAGATCTAATTTCATACAAAAACAGAGCAGACCCTGATCAGATGGCTCCTACAGGAGCCATTTAATCTGGGTGTACATTACTGGTAATTCGAAAACAAATTACCACTCCAACTCCTCCTTCCCAAGGACTATTAAGCTTTGGAACAGTCTACCGATGCACATTCTGTTGAGTCCCAGCATACAAATATTTGCTGACAGGCTTGACTCATACTATCCGTAAACCAAGTGGAATCATGTTTTTATCTTTATTATTAGCACTGTAGTTCTTTTTATTTATGACTATTTTACTATCTTAACAATGCATATAACATCTTGCAGACTAACAACATGTCTCCTGACATGTTCAGCAAAATGGTTGGATTAACAGTCATCAAAATCAAATGCATCATAAACACTACAATATTGTACTATATAATTGCAAGTTTAATGAAACCACTACCCATTTTGTTCACAAAGTCCAGTTTGACGAACCCACCATAACCCCAATTTTTCAGAAGCTACAACCAAGTTAGGCCAACTGTACTAAAAACATGAAGAGACTGAGCTAATCTAAAATCATTGTTACAAGTCCAACATTGGGTGTCAAATATATCAAAGCATTTCCATGTTGCGGTTGGACGGTACACTTATGGTTCTGGACGAATCCTAAATCAATCATGCCAAAAACAAAGACGCCCTACAACACGATTTATACAAACCTGTAGCGATAGGAGAAATTGCCTTCATGGAATTGGCGAATGAAATCTTTAAAGCGCTTCTTAACTTGTGTTTTGTTGATTTGTTCGTCATTATTTTGATCTTCTGAACCGAAGTTGTCGCTGAAAAATATGCCTGGATCGTCGAAACCGGTGTCCATTTTCTTGTTTGTTGTGTTCACGTGGTACAAATATAGCGGGAAAAGTTTCGCGGGGTTAACCATCCGGAAGCGCTCTTCAATTTGGGAGGAGATTCCGACGTAAACAAACAGTAACTAACCAGAGATAATAAATTAAAGGTATTTCATTCATTGATTGCATCTAAGCAAAGTCTGTTATAACAGAAAGCAACTTTATAATTTTAAGTGTTCGTTTGAATGTTAATAAGTATGACTTTCTGTTTATTAGCGGAAATCAATCATGGTGCCTTTGTTATTCGTCCCCTAGATTGTTCGGTCCAGTCACATTTGAAGAAAAGTTCGTTTGCACATTTAATCATGGCATCATCACGAGGGACGTACCGACATATGTTATCTTCCCTCCTAACCTGCTATTTAGCCTTTCTGTAACATGTGTATTGTAAAATAACCAAAGAGTGACATGAAACTACTATTGTTTTGCATTTTGTTCCCAGTCATGTTTTAATAGTTTAAACATATTTTATTACCAATATGTGTTTACATGGTCATCATATATAACAAAATAAAAAAAGATGAATAACATATACAAACATATCATCAAAACTGTTACAGGATATTTCGCTCCTAAGCCAGCTCCTCCCGGGACGTTTCGCCCCACTATTGAAAATTTACCGGGACATTTCGCACCACTATTGAAAAATAACTGGGACGACAGTTTTATTTTTTATACTTCTTGAGCATTCTTCTTAGGGTTGTTAGACCTAAGAGTGGCTAATTTATATGTATTATTGTCACAAGACAAGCTAAAAGGTGAACACTGTCTTCTGCAGTGGCCATCTAAACATTATGGGTCTATTCTGTTTGCATTATTTGCAAAGGTGGTCGATTTAAAGGATTAAACCAGGTGTACATGGAAATTCATGGATCTGCTTGCAGACATTGTTACAATGTTTTGCACTAATTTCTCGTGCCAGTGAAAGTAAGCATTAAAATAAAGAGTACATGTACATGCAAGTACGTGTACGCTATAATCTTATGGAATACATCATCTAACAATTCTTCTGTCCTGACTGAAAGATTCTGTCAAGACCAAACTATTCCTGTGTTCGTATGCCATAACTGGAATTAATCCAATTAATATTTATGCTATATCTCTTCCAATTATATTTGTGGAGTAAAGTAATAAGTTCTAGCATGAAACACTTAAATTTTGTCACAATGCGATATGACCAGCAAAGTTTCTTAAATTCTCAATGTTGGAAAGGTTGAGCTAATTTTAATACAAAAATATAAGGTTATTATTGTATGATTATTGGAAAATTGGTATGAATCGTCCCAGACGAAACGTCCCATGAGGAACTGGTTTTTGAGCAAAACGTCCTCACTCCTGGAACCATCAAAAGGGCTGGGCCACAAGTTTTACTAACATTAATTAATACCCTTTCCTTTTGGTTTGTCAATGTCAGATGACACACTCATTACAAAGTGTAGTGAGGTTAGGACAGCACACCATCACATGGTACAGAACTGCCAATCACTAATTTAGGACCCACTATATTGATATATATTGTTCAGTATCATTATGTGGTTATACAGGTCTGCCTGACTTGTCTTCTTTGAAGATGCCCTCTTCACTCAGATCGATTTTGATCGTCAGTAGAATCCAGACCAAGCTTCACTCGGTCGTTCCTTACCACTTCTTACCATGTCTTCTTCGGCCTGCTTGATATTTTCTGCAGGACCACCTTGAGCTTGTGTGATTTGGGCGATTCAATCTGTGCTGTGCTCTGCATGCGCAAGCCATGTCATCCTACTGGTGCAGAGCACCATATCCACATCCTTGATGCCAATCTTTGCGAGAAGTGAGCCTGAACTGACTGTCCTTTGCAGATTCAGCAGATCATAGCCCGATCATTGCACCAGAAGAAGTTCAGGGTCTCCACTGTCATTGCCCATATCTCAAAGGCACGCAGCATCACCTACCCTACCTCGGTTCAAGGAAGGCATATGGCAGTTGGTGATGTAACATGGTGAAAAAGTCGTGACTCAACTGGGACTCGAACCCAGGGCCTCTGGCTTACCATGCCAACACTCTACCTTTCCTGACTTCCTCAGCAAGGCCAAATTCATGCCTGATAATAGAATCTTCATCTTGCCCATGTTCATACGCATGCCCTTCTTCTCCACCTCTGATTTCCATGTCTCCACCTTCACCAGCAGTTCCTCCAAGGACTCAGCAATGGCCATCAGGTCATCTGCATACAACAGCGCCCACAGACAGCTCATGCGGAACTCTGTGGTTTGAGCCTCTAGTATGATGATGAAGAGCAGCAGACTCTGGACCGAGCCCTGATGAATGCCAATTCCCACACCAAACTCCTCACTGTACCCATTGCCAACTCTCATCCTCATATCTTGTACATGGATTAGACCAGTCACACTAGCAACTTATTTCTTCCCAACTTGCTCATCGCCCATCAGATGTTGTCCTTAGGGATATGGTTGAAAGCTTTTCTGGTCGACAAAAGCCATGTAGAGTAGCTTGTTAGCAGCTAAATGCTTCTCCTGTAGCTTGCATACTATGGTGATCACATTATGCCATGGCCCAACATAAAGCTGAACTTCATCTCATCAATTCCCACTCTCTACCTGATCATTTCCTCCACTCTCCTACTGGAGACATCCTGGTTGTTGCACCACATTTGGTTTGTGAGTCAATAGATGTCTGCCATCTTTGGCTAGAAGTTAACTAGAACAACCTTCTCAGCCTTACTCGTCGTATGCTGTACTGTTGGTTTGGAGGCAGACTTGGCTGCATTGTACTCTGCTCGACTGACACCCATTTTTTATGCTTTAAGCACCTTCACTTCTCTCTCACTGTCTTCTCTACCAGATCCTTCAACCACTATGTCTGTTTTCTCTACTGGTGCTTTGAGGAGACACCACACACATGTTCCATCGCCTGCAGAATAGAGAAATAATGACATATAATAAAGTTTAATTAGATAAATCTTTATAATGGCAGCTGCGTGTGATCATGGGAAAGTTTTGCCATGACAGAAACAGATCTATACAGTTCCATAAAGAAACAGAACAAACCCATATCAGATGACTCCTACAAGAAGAGGACAATTCTAAAGAGTGGTCACAGTATAGGGTTTGATGGAGAAATCAGGTTTTGCTCTGTTTGCTTATGGCATAATTTACAGTTTTTGTTGAAATAAAAAATCTTTTGAAAATTTTGACATTATAAAACTTCAGCTAATAAATATTCATTATGTCATTATTTCTTATATAAATGTTGAACAGGTAAAGGGTTAAGAAATAATATCATCGTGAATATCAGCTGAATATTTATAATGGCATATGTACACAGGATGTTTAGAAGTGGTAGAGTCAGATCTATTATAAATTCATAAGCAAACAAAGCAGACCCTGATCAGATGACTCCAAGAACTCCAAGACTCCAGGAACTCTCTGATCTGGGCCTACTGTTGCAAAGGCAGAAAAATTGTTTGTATTCATGAGGGAAAAGATTAACCTTCAGTACCTCCTTACTGGCCAATTTATGATAACCCTTTCCTCCATGAATATTCAAGTTATGAATAATGACGTCATGAATATTAATTTGATTAATTTGCTATACTAGCACATGGACACATGAATGTTTTACCAAGGCAGAAACTGTAGAACAACGTTTTTTGAAGAAAAAATTACTTTTGCGTATGAAACAGACAACAATATTTGCAAACGACAATTGCTCAGAGAGTCAGGGTGCAGAAAGTTATGTTGGTCAAAACAGATACAGAATTACTTCCAGTTTACTGTAAACTGCTGGATCATTATGTTCTGCTTCGTCTTACCATGCTAACTAACTTCATTGCAAGGGTCCTTTCTGTTTCAGTTTTCTGACTACAAAACAAGATGGAGGGTGAAACAGCCATAGAGAAATCAATTAAAGAATTTGTATTTTCAAAAATCCAAGAGCAGGTGTGTCTGGATATCAGCAAAAAGAGTACTGTATCTATTAAACACAGATCTAAGCATGGCTCTATAGCTCTAGCCATGTTCTGGCTGAGAGTTCTTAGGCATCAAAACAACTACCCTATGCCAAAATATCCATACAAGGACCTGTATGACAAGCAAGGAAACAATAAGGTATTTCTATTGTTTACAGATTTTGCTCTATTTCTTTAACCCTTTCCTCTATGAATATTTATGTGCAATATGAATAACAATAAGTTTTATGATTGCACATGAACATTTGGCCATTGCAGAAACTGTAGAATCAGATGTATATTATTGTATATTATTCCATAAGCAAACAGAACAGACCCTGATCAGACGACTCCTACAGGATCTGGGTCTATTCTCTATGCAAAGGCATAGAAAAGTGTAATTATGAAGTAAAGGCTTGAACAACAATTATGTCAGAATTCCAACCAGTTTGAATTTGAATGAGATGCCATCTTAACCCATTACCTCATAGGCTATTTTTAGATACAACCTCTTTGAATAAATCTACCGAAAAGGAGCATTAACTAGAGAAAAGGATTTTTTTTAGAATTTTGTAGTTTGAAATCATTGTGATAAATAGAGCATTTGCTCCTATAGGAGCAAATGCTCTATTTATCACAATGGTTTCATAAAGTGACTTTTACAGAGTCGTCAAAAGTCGTCTATATGAGGGAATGGGTTAACTGGCTTCTTGTCCTGATCCAAACTGATTGGAACCATTATCTCAAATCCACCCGTAGTGTGAAAGGAGTTTAAATGCATCGGTTTGTTTCAAGATGAAATTTTGTCGTTTTTCTTTCTGCATTGCTTTCATTTGGCATTAAGCAACCACCTGTGTACAAAATGCCAAAAGCTCCTTTTTGAAAATGTTACGTCCATGAGGGTATTTATAATGGATAATATGGTGCATTGGTTATTAAATGCATGTAATTCCTCCATAAATAAGCCTTTCTATGCCTCTGTAAAAGTCACTTTTTGAAACCATTGTGATAAGTAGAGCATTTGCTCCATAGGAGCAAATGATTTATTTATCACAATGGTTTCAAAACTACACAATTCTAAAATTTTCCCTTTCTCTAGTGAATCACTGAATGCTCCTTTTCGGTAGATTTATTCAAAGAGAGTGGGTCTATGGAGGAATGGGTTGAATAATGCCTTCAATAGTTTTAAAAGATGGTGTTTTATATGGTAAAGAACTATAATGTTTGTATGTACTGTACATGTATATATGTTTGTGATAGAAAAATAACTAACCCCTGTATTCTACTTCACATTTTATAGATTATTCTAAAGGTGGACAATGTTACTATAACAGCCTTTATGAGTACTGGAACACTGATGATCCAGGGCCTCATGGTGCTGGAATGGTTTGTAAACACTTTCCAAATTATCATGGATGCCTATGATGCACCTATCAGAGAGCCACAGCCAAACACCACCGTCTACAGACAGTATACGGAGAACTGGAAAAAGCTTGAGGAACACTATGAAGCCAAACACGGTGAGTTATTTAGGTATTGTTTAGGTGGTGGAAGTCGGTTAATGAACCTTTTACTCCATGAATATTCATTTAACCCTTTCCTTCACATAAATACTTTTTCACACATTTAAAAACAGAGAAGACCCAGATCAGACAGCTCGTATAGGAGCCGTCTGATCAGGGTCAGCTCTGTTTGCTAATTGAAATGGATAGATGTGTTTCTTTACTTTCTAAAATGGCTACAATGTCCCACCTTCCATATTTCATTATACATGTAACTATTTCCCCTATGGATATTCAGTAGGAATATTGATATTTGGAATAAATATGGAACAGGGAAAGGGTCAAGAAATAATGACACCAGGAATATTATTAGTTACACGGTTATTTGGCAGGGTGTACGGGCTGGTATGACCGGGTTAGATTCCGTATTTCCTGAGGCGTTAATTCTGTATTCTCCGTGGAAGCCGCTGAATACGGTACTGTACACCCCGGCAGTTTTTGGCAAACTGACCTATCAAATTCCAAGGATTTACTCTGACTGGTAATAATAGTTGATATTATAGCTTATTGACACAGAAATTGTTGGCCATGGCAGAAATAGAAGAATAATATCTATATTATATCATAAGCAAACAGGGCAGATCCTGATCAGACGGTTCCTAGGAGCCATCTGATCTGGGTCTACTCTCTTTGCAAGGGTGCAGAAAGGCATATTCATGACGTAAATGGTTAACACTTTACTCCATAAAGACAGCTATTGACACCTTTTGAAACTGAGTAGACCAAGATCAGATAACTCCTATATAGGATCAGTCTGATCAGGAACTGCCCTGTTTGCTTATAATATAACATTGATCTAATTACAGTTTCTACCATGGGGAAAATTCCCTTGTTCATGATGCCATTAACAAAATGCAGTTTATAATATTCAGACAGTCATTATTTTGACATGCATATTCATGGAGTAAAGCACATGTGTAAGCTCTGTAAGTAATTTGTGTTTGATTCAATTTTCAGTGTAATTTTTAGCTCACCAGAGCACAAAGTGCTCAGGGTGAGCTTTTGTGATCGCCTGATGTCCGTCGTCTGTTGGTATGCGTCATCCGTCATCCCGCATCAACAATATGAACCTCTACAGGGTTTTCAGCTTTTGTCTTTGGCACATAGCATCATCTGTAGGCCCACTACAAAATTTATATAAAATATGCCCCTGGGGTCAAAATTGGCCCTGCCCCCGGGGTGCCTTGTTTTCTATAGAAACTAGGGATGTTAACGGTTACGGAAACTGTAACCGGTTAATCGTAAGCAAAAACCGGTTAACCTGACATAAAATTAAACCATTGCCCTGCCGAGAATAATCTGTCTACCCGATGTTTATCGTAAATGTTACTGAAAGGCACACGTTCTTTGAATAATCTATTGACACGTGTCGAAAAGCTTGAATTCGGATCAGACCTCGAGTGAAACTGTTTCCTATCTGGATCCAGACTGCTTCGAAACTCATTAAAAATCTGTAAAACGACACTGTCGACACACACTACACATAAGTGTAACTATGAAATATTGGGGGTGTTCTATTAGGGTTGAGGTACGACTGAAACCTGATATTCACGGAACATGTTCCAGTTCTGAAGTTTTACATTTTACAACTGCACGCTAAAATTCATGTGTTTTCTGACAACGAATATACACACAACTTAGATCTGGTAAGCACTGGATCTGGATCCATCAATTCCTACCCTTATCCTGTTCAGCTGTATAAAACCAAACAGACGAAGTTCAAAATTTAAGTGGAATAAATTTTCAGATGACATTTTTGCCACACTAACAGACAGCAAATGCAGACTGTAGCAGACGACAATACGAAACGTAAATTACGTAACCTGCTTGTGAATGATACAATACAGTAATTTATCAAATTGACAATCGAATCGGAACCGCATCGCATTAAATTTTTCAGGGTGTACACTGTGTTATTTTTTATCTTTAATAGTTACGCTGCATCAAATTCAGTTATTATAACTGATCTGGAACAACACACTTTTCTTAAGAAGATCGACTTTATCGTCTTTTGTATTCTTGACGTTGATCATATATTTTTTGTTAAAAATGAAACATGGAACAGAAAATATTCGTTGTCAAAAACACACGAATTTTAGCGTGCATATTGAAAATGTAGAACTTAAGAATTGGAACATGTTCCTTGAAATTCAGTTTGAACTAAATTACCCTAACAAGTTTTCTACATCTTTCTTTGTAAATAATACCTGTACATCACTAATCTTAATCTGTTAAAATCACACAATAACAACAGTTAATTGGGGATATGTCAATAGTCCTATCCCACTGGTTTGATATCAGGGTTCCCTGGCAACCACTGTAGACGAAGTATAGGGCCTACACGCCCGTGGCGTGTTAACTCGACGAGATGTCAAGGCAGTTAAAAGTGAGCAGTGGAGATGTCTTATGCTACTTACGTGCAACAAACTTTTTATCCAAATATTTATTTTTTTCAGGTTAACCTTGGAAGGAAAAGTGAAACCGGTTAACCGAGTTTATAACGATTAACCGATTAATCGTTAACATCCCTAATAGAAACATATACATGTAGTAAAACTTTGAATATCTTCTCCTCTGAAACTGGAAGGTACTCAGCTTTCATATTTGGTACATAACATTATGTTCAGGTCCTCTACAAAAGTTGTATAAACTAGAGGTTTTTGTCACAAAAACGGATGTCTCCCCTCTAATAAAAACAATATGTAAAGGGAAATCACTAAAAATGTTATGGTCTTGATGAATGATACTTCCCCTCATTATGCGCTTTCCACACTACATTTTTCAAGAAGAAAATGATAACAGCTAATAACTCAAAAAATACTGATACTAGATTTATAACCCTTGTGCATGACACTTACTTTCATCATGCTCTTTCCAAAAATAAAATGTCATTCCAATAGCATCAGTCGAACAGGAGTTATTGATCGGCCAAAAAATGTAACAAAGGGCAATAACTCCAAAAGTATTGAAGCCAGAATTATGGCCCTTGTTCATGACACTTTCTCTCATCATGCTCTTTCTGTTGTATAATTACACATATCTTCACTGTGTACAAGTATTTCGCTGTGCAATCACTGCTGTGGAGTGCACTGGTTGCACAATCAATTTGTAAATAGTGCAGACCCTGATGAGACAGCTCCTGCAGGAGCTGTCTCATCTGGGTCTTCACTATTTACAGGTAGGTATATTGACATGAATAGCAAGCGAAGAGTTATTCATAAGCATAAGAATAGTTATTCATAAGCATAAGCTTCTTCCCATGTTTTCAATGTGACAGATGAAGAAGAGAAAGAATTGAGAGCCAGGGAGGAAGTGGCACTTGCCATTCTTGATCATGACAACAGTTCTTCTGCCAGTCTCAGGGAGGGGTCAGATCTGCCCATCAGTGAAGAGTCAGGAGCTGGAGATGCAGAAGGTAGGGACAAAACTACATGTATTCTAGTCATGCGAATGTCACTACGTAGGTAGTCATATGTCTGTCAACAATTCGTGTTAGGTCTGTAACATATATGTAAAGTATGAAATAAGGGGTCCAACTGGTATGCAGATGGCTCTTAACCCTTTGCAAACAGAGTAGATCCAGGCTAGATGGCGTCAGTAGGATCAGGATCTGGTCTGATTGCTTATGGAATAATTTAGATTTGATTCTAGTTTTTGCTTTGGTAAAAAGATCCTGTGTTAATATGTTGTTATAAAAAAATCATCTATTACAGTAAAACCCCGCTAATGCGACCACTTAAAAGGGGTATAATTCATATTGGTAGACACAGGTGGTAGCTTAATGCAGGACAAATGTAATGCAGAAAGCTTCTGCATTACTTTTGTCCTGCATTAAGCAACCACCTGCTCGTAAAGACGTCCATGATTATTCATTAAGTGGTCAAATTAAAGGGGTTTTACTGTATATTCATGATGTCATTATTACTGACATGAATGATTAGTAGGTAGGGGGCTAGGGGCTAAAGGTTTATCTTGTGATTGCATTTTGGTATGGTTTCAGTTGTAAAAAATGTCATTGTCTCTATTTGAATTTAAATGGAAAACAATTGTTACATAAGGATATAAAGCTATTTTTGTCTGTCATGTTTGTTGTATGAATCCAAAATGGCAAAAGAAAATATCAGTTCTTATGTAAAATATTGAAATGGAAGCATGCACAGCTTATGAAATTATTCATACTCATACATTAAACCATATACCTCATAGAAATGCCATTTAATGCCTTGGCAAACAGAGTAGACCCAGGTCAGACAGGTCATGTAGGTCTTTCTGATGAGAGTCTGTTCTTGTTGGCTTATGAGATAATATAGATCTAATACAGCAGTGTCTGCCATTCCCAGACATTCATGTGTTCATATATCATTTTAAAAAATCAGCAAATTTATATTTATGATGTCATTATTTCTTACATGAATATTCATAAGTTAAAGGATGAAATCTAGATGAAATCTGAAGCATAATGTTACTTTGAACTTCAAATATGCAATAATGCAGTTTCAGTCTTGAATCTCAAGTATGAGGAAAATCTGACCCCATTTCATGGCTTATCCCATTACCTCATAGGCTATTTCTAGACCCCACTTCTTTGAATAAATCTGCAGAAAGGGAGCATTTACAAGAAAAAAAGGAAAATTTTGAATTGTGTAGATTTTAAACCATTATTGATAAATAGAGTTTTGCCTCAGTGGAGCAAATGCTCTGTTTATCACAGTGGTTTCAAAAAGTGACTTTACAGTGGTGTCAATATGAAGGAATGGGTTAAAAATTGGACATGAGTTCCTAGTAGCAAACAGGCATGGATATTATATGCACCTATGCATTTTATCTTTGCATTATTTCCACATTTTCTCTGATATTGTTTCTCTGTATGGGGAGTTAATGTCTCTAAGTTTTTAGCTCACCAGAGCACAAAGTGCTCAAGGTGAGCTATTGTGATACCCCTGTGTCCGGCGTCCGTCGTCCGTCTGTCCGTCTGTCCGTCTGTCCGTCTGTCCGCACTCACCAAAGGGTAGTTGTGTGACTTTTTCTAACTAGTCACACAAGTAAAATCATTAACCTGGCCATCTCTTGTGACATTAACCTGGCCATTTCTTGTGACATTAACCTGGCCAGTTGTGGGACATAGGGTTAGGGTTAGGGTTAGCTTCCAGATCATTCTATTTCCAAAGTTAGAGCCAAAAATAGTTTTACTTGTGGGACTAGTCCCACAAGAAAAGATCAAAGGAAAAAGTCACACAACTACCCATTTGTTAGTATGTCCGTCTGTCTGTCCGTCAACAATTTCAAACAACTTCTTCTCTGAAACCGACTGCCCAATTGTAACCAAACTTGGTCAGATACATACTGTGGGTGGGTGCTTCAAAAGTTGTTAAAAGATAGTGGGTGGGGCCATCGGTCTTGTTGCCATGGCAACCGTACACAATATCTAGAAAAATCTTCTTCTCCAGAATGACTTGTCCGATTTGAATATAGTTTTCACCAAAATGTTTCTCAGTTGATAGACTTCAAAAGTTGTTAAAAGAATTTTGATCCGGCAAAAAACATGGCCGCCAGAGGGCGTGGTCATTTTTTCCATATATGGTAATATGGAATTTTCATAGGAAAATCTTTAAAAATCTTCTTCTCTGAAACTGTAAAGCCTAGACCTTTGATATTTGGTATGTAGCATGGTCTTATGGTCCTCTACAAAGATTGTACAAATTATGGCCCCAGGGCCAAAAATGGCCCCGCCCAAGGGCTTATCAGTTTTTCATAGGAAAATCTTTAAAAATCTTCTTCTATGAAATTGTAAGGCCTAGACCTTTGATATTTGGTATGTAGCATGATCTTATGGTCCTCTACAAATATTGTTCAAATTATGACCCCCAGGCCAAAAATGGCCCCGCCCAAGGGCTTATCAGTTTTTCAATGGAAATCTTTAAAAATCTTCTTCTCTCAAACTGTAAGGCCTAGACCTTTGATATTTGGTATGTAGCATGATCTTATGGTCCTCTACAAATAATGTTCAAATTATGACCCCCGGGCCAAAAATGGCCCCGCCCATGGGCTTATCAGTTTTTCATACGAAAATCTTTAAAAATCTTCTTCTCTCAAACTGTAAGGCCTAGACCTTTGATATTTGGTATGTAGCATGATCTAATGGTCCTCTACAAAAGTGGTTCAAATTATAACCCCCCGGGCCGAAAATGGCCCCGCCCAAGGACTTATCAGTTTTTCATAGGAAAATCTTTAAAAATATCTCTGAAACTGTAAGGCCTAGACCTTTTATATTTGGTATGTAGCATGATCTTATGGTCCTCTACAAATATTGTTCAAATTATGACCCCCGGGCCAAAAATGGCCCCGCCCAAGGGCTTATCAGTTTTTCATAGGAAAATCTTTAAAAATCTTCTTCTCTGAAACTGTAAGGCCTAGACCTTTGATATTTGGTATGTAGCATGATCTTATGGTCCTCTACATATATTGTTCAAATTATGACCCCCCGGGCCAAAAATGGCCCCGCTCAAGGGCTTATCAGTTTTTCATTGGAAAATCTTTAAAAATCTACTGAAACTATAAGGCCTAGACCATTGATATTTGGTATGACTAGCATGATCTAATGGTCCTCTATATATATGTAGCTGTGGCTTGTGGTCCTCTGCCAAGAATGTTTAACTTACGACCCTGACCACTGGGCGAAACTTGGCCCTGCCTCAGGGCTTATCAGTTTTTCATGGGAAAAATATGAAATATTATTGTTCTCTGAAACCATAAGGCTTAGACCTTTAATTAATGGCATACTGCTTTGCCTTGTGGTTCTCTACCAAGGTTGTCCACATGATTTCTTGTGGTCAAAAATGGCCCCGCCCCTGGGGTTATCTCAGGTGAGCGCTTCAGGGCCTCATGGCCCTCTTGTTTGTTGTTGTTTTTATTTTGCTAAATAGCAGTCACTGTGAAGACAACCAGTATGTCAGACAAGACCTTGCAGGCAGCCGATGAAGTGGCGGAGCAAATGGAACTGATGTCCCTTGATGTCGTATGTGAAATCTTTTCCTGTTGATAATTAACTCTTTTGCTGCCAAATTTTGTCTTCTGCTGACTTTGTTGTCTGCAACAATTTTCATTTATTTTATTTTCTTAATTTTTGCTTCAAAAACATAGTCACAGCAATAAACAGTTTGGACCCTGATGAGACGCCGACTTACTTGGCGTCTCATCTGGATCCGAACTGTTTGCATAGATAATCACAGATGTAGCAAAAGAGTTAAAGTGTTTTTAACCCTTCGCTTGCTGAATTTTAAAAAATCATTTCTCCTTCTTTACCCATGCCCTGTTGTATATTTACATATATCTTCACTGTGTACAAGTATTTCGCTGTGAAATCACTGCTGTGGAGTACACTGGTTGCACAATCAACTTGTAAATAGTGCAGACCCTGATGAGACAGCTCCTGCAGGAGCTGTCTCATCTGGGTCTTCACTATTTACAAGTAGGTATATTGACGTGAATAGCAAGCGAAGGGTTAACCTTCGGAAGTCCTCTAATTAGGATCTGTACTGTTTGATATTCAAAATTCTTTTCATGACATGTTACTTTTCATAATGAATGGACTTTATTGTTACACAATAATCAACTAGCGGTCTTTTAAAAAAATCAGAATACAAATGTACAAAGGGTTAATTGGTGACATGTTGCATTTTCTATGGGGCTTAGCTACTGTCATCAAATAACTTTTAGACCCTCAAATTATTTAGCCTCTCTCAAAGTGGGAATTTTTCAAACAGTGAAGAGCCAGGAGCCCTCAAATCAGGGTCTGCTCTGTTTGTCATGGAAAATCATCTAGCATCTTTAACCCTTATATGCAGAACGAACTGAGCCATTAGCCCAGTACTTCATGTAAATGCGTTTGCAAAACAGAGAAGACAGGAGCCATCTGATCAGGGTCTGATCTGTTTGCCTATAAATTAATATAGATATGACTCTACAGTTTCTGCCATGGTAAAATATTCCCATAATATGTACCACTGTAGAAATTTAGCTCATTAATATTCATGATGTCAATGTTTCTTACTAAATGTTCATGAGGTAAAGGGTTAGATAATGATGGACCATCATATTTTGAAAAGTTCACAGAGTTAAAGCTGTACACAGAAGTTGATACTGTGGTTGTTCTTTATGGCCCTGTCACACTACAGCGTATGATAGAAACGTAGCAATTGTGTAAAAAAAAACGCACAACTTTTGAGCGTATAAACCTGAATTTTCCACTACTATCTTCGATGAACGTATTAGCAGTGCATGAATAGCGTATGCCACCGTCAGTGTAGCTTATATCAGTGCATGAGTAGCATATGAATAGCTACTACAGCGTATGAGAGGAACGTATGAAATGCGTATCAAAGATTTAGAAAAAAAATTCACTATCATTTTCGATGAACTTCTTAGCAGCATATGTACAGCATATGTCTACTGTATATCTGACAAGCAGCACATGAGAAACGTATACTAGCGTATGCCAACTTATGTCACCCTCAGTGTAGCTTATATCAGCGTATAAGTAGCATATGTGTGCATATGAGTAACGTATGCTTAGCGCATGTGAGTGCATGAGTAGCGTATGAATAGCTAGGAATACGTTATGGCACTGTCCCACTACAGTGTATGAGAGGAACGTATGAAATGCGTATCAAAGTTTTCGAAACTGGTCATACCCACAACTTTTGAGCGTATGAACCCGGATTTTTCACTACTATTTTCGATGAACTTATTAGCAGCATATGAACAGCATATGTGTACTGTATATCTGACATATAAGCAGCGCATGAGAAACGTATACTAGCGTATGCCAACTTATGTCACTGTCAGTGTAGTGTATATCAGCGTGTATGTAGCGTATGCGAACATATGAGTAGCATATGAATAGCATATCACTTTCAAGGAATACGTTAAATACGTTAGTCATTTGTCAGACATACGTTGCAATTAAGTTACTGATACGCTATCCATATTATAGCTTTACTGGTCGCCTTCATGCCACCATATGTGAGGCGTACTTGACCTATAAGTAATTTATCTTTACCGACACTCCAGCATGCTCAACGATGCTCAGCGTATGATGAGCGTATGCATAACGTATACACCATACACTTGTATATGCTGAATTTTTTTTAACATGTTCAAAATTCATTTTTGGCCTATGAATATGAGAATGTACACTGACTTATGGCAGAGTATTTGAAATGTATATAACCAATGAACCTATGCCTAACCTACTTCTAGCGTATATCTGCATATGCAAGCGTACGGGAATTTTTCTCATACGCTCGCATACATTTGTGCCATACGCTCTAGTGTGACACCCCCTTTAGACATGATGAAATATGGTTCTCAGAAATGCATGCACATTTTATTAATCCTTTCCCTGATGAGTATTTATGTAAGAAGTATGGATCCGATATTTATTAGCTGAATTTCTATATTGGAAAATGATATTTATAAGCTGAATTTCTATATTGGCAAATGAACACCAGAATGTTTGGTATTAGTTGAAAATGTAGAATCAGATATATAATAATTCCATAAGCAAACAGAGCAGACTCTGATCAGACCGCTCGTGCAGGAGCTGTCTGATGTGGGTCTACTCTATTTGCAAAGGTGTGTAAAGGCATTTATACGAAGGAAAGGGTTAAACCATTTGCATTTGATTTTAGCTTCTACTGTCTAAGGATAATTCATATGGTAATTCATCCATTAAAATTTTGAAACTGATTTATTTTACAGTGGCCAGCAGAAACTTTGCAGCAGCAACTTGACAAGCTACGATCGTGTTGTATAAAAGATGGCCAGTTTTACATCTACACTTTGTGGAAGTCACTACTAACCCATTGGTTTTCTGATCCCAGTTGTAAAGTCTACATTGTCACACCATTTCTCGATGCAAAGAGACTCACTGATGTTTGTCAAATTATTCTTGACCATAGAATCACAGCCAATTTAGATTGCTTCTATGTTCGACAGAACTGTGATCACAACCAAAGAATATTTGAAGTAAAGCAGGCAGCTCTGAAGAAATTTGATGCAAAGGATCAGATGTTCCTGGAATACAAAATTTACTCCAACATTATCTACCCGGTGAAAAGATTTCACGCCAAATTCATTGCAGCTGTAAAAGAAAATGAAGTAGAGGTGTTAGTTACAAGTGCTAACTTTCATGGGGATCATTTTGAATGTAGCAACATGGACTCTGTCTTGTATCAAACAATGTCAGAGGGGGATTTCGTTAAAAACTTTCTCAGCCCTATAAACGCCTCCATGCAGGTTCAGAAATAAGATTGCTCATATCATATACCACAACCAAAATATTGTGTTAATAACTCTTTACTCCATGAATATTCATGTCAGAAATAATGACAATGAATATTAATCAGCTGGTTTTTTAATATAAAATAAATAAATGGCATCATAAACAAGGGAATTTTTACCATGGCTGATACTGTAAAAGTAAATGAGTTTTTATTTCATAAGCAAACAGAGCAGACTCAGTTTAGATATGTTTGATCTGGGTGTACTCTATTTACAAACCCTTTATTCCATAAATACACCTTTCTATGCCTTTGCCAACAGAGTAGACCCAGATCAGACGGCTCCTATAGGAGCCGTCTGACTAGGGTCTGCTCTGTTTGCTTATGATATAATATAGATATGATTCTACAGTTTCTGCTGTGGCTAAATATGCCATTGAGGATGTGCTACTGTAACAATCTAATTAATATTCATGATGTCATTATTTCTTACATAAATATTCATGGAGGAAAGTGTTAAGCTGTTTACTCTTTCACTGCTAAATGCTGTGTCTGCTAAGATTGTCATATTTCTGATTTCAAAGAGAAACATAATAAAACAAATTGGGTCCTGATGAGAATCCAAGTACCTGAGTATCTCATGTCTGTTTAACCCTTTACTCCATAGGCTATTTTTAGACCCAACCTCTTTGAATAAATCTACCGAAAAGGAGCACTAACTAGAGAAAAGGATTTTTTTTAGAATTTTGTAATTTGAAACCATTGTGATAAATATCTAGCATTTGCTCCTATAAGAGCAAATGCTCTATCACAATGGTTTCATAAAGTGACTTTTACAGAGGCATAGAAAGGCGCATTTATGGAGGAAAGGGTTATTAAAGTCAATTGTAGGTTCTCATGGATTGGCATAGAGAGGTAAAAGTGTTTGTAAAAACTTTTGTTAAAATTTCCATGTGGCATCGATCCTCTCAAGTAAATCTAAAATGGTCAGCTTTGGAATTTGAGGCTTTTACAGATGAATCTGTATTAGAAATCAGCTATTCTCAGATAGTACTAAGAACTCTTTTACTAGCAGTAAACATGGATATCAAATGTACATGTACAAACATTTTGGATGCATATTTGGCATTTCATCAGGAACCAAATTGTTTGTCATTCTGCTCATGTTTTGGAAAACATTAATATTAGACAAATCATGACAACTGAAGCAGATGATGATTGTTACAGATGCCAATGATCCCTTTACTCCATAGATACACCTTTCTACACCTCTGCAAACAGAGTAGACCCAGATCAGACGGCTCCTATATGAGTCATCTGATCAGGGTCTGCTCTGTTTGCTTATGACATAATATAGATCTAATTATACAGTTTCTGCCATGGCCAAGGCTTTTTGTGTCCATATGCCATTATAAAAATGCCGTAAATGAATATTCATGGAGGAAAGGGTTATTTAGCTTGCAAAGAGATCATATTTACAAATACAGTAGAGCTTTCCTACAATGACCATCCAGAAGAAGTCTAATTCTGGATCTTTATGACAGGTGGTAGCTTGATGCAGAATAAAAGGAGCTTTCTGCATTACTTTGGCTCTGCATTAAGCTACTGTCTGGTTTTAAATACATTTTCTGCATTTCTTTTGTTCTGCATTTAGCTGTCTGGTTAAAAATACACTTTGTGCATTACTTTACGGCAGCAATTGTCAGCTAAGAATTAGTTTGTTTCATTGTCCTTTGGAGTTGCATTTGCTCTAGAGGGAAAGAGGAAGAGTCCATGCAAACACTTTTAAGAAATGAATGACGTGCTTCCGGTGTTCATGAGGTTATGCAACGCATAGCTTTACGAGCAAAGTTAGTGAAGCCCGAAGGGCTTCACGTGAATCTTTGCTCGTAAAGCTATTCGTTGCATAACCCATGAACACCGGGAGCACGTCATTTATTTCTTATATTTATATTCCATTGTATTTCTTATATTTAAGAAATGAATGACGTGCTTCCGGTGTTCATGAGGTTATGCAACTTTCTTTTTAGAATAAGGTTATATAAGGACGTTGCAGGGCGAATGTAAATATTACCTGATGAATATTCATGTAAGAAATAAATGCCATCATGAATATGTATAAGATTAGCTTGCTATTCATAATGGTTTGTGAATATATAGGAATCTTTGTTCATGACAAAAACTGCATAATTAACTCTTATAATTTAATAAGCAAACAGAGCAGACCCTGACCAGCTTACTCCTGCAAGAGTTGTCTGATCTTAGTCTACTGTGTTGCAAAGGTGTGACAGGTGCTTGTATCAGGTAAAGGGTAAAATGAATCATCCACTGCCAACTACATGTTTATATGACTTTACATTCTGCCTGTATATTTTAACCCTTTCACTCATATAAACACCTTGTCACACATTTGCAAACAGTAGACCCAGATCATACGGCTCCTATAGGAGCCGTCTGATCAGGGTCTGCTCTGTTTGCTGGTGGAAATAGACAGATCTGTTTCTTTAGCATCTAGAATGGAAACGATGTTCCACCTTCCATATTTCATTGTAACTATTTTGTGCATGAATATTCAGTAGGTACTGAAATTTGTGCTATATATAGAACATGGAAGGGTTAAGAAATTGAACATTTCCTGGAAAAAAATCACCCAGTTTTGATTTTACAATGGAAAATGTACTTTCAGTGAAATATCCACTGATACATTTATTACATTTATTTGCATGCTGATGTCATGATTTTGGAATTGACTGGTGGACAATTAAGAAAATATTCAACAGGGCTCATATATAGGGATATAGGTAACCAAACACGAGATAATGACAGTATGTAGTAGATTTTCTTTGATCATGTTTCTTATACTTTGATGTTTTGCATTTGGAGACATTTTACATGTATTCTTTGATCATGTTTCTTATACTTTGATGTTTTGTATTTAGAGACATTTTACATGTATACACTATACACACAGTCGCTGTACAGTTTATTATGCCCCAGCCATCCAAAACTGGGTAGAGACATTTAATGTTACTCCTATCAGTCTATGTGTGTGTGCATCTGTGAGTCTGTTAGTGGGCCGCAATTAACCGGGGCCATCTTATCACTTTTATTTTGTTCTGTGAGAAGTACCTTACTTTGTTCTGTCAGTGCAAGATTTTAGTATTTCTACAATTATTCAATATTTTTAAAGTATACACACACATTTTGAAAGATCTGATTTTAAGAAGTGTATGCTCCAAAAGAGATTCATATAGTATTATGTTTGTTTGGAGTTTGACTCAAACATTTTGTTACTGTATACATGTATTTGATTTTAAAGACCAACATCAGATGTTATTTTCATTTTAATATAGAATATTTATTATTTCCCCCGCAAACGAAGTTTGAGAGGGGGTATATAGGAGTCAGTGTTTGGTTGGTCGGTCTGTCTGTCTGTTCGTGGCACAACCTGGCACCAATCTTGTTTGATTTGCGATCAAGGCAGCTGAGCGGGGGTATTCCATCACCTTTAGTGATAGTCTTGTTAGAGTTGACTGTATTTTTATCTGAGGTTACTTTTATTTGCATCTGGAATAGTTTAGCCCTTGAGCGAGCGTACTGGCATTTGCAAACAGTGACATGCCTGTTGGGACCAGTTATTATTAAAGAGTGGATATCCAATTATTGATATAGAGTGGAAAAAACCCTCTCTTAGGTCAGTTATTATTACCGAGTTGGTACATGTATTTCTTTAAAGATATGTTATTGTTAGAGATATGTTACTGTTAGAGATATGTTATTGTTATAGAGGGAATATCCTTACCCCTATCTCTTAGGTCAGTTATAGTGAGAGTGTATATGCTGTATTCCATTATGAATATGTTATTACTATATTGTATAGCGATTGGTCAACGATTGTTACAGATTGAGTACTTGTATTCATTAATGGACATGTTATTGCTGTAGAGAGTAACAAGGCCCTCTCTTGGGTCAGTAATTGTTACAGATTGAGTACTTGTATTCATTAGTGGACATATTATTGTTGTAGAGAGGAACAAGGCCCTCTCTTGGGTCAGTAATTGTTACAGATTGAGTACTTGTATTCATTAATGGACATGTTATTGCTGTAGAGAGTAACAAGGCCCTCTCTTGGGTCAGTAATTGTTACAGATTGAGTACTTGTATTCATTAGTGGACATATTATTGCTGTAGAGAGGAACAAGGCCCTCTCTTGGGTCAGTAATTGTTACAGATTGAGTACTTGTATTCCTTAATGGACATGTTATTGCTGTAGAGAGGAACAAGGCCCTCTCTTGGGTCAGTAATTGTTACAGATTGAGTACTTGTATTCATTAGTGGACATATTATTGTTGTAGAGAGGAACAAGGCCCTCTCTTGGGTCAGTAATTGTTGCAGATTGAGTACAGTGCTCCCTCCGAACAACGACACTTTACGGAAACACATAAAAGTGTCATTGTGCGGAGGGTGTTGTTGTTGGGAGGGAACACTACACAGACGTATTTTGACAGATTTGACAGATGGATGTATGCGTTGATGATTTAATAAATAGGTAGATAGATAGACAGATTAACAGACAGACAGACCTGTTTAGAATGCATAACAAAATGTTTCCCTACGTCCACGAATCGCAATCCGCAAGTTGAAAAATGAACGTGTGCGATTAGGTCCACCAGGAGTAGAATTGTTCGGAAGAACATGTTCTATTTTATTCACCGTTTCCTTCTGAGAAAACTAGAGGAAAACGGAATAAAAATCATTACGCATTTATGTTCAGATTTGACAAGAGTACTGTTGCCGTGAAGAATTTTTAGTTTCAAAATTCAGTTTATGACCGAACTCGATTGAAATTCATTTCTGTCACACGATCTTTTTCTAGAAGTGACAAATCGAACGCGCCTATGGTTATCGTTCTGGAACAAGAGAGAGAAATAAACGAATTTAACCGACAATATTTCTTTTACTTTATAAATATAGAAAACGTGTTTCTCAATTGAAATTCAGTATTCTCCTAATCAGTCATACACAACAGCATATAGGTGTCAGTGTGTCATAATGGATTTACACACGAATTGTCGCTCGAGTCGCACAACGGATTAGCTATGGTTGACTGAATTATTGCTTGGAGCTAGTAAGGTAACAGGCGGCCGTTAATTACATAAAGATTAGTGTCATTGGGACCAATCATCTTTCACATGCTTGGTTGCTTTTGTTCAGTGTTCAGAAAATTACGTTCAGCTGAAGTACCGTTGAAGGGAGGTAAATGTTACCGTTCGGCTACAAATATACATGTCGTTAGCCGTTGTAGAGAGGTATCGTTCGCGGGAGGGAGTTTTACTTGAAAATCCTCCGGGGGGAATACACGTTGTCGCTATGGGGAGGGAACCGTTGTTGAGAGGTGACGTTAATGGAGGGAGCACTGTACTTGTATTCCTTTATGGATATGTCATTGCTATAGTATGGAGTGTGTGATTGTTAGATACCATTATTCCTTTATGGATAGGTTATTGCTAAATAGAGGTATTGTCCTGTTTTATTAACCTGTCAAAATTTAAATAATTATACGCTTGCTGAACACGCCATATATAGCTTCGGTTGATATCGATAGTTTCCGCTAATAAAAGCTTTCCTACTTGGCTCATTCGAGTACTTGTACATTTATTGTGAATCTCGTGAAAAACGTTTGAAACTAAGGTTTACCCAAACTAAATATATCCCTTCAGTGACGTAGGAATATTCACATTTGACAGGTCAATAAAACAGGACAATACAAACACTTCTCTTAAGTCAGTGATTGTTATAGAGTAAGTATTTGTTTATCTCTATGGATAGATTGTTGTGATAAAGACGAACACATATGAGTCTACCTGTTCCCTAATGAACATTTATGCATGAATTTATCAATTTTTGGCTTAGACCAAAACTGTAGGGTCAGATTCATACACAAACAGAGCAGGCCTACTCTGTTTACAAACACTTGAAATACTTTTATATGAGGGAAAGGGTTAAAGAAATTTGCATGTGATCTACAAATTACAGTAAAAGTTACATTACAGAATTTATTTTTAAGTTTTGTTTATAGAGGACTGGTGAAGTTAGAAGTTCATTTATTGCTGTTTCTCATTATTGAGTGTATGTATTGCAGTAACTAGGAGATGTATGCTTCCTTAACCATTTTCCTATTAAATGGATATTTTGGCATGAATTAATCGCTTCATGAATATTCATTAAGTTTTTTAAGGTAGAAATTAACAAGGGAACTGTTGTCTCAGATAAAATACTAGGA
The DNA here is from genome assembly GCA_963576725.1 of Azorinus chamasolen. Taxonomy (NCBI): domain Eukaryota; kingdom Metazoa; phylum Mollusca; class Bivalvia; order Cardiida; family Solecurtidae; genus Azorinus; species Azorinus chamasolen. The sequence goes on along the minus strand of OY755235.1, from coordinate 112,570,485 downwards.
TCAGATCTATATTTCTTAAGCAAACAGAGCAGACTGATGATGAAATGGTTCCTCCAGGAGCTGCCTGAACTAAGATGTACTGTTTTTTAGCAAAGGAGCGAAAAAGCGTTGATATGAGGGAAAAGGTTTATTGCAGGTGATATCCTAGCCATTAGTAACCCATTCCCCATATTGATGCCTATTGACGCTTATGTAAACGTCAACTTTTTGAAACCAATGTTTATAATAATTTATAATATATATATTTATTATAAATGCTCTATTTATCACAATGGTTTCAAAACTACATAATTCTAAAAAAAATCCTTTTCGGTAGATTTATTAAAAAAGGTTGGATCTAAAAATAGCCTATGAGGGAATGAGTTAAAAGGTATTTGTAGTGTATGAAGCTTTTTTATACGCCCACCTAATAAAGGTGGTCGTATATTGTCGTGGCCCTGTCCGTCCGTTCGTTCGTTCGTTCGTTCGTTCGTCCGTCAACATTTTGTTTGTCCGCTGTTTTCTGGGAAAACTATTTGACAGATATTAATGAAACTTCACACAAATGTTTAATGCATCAAGATCTGAAGCTGAGTTGATTCTGAGGTTCATTTGAGTTTTCATTTCAGAGTTATGGCCCTTGTCCTAAAAATATGCAAATAGTTTGTCCGCCGTTTTCTGGGAAAACTATTTGAGAGATATTAATGAAACTTCACACAAATGTTTAATGCATCAAGATCTGAAGCTGAGTCGATTCTGAGGTTCATTTGATTTGTCGTTTCGGAGTTATGGCCCTTTTACTTAAAAAATAATGCAAATACATGCAAATAGTTTGTCCGCTGTTTTCTGGGAAAACTATTTGAGAGATATTAATGAAACTTCACACAAATGTTTAATGCATCAAGATCTGAAGCTGAACTGATTCTGAGTTTCATTTGATTTTTCATTTCAGAGTTATGGCCCTTGTCCTTAAAAAATATGCAAATAGTTTGTCTGCTGTTTTCTGGGAAAACTATTTGAGAGATATTAATGAAACTTCACACAAATGTTTAATGCATCAAGATCTGAAACTGAACTGATTCTGAGGATCATTTGATTTTTCATTTCAGAGTTATGGCCCTTGTTCTTACAAAATAATGCAAATACATGCAAACAAATTGTCCGCTGTTTTCTGGGGAAATTATTTGAGAGATATTAATGAAACTTCACACAAATGCATCAAGATCTGAAGCTGAGTTGATTCTGAGGTTCATTTGAGTTTTCATTTCAGAGTTATGGCCCTTGTCCTAAAAATATGCAAATAGTTTGTCCGCTGTTTTCTGGGAAAACTATTTGAGAGATATTAATGAAACTTCACACAAATGTTTAATGCATCAAGATCTGAAGCTGAGTCGATTCTGAGGTTCATTTGATTTGTCGTTTCGGAGTTATGGCCCTTTTACTTAAAAAATAATGCAAATACATGCAAATAGTTTGTCCGCTGTTTTCTGGGAAAACTATTTGAGAGATATTAATGAAACTTCACACAAATGTTTAATGCATCAAGATCTGAAACTGAATTGATTCTGAGGATCATTTGATTTTTCATTTCAGAGTTATGGCCCTTGTTCTTACAAAATAATGCAAATACATGCAAACAAATTGTCCGCTGTTTTCTGGGGAAATTATTTGAGAGATATTAATGAAACTTCACAAAAATGTTTAATGCATCAAGATCTGAAGCTGAGTAGATTTTGAGGTTTATTTGATTTGTCGTTTTGGAGTTATGGCTCTTTTACTTAAAAAATAATGCAAATATATGCATGTAGTTTGTCCGCTGTTTTCTGGCAAAACTGTTTAACAGATATTAATGAAACTTCATACACATGTTTAATGCATCAAGATCTGAAGCTAAGGATCATTTGATTTGTTGTTTCGGAGTTATGGCCCTTGCACTTAAAAAAATAATGCAAATCTATGCAAATCTGAGGATTGGCCATAACTTTTTCATTTGAAATGATGTTTACTTCAATTTTTTTATATGGTTAAACCTTAATGTGAATTTTCACATATATTGCGGGGGTTTTGATATGTCATTTTATTCTAAAGTTATGGTCCTTGAACTTTGTGTGTTCGCTGCTTTGTTTGTCTGTCAACTTTTAGCTTGTCTGTTGTTTTCTGGGAAAACTATTAAAATGATATAAATGAAACTTAACACAAATGTTTTAAGCAACAAAATTTGAAGCTGAGTTTATTTTGAGGTTCATTCAGTTTCTCTTTACAGAGTTATGGCCGTTGCACTTTACAAAAATCTGCAAAAATGAGGATTAGCTGTAACTTTTTTATTTAATAAGATATTCACTTCATTTTTTTAAAAAAATAGTATCACCTTAATATGGAAATCAAGATCTGAAGCACAGATTAGAAAATGTCAACACTTATAAGGCATGTTGAATCAGAGAAAGTTTGCAAGTGGGCGTATTATGTACCGTATGCGGTACTCTTGTTATGCTTTCTCACTGAAATGGATGTGTTGTTTTAGAGGTTGATTAGAGTCTCAAAATTATATTCATGTTTTTATTCACATTGAAATATACATGTACATGTAGGCAATATCACAGTATACAGTAAGACCTCTCTAAACTGAACACCAGGGTCAACCCTTTACCTGTTCAATATTCATGTAAGAAAAATGACATCATGAATATTTATTAGCTGAATGTGTATAATGGAACATGAACAAAGGATATTTTTACATTGGCAGAAACAGTAGAATCAGATCCATATAATTTCATAGGCAATCACACAAAGCAGACCCTGATCAGATGGCTCCTACAGGAGCTGTCTGGTAAGAGTATACTCTGAAAAGGCATGAAAATGCGTTTATAATAGTAACAAGTTAACCCTTTTCTCCATAAATACGCCTGTCTATGCCTCTGTAATAACCACTTCTTGAAACTATTGTAATAAATAGAGCATTCGCTCATAGGAGCAAATGCTCTATTTATCACAATGGTTTCAAACCACAATATCCTAAAATTTTACTTTTCTCTAGTAAATGCTCCTTTTTGGTAGATTCGTTCAAAGAGATTGAGTCTAAAAATAGTCTATGGAGGAATGGGTTAAGACAGGTGGCAGCTAAATGCAGAGTGAAATTTAAAGTCATTATTTCTTACATGAATATTCATGAGGTAAAGGATTAGGCAGTCACCTGCCTTAAATTCATCTGTAATAAACGTTTGGTTTAAGAATGTTTTACTGTATCTATAAGCTTGTTTGCTAGTCCTATAGTTGTTGATTTTACATATTGCCCGATTAAATATTATAGATTTGTACTGATTGTCTTGGTCTTCTATTATTAAATATTTTTGTGTCCAGATTTCTTAAATTCAGTTTAACATAAATGTGTCACAACAGCAGTTCAGTTCAGTGTGCAGTAAAAACCTTCTGAAATGGAATTTCAATATGTAAGAATTCAGGTATTGTTATACAGGTGGCCGCTCCCAGGAGCTTTCTGCATGACTTTCACCCTGCATTAAGCTGACACCTGTCTTAACCCATACCTTTATGTTGATGCCGTTTGACACGAAACCTCCTCTAAAGTGTCACAATTACTACACAATTCTAAAATTGTCCTTTTCTCTAGTAAATGCTCTTTTCCTGTATATTTATTCAATGAGGTTAGGTCAAAAATTAGCCTATGAGGGAATGGGTTAAAGACTGATATTGATACCAATTTAAATATCCGGTTTAGAGGGGTTTTAATGTTTGTGCAATTGTGTGTTTGTCGTTGAATGTGGCCACCTGTTTGTTAGGACTATAAGTTCCTTATATGATAACCCTTTACTTACCTGTAGGAGCAATCTGATCAGGTGCTTTTTGAACCTTAGTTCTAATTTTAAAGTTTCAGTCTGGTCCGAAAAATATATCTTGTGTTCATATGCAATTATAAAAATTCAATGATATTCATAATATCATAATTTAATGAATATTAATGAGTTAAAAGATAAGCAGAATTCAATGATTTGGACACACGTCTTAATAAATAGGTGTGTTGTATACAAGAATCATAACTGCAGCATGACAGGTTGTTGATTATCTTTTGCCTAACTCTTTCTTATATAGAAATGCCTTTTCATGGTTTTGCAAACAGAGAGGACCCTATCAGACAGCTCTTATCAGTCTGCACTGTTTGCTCATGGATTTATATAGATCTGATCCTGAGATTTCTGTCCAAATGTACAATTTTCTTGAAAATGTTCCAAATAATCATAAGTGGTTTGGGAAAGGGCACTGGAATAACATCGACTATAGTTCTATATATTGCATGCTTATCATATATACACCAGTACAGCTTACATGATAGGAGTTATGTATAGAACAATGTATGATCCTGAACCAGCAGGAAAAGGGTTAAAAAGATGTTGTTTGTACTAGGTCTCGACATGTGCTTGGGAATATTTTATGAATCATACTGAGATACATGTACGGTATATAAATATCACATCCTATGGAGAGCGACAGCACATACATGTACTGTCAACCCAAAGTTGGTTATGTCCACCGAGGCGTTAGCCGAGGTGGACATTACCATACCGAGGGTTGACAATACGTGCTGTCGCTCTCCATACGATGTGCTATTTATTTTATTGTACCGAACAGCACAATCAATTTCGTCAGCAAAACTATTTATTCAATGACAACAATAAAGCAGAATACTGTTTATCAGTATTCCATGTTATTTTAGTGACCATAAATCAGTACAAGGGAAGTAAGTCTTGTCAATCAGTACAAGGGAAGTAAGTCTTGTCAATAGTAGAGTCTAAAAATAGATTTAATCTGCATCAGCAGTTGTGACGTCATGGAGTCATGTGACCATAAGTACATGTTTTGAATTGTATACAGAGTGATAGAAACAACTATGGGAAAGAACTAATCTAGACTCCTGATTGGTCCATAGAATAATCTCAAAATGTCATTGGTCAGTTGGTAAGTATATATAGAAGCACATGCTAGCACTTGTTCAGTTTGCCCTTGAAGCTTCTGAAGAGACTTAGAGATTTTTAAGCATGTTAATTAAATTTTAAAGTTTAGATAAGAAAGCAGACAGTGCAAATAAATTTTAAAGCATTGTTTGGAAGAAGCAATATGCCAGGAAGGGGCAAAGTAAAAGAAAGAGTTGAGGAGAGGAAGCTGAAGGAAGTGAACAGAGCTAAATGAAAGGAGAAATACAGCAGGGAAGAAAATGCAGTGGAAACAAATTCTCTTTGTGGGCCAGCCTCTGAGAGCCAGAATGCAGGTACTAGTAATGCATATCTATATTATTGCAGTTGATTCTATTTTTAAGCAAATAAATAGGTGTGGTTGATCCAGTTAGGTGTGGTGGGAATGCCCCTGCTTTGAATGTGCTGTACCATAACAATTTAAAGATAAAATCTTGAGAAGTGAATACATTAATCTGCTCCTCCTTTTAAAAGGCAGTATAGAATTGAATATCTGTTCATGTGGTCCGACGCATATATGAATGACTCTGCATTGGGCTCTAGAAACTACTGAGCCTAAAACTTGCAAACAGTTGGTTATCATTAGATGAATGGACTATATTCTAATGCATTTATTGGCTGAAATATCTGGAAGCTGCACAAGGTATGCTGAAATACATGTCTGTCATAAGGGAATCTGCAAAAAGGTTCTGTACATAAGCTTGGCGGACAGATGACCAACAATTTAGACGTGGGCAGAGAATTACAAGGCAGTCTATGGGCTTCTTTAAATAGTGAGCTGTGGATCAGACTTATGTTACAGTCAGTGCAAAATACATGTTGTCAATCAGCCTCTAAGCCTTATGTAGTAAGAGATTTTACTTGCAATGTCTTCAACATCAGTTTTTTGTACAAGAGTACAATGTAGATTCAAGCATGTTTGTGCCATCTGCAATTCTTTCAAGCATGGAAAGGCCCGATGTCCCAATTTTAAACAAGGATTCAGTCACAGCCAGCAATACTTGAAAAGTAGTAACTAGGGCCCAACACCTTGGTGTGGGTGCCCTATATAGTAATCTCCCTGTCCGTCGGTCCGTCCATCCTGCTTTGTCCGCTCTCTAACTCAAGCAGTTTTTCATCTGATCTTCACCAAACTTCCAGAGAATGTTCATAAGTGTAAAATTTTGTCCAAGTTTGATTACCACCTAAATCGCATTAGACACTAATTGGTTATGGTTTTTGATTCAGTCAAAATTGGCCGTTTTGGCCTTGTCCGTTCTCTAACTCAAACAGTTTGCATCTGATCTTCACCAAACTTCCAGAGAATGTTTGTCAGATCGCCTCAGACACTTGACTCAGTCAAAATTTGCCGTTTAGTCTTATCTGTTCTCGTATTCAAATAGTTTTCATCTGATCTTCACCAAATTTGCAGAGACTGTTTATAGGTGCAAAATCTTGACCAAATTTAACTACAAGTAAATCCGCATGAAACACCTGAGTTATAGCCCTTGATTCAGTCAAAAAATTATTGTTTTAGCCTTGTCTGCTCTCTAATTCAAACAGTTTTTCATCAGATCTTCACCAAATCTTTAGAGAATGTCCATACCTGTTAACTCTTGGATAAGTTCGATTAACAGATGAATTGCATGACACCTCTGAGTTATAGCCCTTGAATTAGTAAAAATCTGCTGTTTTAGCCTTGTCGGCTCTTTAACTCGAAACATTTCTCATCTACATCCAATATATATATACACCAGAATGTTTATAGGTAAACAGTCTCAGCCAAGTTTTATACCATGTGGGGGCTCTTTCTGACTTGGTCAGCATTCACTTCTGGTTCCTTTCTAGTTTGGCTGCCTCCTCTACAGTGACATGTTTGTTCCAGTCAGGACAAGTCAATTGTACCAAGATTGGTTTGACAGAACAGTGAAATTTTGAATATCAAAATGAATTAAATAATGAATTGTGCCAAAAGGGATGGGCGATATCTTGTGCATCAGGACCAACCAATAGCCCCAATATTCCGTGGTTTATCCCAGAGTGGTTCTATGTTGACCACATCATTTGTCTGAATTTGGTAATATAGTACAATGTATTACATACAAACTTTCCTCAACCCACAGCCACTAGAATTTGGGGGAAAAATATTTCATATTTTCTGTGGCGGAAATTCTAGTGAAGCTTTGGCCTGCTGAAGGGAGGTAACCCATTATAATAAAGTTCCATAACAATTTCATGCTAATAATAATTTGCCTTTCCTTGATAGAGGGAATAACAAACCATCTCAAGGAGCTGCACGGCAAATTGGTGATAGCAAAATTTCATGGCTGCATAGTCTGCCTTCCTAGATGGAGGGAATTGCATAACGGTTGCTACGTATAATGGTTGCATACAATATATACGTTTGGTTGCATGGTTGCAGGTTGCAATTAGGAGGCAGGGTGTTCTTGTCCTTACTTTTAGTGTGCATGCACCCGCGTACCCTCCTAATGTTGGTTGCTGAATATGATGCTTGCATAAGTAGATACGTTTGTTTGCAAAATGAAAATCAAGGTAACGGTTGCTAAGTCTGATGGTTGCATACAGTATTTACGTTTGGTTGCATGGTTGCAATTAGGAGACAGGGTGTTCTTGTCCTTACTTTTAGTGTGCAGGCACCTGCGTACCCTCCTAATGTTGGTTGCTGAATATGATGGTTGCAAGCAGTTTAAACGTTTGCAAAATGAAAATCAAGGTAACCGTTGCCTAGTCTGATGGTTGCATACAGTATATATACGTTGGTTGCATGGTTGCAATTAGGAGGCAGGGTGTTTGTGTGCAGGCACCTGCGTACCCTCCTAATGTGTGTAAAGTTTACGCATGACTGGTGGTGAAAGACAAACGTGCTTGCAGCAGTTAATAGTATACCAGTAATACTGTACTGAATAATTGTCTCTTTAGGTAACCTCCTTTCACGGCCAAAACTTCCCATCCAATATGTTGGTATAATAAGAAGTGTAAAATAAAGAAATAATCAATACCTAGTATATAGATGTTTGTGTTTGTATAATGGTCATCTTAAAATAAAGCAGAATACTGTTTATCATTGAAAATGTCATTGGTCAGTTGGTAAGTATATATAGAAGCACATGCTAGCACATGTTCAGTTTGCCCTTGAAGCTTCTGAAGAGACTTAGAGATTTTTAAGCATCCCACCCACCACACCCTCTTTTATCACATTCATAGTCATAATTGGTTCTTTCAGAGTGAATGTAGATATCAATTAATAACACTCTTGTTCACACACAAGATAAACAAGAGCACAGTGTGCTGGTGCTGGTACTCGTCTGTCGAGATATCTTAAAATTTTATTTATTACGTCCATTAAGGGGCAATCTTAAAATTTTATTTATTACGTCCATTAAGGGGCATAATTTTGATAACAAATTCTGAGCTTAGGAGATATAGTAAGTTTACAAAGTTACTTAGAAAGTTTATAAGAGTTGTGGCCCTTTGTCAGTTTGTAGCCTTTGTGATGGTAAGCAGGTGTGAGATTTCATAAGATTTGCTTAAATGTTTTTAAAACAATAGCAAATGTAAGTATTTTTGTTCATCTTTTTTAAAATTCAGTTAAAAGTTCAGAGGTCAAGTTCAAACGTTCAAAAATCTAACATTGATGGAAAGGCCTAGCAACAAAGGATTCAAAGTTGAAATATGAGAGCCTAGTTGGTTAGTTTCAAAATGACAAACATCAAAAATATAAAAAAAGAAAAAAGTTTCCCCAAGTCCGTAAAGGGGCATAATTAAAAAAAGAGCTGACACAGGACAGCACATCCAACTATTCTCCGTATTGTTAGAGTAAAAATGCGTGATGGTGGACTGGAATGGTGTCCAAAAATACTAGAAAGAAGTAATCAAAGCCTTAGCAAAAATGTCTTTGATGTTATTCAAGATGTAGGACCTCTTTACAATCTTTAGAGAAAAGAAAAACCCAAGTTAAAAAGGCCAATAATTCTGTTAAAAATTCTGTTATGGGTTATTTTCCCAGTTTCAGGGCTTTATGTCCAGGGGTTGTATAAATAAGTGGACCTTGTGAGGGGCTTTAACCAACAATTCTAAGTTAAAAAGGGCCATAAAACCTTAACCAAAAATTTTGATTTAAGAAGGGCCATACTTCTGTCAAAATGCTTGACAGAACTATGTACTCTTGCATACAGAGTACAGATGAAACCTGTGATGCTGAATAGGTGTTCCAAGGCTCTAAGCTTTATCTCAAAGGAATATGTAAATAAGTGGACTTTAACAAAAACTTTAACCAGGGGTTCTGAGTTGAATTGGGCTATGGTTCTGTCGGAGTGCTTGACAGAGCTATGTGCTATTGCCTACAGATGAAGCTTGTGATGCTGAACAGATGTTCCAAGTTTCAAAGCTTTGTCTCAAAAGGTTATGTAAAAAGTTTGACCTTACTCTTTGCTTAAGAAGTTCTTACATTTTGTAAACAGATTTAACATTGAGGAACTAAAGATTCTGCTAGGATTTTGTATATAATTTCAGAATGTACACATGGAGGTCTGATGGACAGTATTTCTACCAAGCTCGGGCATCACTTCCTTTCCAAGGCCAGCGCTGACAATGCAATTCCATGGATTAGGACCATACAGAAAACAGAATTATTCTAACATTGACTGATCTGAGCTTTTTAAGTATTTGTTCGTGGAAAGCAGAGAAATAGTTTAATTAGCTGCCTAAGACATAAAGAACTTATAAACATTCATACTTGGCTGAAGTTTTCAAGAACAAGAAGTGACTTTATACTATAGATGCATTACCTACAAGGCTGAACTCGAATAAATAGTCTAATATTTAATTTTTCATATTGTCGTGTCGGAAATTCTAGTGAAGCTTTGGCCTGCTGAAGGGAGGTAACCCATTATAATAAAGTTCCATAACAATTTCATGCTAATAATAATTTGCCTTTCCTTGATAGAGGGAATAACAAACCATCTCAAGGAGCTGCACGGCAAATTGGTGATAGCAAAATTTCATGGCTGCATAGTCTGCCTTCCTAGATGGAGGGAATTGCATAACGGTTGCTACGTATAATGGTTGCATACAATATATACGTTTGGTTGCATGGTTGCAGGTTGCAATTAGGAGGCAGGGTGTTCTTGTCCTTACTTTTAGTGTGCATGCACCCGCGTACCCTCCTAATGTTCGTTGCTGAATATGATGCTTGCATAAGTAGATACGTTTGTTTGCAAAATGAAAATCAAGGTAACGGTTGCTAAGTCTGATGGTTGCATACAGTATTTACGTTTGGTTGCATGGTTGCAATTAGGAGGCAGGGTGTTCTTGTCCTTACTTTTAGTGTGCAGGCACCTGCGTACCCTCCTAATGTTGGTTGCTGAATATGATGGTTGCAAGCAGTTTAAACGTTTGCAAAATGAAAATCAAGGTAACCGTTGCCTAGTCTGATGGTTGCATACAGTATATATACGTTGGTTGCATGGTTGCAATTAGGAGGCAGGGTGTTTGTGTGCAGGCACCTGCGTACCCTCCTAATGTGTGTAAAGTTTACGCATGACTGGTGGTGAAAGACAAACGTGCTTGCAGCAGTTAATAGTATACCAGTAATACTGTACTGAATAATTGTCTCTTTAGGTAACCTCCTTTCCGTGGCCAAAGCTTTGCTAAATATAGTCTGACTTGGACTTAACCAGGCAGACTCTTTCCGTCACGGCCAAAACTTCCCATCCAATATGTTGGTATAATAAGAAGTGTAAAATAAAGAAATAATCAATACCTAGTATATAGATGTTTGTGTTTGTATAATGGTCATCTTAAAATAAACAGTTTAAAGCAAAAGTTATAGAGCTAATCGGTGCTTAAAAACGCGGAACAGCTTCACATTTCTATTCATTACAGGTTATAAATTCTGGCGAGCCCTTTACACCATGCAATCTTGACAGACCCTCCTCCGAAATAGTCCGAAACGCGACATTTCTCAAATATTTAAACAAAAAACAAAACAAGAATTGTCGACACGATATCAAACTGGGTTTTCCTTCACTATTAACTAGTGATCTCTAAGTTCAAAGGGGCATACCTCCCAGAAAAATTGCAGAAGGAAAAATACCCAACAATTTGCACATCTACATATTGTGTCCTTGCTACATGCAAGGTTTTATGAAAATCTGTGAAGCAGTTTCAGAGTAGTTGCGCTTAAAAGATAGGGTCAAAAGACCTAGTGATTTTTAAGTTCAAAGGGGCATAACTCCCAGAAAAATTGCAGAAGGACAAATCCCCAACAATTTGCACATCTACATATTGTGTCCTTGCTACATGCAAGGTTTTATGAAAACCTGTTAAGCAGTTTCAGAGGAATTGGGCTTACAAGATTGGCAGCCGCTCGCCGTGCATCACCATTTCAATAACCATGGAAAAAACGGTTAAAAATTATATCGTAAAAACAAACAATTTTGTTTTCTCGAGATAATAAAAAAAAATATCGAGCTTTTTTTCGTTTTCTCAATATAATAAAATTAAGAATGTCATAATCCATCAATGACAAATTCCCAAATGCTTTTGATCTTTGATCTCTAAGTATGACCTTGGCCTTTCAGTTACTCACCTGTTTTTTTCTCGCGACACGCCATACCTTCTAGAGGAACATAAATTATGCCTAGTCATTTCACAGTCCATCCATGGAGTTATGAGTAAGAGCCCGGACAAGCACCTTTGACCTCTAAGTATGACCTTGACCTTTCAGCTATTGATGGTTTTTTTATGTGTGACATGCCATACTTTCTAGAGGAACATTTATGCCTTGTGATTTCACAATCCATCCATGGAGTTAGACAAGACCGGACGCACGCACGCACGCATGCACACATTTCTAAGTTCAAAGGAGCATAACTCCAAGAACAAGAGTTTGTTTGTGAAACACTTATGCCCCGACCTTTTACCCTGAAGGATGACCTTGATCTTCGACCCATGGACCAGGAAGTTGAACGCGACACATTGTCTTTGTGTGGTGAACATTTATGCCAGGTTATTTTGAAATTCATTCACAGATAAAAAATTTATAGAAGGGACACTAAATTTTGGACGGACAAACGGATGGATGGAAGGACAGATGGACAGACGGAAAGACAGACAATGCGATTACTATATGCCCATCTACATATTGTGTCCTTGCTACATGCAAGTTTTTATGAAAATCTGTTTAACAGTTTCAGAGGAGTTGTGCTTACAAGATTGGCGCCTGTCCGCCCACCCGCCATACATCACCATTTCAATAACCGGATTTTCTGTGGAAAACCCGGTTAACAATTGTCAAAATTACATTTGTTGATCAAACTGCAGATGATGTCAGTCGATGATGTCACTCACAGAATTTAATAAGCGCTCATTGATCTAGATGTTCCGTGCCTATGGAAGCGGGAGACAGTATTTTTCGGACAGTAAATGTTTCCTGCTTGGCCTGACAGTATTTTTATGTCACGGTGGCCTATGGGAGATTAACATACATGTAGTAACTGAAATTGATGTACATTGTATAATAATACGGGCTGTCTTAACTCTTTGCACGCTAGCGGCGAAACTGTGAATACCTATGCAAACAGATTGGATCCAGATGAGACGCCGTATAATAACCCTGACCATATTTCTGCAAAGAAATGAGAGAAAGTTTATTTTAAGAATTGAAGCAGATGACAATTGTTGCAGACGAAAATTTACTTAGCGTGCAAAGAGTTAAGCAATCATCAACAAGATGTCTAATTATGGGACTGTAAGGCAGATGGTAGCTTAATGCAGATTAAAAGTAATGCACAAAGCTCCTATAGGAGCTTTCTCTATATTGACCAACAATCTGCTTTTTAAGATTCTTGTGTCAAATTAATATAAGGTTGCTTAACACAGGTTCTATTTGTTAACCCATTCCCTCATAGGCTATTTTTAGATACAACCTCTGAATAAATCTACCGAAAAGGAGCATTTTGAAACCATTGAGATAAATAGAGCATTTTCTCCTATAGGAGCAAATGCTCTATTTATCACTGGTTTCAACAGCTGATTTTTACAGAGGCGTAGAAAGGAGTATTTATGGAGGAAAGGGTTAAAGCAGCATAGGATAAGGTAAATGACAAAAAAAAAAAAAAAAAAACTGTAGTACCCAAAGTTTGTTAAATATCCTTTTATTTGATAGAATTGTTTTTATAACAATAAGGCAAACAGGTTGTGCATAGTTTAATGTTTTCACACTATAGATAAACTTATAGTAACCTGTACAAAGAGGTTGGGTCCAGATGGGATGACTAGTTGCATGGCATCCACTAAAGGATTCAAACTGTGTGACACCGAGATGGTAATACTTGGAAGACAAAAGGTTTAGCTTGACTGTGTTCTACACTTTGTGATACCAATTTACCCTTGCTTGCACAAGGGGACACCAATGACTCGAGAAAAACGAGGCCTTGGTGCAAAACTATTGTAACTGCTTCACTTTGTGAAGGAGTTACAATTGTTTTGCACCAAACACTCGATATGTACATAGCAGAGCAACAGATCGAGGTGCATACTCAAATACTAAAATTGTCTTTTCTCCACCAAATCCTATGTTGTGACCATTCTTTAGAATCGTCTCTTCGAAATGATTCTAAAGAGCGGGTCATGCTTTGTTGGTCATACTACTGCCAGCAGGTGACACACATATTCCTTTGAACACTTTTGTTTATGTTCAATCTGACTATTAACTATCCTAATCTATCTTGAAGTGATCATCATATTCATTGATAACATCTGAGCAGGAAAACTTCCGTCTTCAGAGTATTATTGTTTTATGAAATAATACAATTATCATAAATGAACAATACTGAAAGTGGTTACTTCAAATTCAGTAAATACAATTAGAAAATGGAACAAATTCAAAACCTTTGTCCATAAAATGCCTAAGTTCCATAATCTCTACAATGGATAAAAAACTTCTTTGGTAAATTAGATTAAAACAATATGTAATACATGTACAACAACAAAACAATGAAACAATGTATTCTATTAAAGAGATTTTCAATCCATTACTAGTAATTTGTCTATAAATAATGTAGGTGGGTTTTTTTGTTGTTTTTTTTTAAAAAAAGAACAAAATCTCATAGACATTGAAATAATACTGTGTAGACCATTTTATGAAGATTTCTCTGAACAATTGTATCATAATACACATCAGATCTGTGAATCAGTAATAACCGCTTACATCATTACTGGTAATTTCTTGTTCTAGAACAAAATATAATTGGATATCGCAAACATGGAACAAATCCGAACACCTCAAGAACCAATCAGAATAATGTGGGGAACCAAACAGAACGCCTCTGGGAACCAATCAGAATACCTTGGGGAACTAATCAGAACACCTTGGGGGTATTAATATAAAGTCATTCATAAGAATCATTTTTCTATGACCTACTTATGTAGTAGATTGGAACAATTTATATACATTTAATAGAGGATCACATGTGCATCATTCTTGAAAAATTAGTAAAAATCAATTCAGCAGTACATGTATAGGAGATGTCATCCTAAGAAATTGTTTAAAATCCATTTTTAGCTTAGCTCTTGTGACTTAACCCTTTCCCTTATATAAACTTGTTTTCACACATTTGCAAACAGAGTAGACCCAGATCAGACAGCTCTTATAGGAGCCATCTGATCTGGGTCTGTTCTGATTGCTAGTGGAATTTGAAAGTTCTTTGTTTTACTTACTAAAATGGCTACAATGTTCCACCATCCATTATAACTACTTTTTCCATAAATATTCAGTAGGTATTGAACTTTGGAATAAACATAGAACGGGAAAGGGTTAACTATTCTGTGACCTAACTATGCAGCAGATAGGAACCATATGTATAACTTTGATAGAAGATCCCCTGGAGGGTCAGTCCATGCAGTAGTCCAGAATGATCTATATTTTTGATAGAGAATCACCAAAGGATTGTTTTTGTGAATATTGGTCAAAATTCATTTTATTGCCGTTTAGGAGGAGAATTTTAAAGAAATTATTAAAAATCTGTTCTTGGTATATCTCCTTTGACATTCTTTATGCAGCAGACTGAAACCCTTGAGATTCAGAATGTGATTCTGAAATTGACCACCAATGCCACTATTTGCTTTGTCTGAATGAATGAATAATCATTGTATTTTGCACTGCAGGTAACTTCCCCATAACATATCACACACATTAAAAACTCATATACAATGTCACTAATGTGTAGAAGGTAGTTTTTACAAAGCTTGCCAGAAACCACTGAGTAGATATAACTGGAAACTATCTGGAATGTGGAGATTCAAAAGGTTTGCTCTATGTCGTCAGAATGAGCTGTACAATCTTCAACAACAGAAGATTCTACTTCAATAGTTCATTATTCAAAGGTATGGTGAACCTACAACTGGCCCCAGGCTATATCTGCTCTGCTGGGCTGTTCTGTACGTCAGTATACTCAGGATTGCACTCAACCTCCTCTAAAGTCCTATAATTTGACTGAGGCAGTTTCTTATGTAGAAAACTGAAATAGACAAAATAAATCATTAGTCTGCACGTTATCTTCTTTCCTTAACCCTTTCCACCAAAGAGACAGCTTAACACTTTTGCAAACAGAGTAGACCCAGATCAGACATCTGTAGGAGCTGCCTGATCAGGGTTTACTCGGTTTCCTTATGGAATAACAAAATATTTTTCTACAGTTTCTGAAATGGCAAAATAATCCATTTATCATTGATCAATATAAAAATTTAGGTTATGAATATCACAAATTCTTGTATGAATATTCATGATGGAAACATACACAGTGAAACATACATAGTGAAACATACATAGTGAAACATACATAGTGAAACATGCATAGTTTCATAACTCGAAAGATACTGAGTATCAATGTTAATCATACCTCAGGTGTGCATGTCCATATAGCTATGGACAAAGTGTGATGACTTTTGATAAAATATTTTTAACCATACTCAAGATGCACGAGTCAATATACAGTCCGAATGTATTTAACAGGCTAGACACAGTCTAAATACATAGACACAGTCCAAATGAAGCCAGCAAGTATTGTGAAGCAATCCATCATCCCCTACCAAAGACTGCTCTTAGCAGTTCTACAGTCATCACCTTGAGTTGAATGTAGACTATTAGGGAATATTTGTTGATATCACAAGTACAATTATATGAGGGAAGCTGTGTAACTTTTTTTAATGGTCCTTATACAATGTAATCAGAGAAGTTCATTCATTTTCAAGGTGACTGCTGATCTGAGTGGACATATGTTTTGACGTTTTACGTCTTTGGTGGGTGGGTGAGTCAAGGTCACAGAGACATGAAAACAGTATTTGACACACTGTCTTCCTACGAAACATCTACCCAAGAAAATTGGAAACTACAACACAGGAGGTTCAGAAGATATAATTCAGATAAAATGTGCAAACTTTTACTTAACCCTTTCCCTGTTCTATGTTCATTCAAAATTTCAGTACCTATACTGAATATTCATGGACATAATAGTTGTAATGAAATATGGAAGGTGCAACATTGTAGCCATTTTAGAAAGTAAAGAATTAGATATTTTCAAATTCCACTAGCAAACAGAGCAGACTCTGATCAGAGGCTCCTCTAGGAGCCGTCTGATCTGGGTCTACCCTGTTTGCAAATGCGTGAAAACACGTTTGCATGAGAGAGAGGGTTAAATTGAAGATAAAGTCAGGTCAGGTCATAGAGACACAAAAGTAGTATGAGACAGTCCATCTTCTGAAGATGCATATGTAGCCGGGTAGAGATTGTGGTGAAATAAGTTGATAGGCTTTACTGTGTGGCTTGGTAGCTCAGTCGGTAGAGTGTTGGCATGGTAAGCCAGAGGCCCTGGGTTCGAGCCCCAGTTGAGTCACAACTTTTTCACCATGTTACATTTGGCGCCCAACGTAAATAACCCACAGGGTGATTTATATGCAGATAATATGAAGATTATATGAAGATAATGTGTAACAATAAGAAACTCGTGGAGTGTTCTCTGAGTAAGAATTCAGGACGAAATCTTATGTAGAGGGGGTGTGTGTAGCCGGGTAGAGATTGTGGTGAAATAAGTTGATAGGCTTTACTGTGTGGCTTGGTAGCTCAGTCAGTAGAGTGTTGGCATGGTAAGCCAGAGGACCTGGGTTCGAGTCCCAGTTGAGTCACAACTTTTTCACCATGTTACACATATAAACAAGAAACCCTGGTTCAGGAGGTTTTGTTTGTTTGTGTTGTTTGTTGGAGGTATCTTCCAGACAAATTTTCAACAAGAAACTGCCAATGTCGGTATGGCCGGATTGCCGATTAAAGTGATATAGATGAACAGTCAATCATTATACATTTCTGCATCAGCAGATGCTGAAGGCATAATAAATAGTTAAACATATTCCAATTGCATGTAATGAGGTCCTCATTATGACTCCACATGTTAAAAAGGTCAATCTAGAAATTCATTGAAGCATAAAAAACAAGAGATATTTGTAAAGCATGTATACCCCCAGACCCCCTGACCTTTGATCTAGTGACCTCAACTATAGAGGTCATCTACTGGTCATGACTAATCACCACAGCAACTTTGACGATCCTAAGCCAAACCACTAATCATTTATTGATCTGAAAACATTTCACAAGTTAAGGTAATGATGACCTTGACCTTTGACCTAGTGACCTCAACAACTATAGGGGTCATCTAGTGGTTACGACCAACCACCTAAGCAAGTTTGAATATCCCCAACCAAACCATTGAGCAGTTATTAATCGGAAACCATTTCATCAGTTAAGGTCATGGTGACCTTAATCTTTGACCTAGTGACCTCAAAAACAATTGGGGTCATCTAGTTGTCATGACCAACCACCACAGTAAGTTTCAAGATCCTAAGTCAAACCCTTGAGCAGTTATTGATTGGAAACCATTTCACCTGTTAATGTCATGATGACCTTGACCTTTGACCTAGTGACCTAAAAACATTAGGGGTCATCTAGTGGTCATGACAAACCACCACAGCAAGTTTGAAGATCCTAAGCCAAACCCTTGAGCAGTTATTGACTGGAAACCATTTCACCAGTTAAGGTCATGGTGACCTTGACCTTTGACCTAGTGACCTCAAAAACAAGAGGGCTCATCTAGTTGTCATGACCAACCACCACAGCAAATTTGAAGATCCTAAGCCAAACCCTTGAGCAGTTATTGATCAGAAACAATTTTACCAGTTACGGTCATGGTGACCTTGACCTTTGACCTAGTGACCTCAAAAACAAAAGGAGTCATCCAGTGGTCATGACCAACTACCACAGCAAGTTTGAAGATTCTAAGTCAAACCCTTGAGCAGTTATTGATCGGAAACCATTTCACCAGTTAAGGTCATGGTGACCTTGGCCTTTGACCTAGTGACCTCAAAAACATTAGGTGTCATCTAGTGGTCATGACCAACCACCACAGCAAGTTTGAAGATCCTAAGCCAAACCCTTGAGCAGTTATTGATCGGAAACCATTTCACTAGTTAAAGGTCATGGTGACCTTGACCTTTGACCTAGTGACCTCAAAAAGAAGAGGGTTCATCTAGTTGTCATGACCAACCACCACAGGAAATTTGAAGATCCTAAGCCAAACCCTTGAGCAGTTATTGATCAAAAACTATTTTACTAGTTAAGGTCATGGTGACCTTGACCTTTGACCTCAAAAACTATAGGGGTCATCTAGTGGTCATGATGAACCATCACAGCAAGTTTGAAGATCCCAAGCCAAACCCTTGAGCAGTTATTGATCGGAAACCATTTCACTAGTTAAAGGTCATGGTGACCTTGACCTTTGACCTAGTGACCTAAAAAAAAAGAGGGTTCATCTAGTAGTCATGACCAACCACCACAGGAAATTTGAAGATCCTAAGCCAAACCCTTGAGCAGTTATTGATCAAAAACCATTTTACTAGTTAAGGTCATGGTGACCTTGACCTTTGACCTCAAAAACTATAGGGGTCATCTAGTGGTCATGACGAACCATCACAGCAAGTTTGAAGATCCCAAGCCAAACCCTTGAGCAGTTAGTGATCGGAAACTATTTCACCAGTTAAGGTCATTGTGACCTTGACCTTTGACCTCAAAAACAATAGGGGCCATCCAGTTGTCATGACCAACCACCACAGCAAGTTTGAAGATTCTAGGCCAAGTCGTTTATTAGTAATCGATCGGAAACAAAAAGGTCAACCTGGAAATTCTCTAAGTCAATGAAGCGTAAAAACTAGGTCAAAAAAGGGTCATAATAACCTACTAACCTATGACATGTAATGTGACCCTCATTATGAACCCACATGCCAAGTTTGGTTACTGTAGGTGTTATACTTTGGCTATAACTAACACAAACAAAAAGGTCAACCTGGAAATTTCTAAGTCAATGAAGCGTAAAAACTAGGTCAAAAAGGGGTCATAGTAACCTGCTAACCTATGACATGTAATGGGACCCTCGTTCTGAACCCACATGCCAAGTTTGGTTACTGTAGGTATTATACTTTGGCTATAACTAACTCAAACAAAAAGGTCAACCGGACGGCCGGCATTCGCCAATCTATAAGCCTGAATTGCGAGCAATCCGGCCAATAAAACTGGGGTCAGGGTCAAGGTCATAGAGACACCAAAGTAGGACGTGGCACCCTGCCTTCCAAAGATGCATCTACACAAGAAATTTCGAATCCTAATCCAAGGGCTTGAGGATAATTATACCATCCAGACAAATTTTCAGACATTTTTTTACTAAAACCGAGGTCACGGTTACAGAGACACTAAAATAGTATGCAACTCTTCCCCTTGCCAATGTTTGATCTATATTCAAACTGGTTGCATTCTGAATTTGGCCAGGGTCATGGCAATGATCAAGGACAATTCATACACTTATATAATACAGTAGAACCTGTCTTAAGTTGACCATTCATTTATTAAAAACAGGTTGTTGCTTAATGCAAGGCAAAGTAATGCAGAAAGGTCCTATATGAGCTTTCTGCATTACTTTTGACCTTCATTAAGCTGCCTTACAGACCTATAATTAGACCTCTTTTTGATATTCGCTTCAGGCAGTTCTACTGTACTGTAACTTACATTGCTATGAACATGATACACCCAATAATTCCAGCTGCCATAAGGAAGCAGAAGCCGTGATAGAAGTTCAGTGTGGCCTTGTACACTGTGTTGAACAGACTTGTGGCTGCCAGTTGAGCAAAGCTCTCAAAAATTCCTATCAAGCTGAACACTTTGCCTGAAAGGTAAGATGACCATGATCATGTACAGACCATGATCGGTTATCAAAATATCATGGCCCATATTTGTTACCTAGATATGTAAACTTTTGTAACTTATTGTTACAAACAATTAAACTGTTCTGAATATGAACAATTAACACATTACCTCATGAATATGGATGGCATCATGAATATTAAGTCGATGATTTTCTACAATGACATATGAACACAGGAAGTTTTAGGTATGGTCGAAAGCATCGTATCTATATTATTCCATAAGCAAACAGAGCACATCCAGATGACAGGAGTTATCTGATCTGGTCTACTTTGTTTGCAAAGGCATACACCCGTATCTCTATCAGGTGAAGGGTTTACTCATACATCATACTAAGGCATAATTTGTAACTCATGCCAACCTTTTTAACCCATTACCTCATAGGCTATTTTTAGATACCTCTTTGAATTAATCTACCGAAAGGAGCATTAATTAGAGAAAAGGAAATTTTTAGAATGTTGTACTTTGAAACCATTGTGATAAATAGAGCATTTGCTCCTATAGGAGCAAATGCTCTATTTATCACAATGGTTTCACATAGTGACTTTTACAGAGTCGTCAAAAGTCGTCAATATGAGGGAAAGGGTTAAATACTTGTATAATTATGTACGTGCAAACTGTTGGTGTACTTCATAATACATGAAGAACACATGGAACCACCTCATATAGAAGGCATATTTGAGACTTTACAGTGTAGACACAATCAGCTGTCAGACGATAGCTTCAGCATTTAATCAATTTCTATATTATTTATCAGTGTAGATATTGATCCAATATTGTGCAAATAGCCCTGTATCTGATAAATTTTCGTATATAAAATAATGAATTTATGAATATTAATTTTATAACTGTATATGAACACAGGAATGTTTGGCAAGGACATGAACTGTAGGATCAGATCTCTGTTTGCAAAGGATTAAGTAGTGTGGACTCTGATCTGATATTGTTATGACCCATTTCTCACCTAGATATATATTGTCCCAATCCCAATGCTTAGAGGCAAAGTAAACCTAGATCAGCCAAAATGCAAAGACAAAACATCTTATCTAGGTCTATAAATTTGTCAAATTGGATTACAAACTTACTCTGGGCGCTATTATAGACCTAGAAAAGAAACTTTGCCTGTGACACTACTGAGACTGACATTTCTTATAGCGCAATTCAACCATTTGCCAACCTACCTTGTTCATTGCTCCGCACCATACCCGAGCAGATAGATCTGATACCAGCTGATGAAAAACCTTGAAGAAGACCAGAAATAGCCCCTGAAATATATTGTATAAGAGATATTTGTAAAAGATAAAAACCCTAAATGGCAACCAGCCTACAAAAAGATTATCTTTGACATTGAAATGTGACAGTGACCTTGACATTGCATCACTCATAAACTGCAGCCACATGTAGATGAGTAGGTATACCAAATATCACATCAACAGATAAACATGCATCCTCAAGTAATAAAATCCTCATTTCTCCACCAAATCCTATGTTGTGACCGCTCTTTAGAATCATCTCAAAAAACCAATATTTATGTCAAGTTTCACTGAATTCTATCAATCCCTTACAGAGATATGGCATCGGACAGAAAAAAAGATGTGATTTTGCATACAAAAGGGTAAAAACTCCTAAATGCCGCAAGCGATCTAAAAAAGTAATACATGGGAATGATGCACCAGTGATAATAAATATTCATGTCGAGTTACATTGAATTCTGTCAATCTATTACAGAGACATGGTATCGGACGGAAAGTCGGACATCCTAACAAATGGGTAGTTGTGTGACTTTTTCCTTTGATCTTTTCTTGTGGGACTAGTCCCACAAGTAAAACTATTTTTGGCTCTAACTTTGGAATAGAATGATCTGGAAGCTAACCCTAACCCTAACCCTATGTCCCACAACTGGCCAGGTTAATGTCACAAGAAATGGCCAGGTTAATGTCACAAGAGATGGCCAGGTTAATGATTTACTTGTGCGACTAGTTAGAAAAAGTCACACAACTACCCTTTGGTGAGTGCGGAAGGACGAAAGGTCGGACGGACAAACCCAAAACAATATCCCTTTGCCTTTGGCAGGGGATAACTAACCAATAAACAGGACCTATACACCAACATCAGGTAAACCTAACCAATAAACATGATTTATATGACAACCTTAGATGAGCCTTACCAATACACAAGACCTATATATGTATACCAATCTTAGATAAACCTTACAAAAACAAGAGGGCCATGAGGCCCTGAAGCGCTCACCTGAGCCCGGGCGGACCCATTTTTTACCCAGAAGTCATCATTTGTACAATCTTGATATAGAGCCATAAGGCAAAGCAGCATGCCATTAATTAAAGGTCTAAGCCTTATGGTTTCAGAGAAAAATAATATTTTGTAATTTCCCCATAAAAAACTGATAAGCCACAGGGCAGGGCCAAGTTTTGCCTGGAGGTCTGAGGTTGAACATTCATGGCAGAGGACCACAAGGCAAAGCTACATACAAAATGTGTAAGGTATGGGTCTTATGGTTTCAGGGGCGAAGATTTTTTAAGGTTTTTCTTAAGTAATGGATGGGGCCATTTTTGCCCCGGGGTCATAATTTGAACAAAATTTATAGAGGACCATAAGATCATGTTACATACCAAACATTAAAGCTCTAGGCCTTACAGATTCAGGGAAGAAGATTTTTAAAGATTTTCCTATGAAAACATGATAAGCCCCGGGGTGGGCCATTTTTGGTCTGGGGTCATAATTTGAACAATATTTGTAGAAGACCATTAGATCATGCTAGAGGGTCACTAGATCATACTATATACCAAATATAACAAGAGGGCCATGAAGCCCTGAAGCGCTCACCTGAGATAACCCCAGGGGCGGGGCCATTTTGACCAAGAAGTCATCATTTGTACAACATTGGTAGAGAACCACAAGGCAAAGCAGTATGCCATTAATTAAAGGTCTAAGCCTAATGGTTTCAGAGGAAAATAATATTTCATATTTTTCCCATGAAAAACTGAAAAGCCCCAAGGCAGGGCCAAGTTTTGCCCAGAGGCCAGGGTCGTAAGTTGAACATTCTTGGCAGAGGACCACAAGCTAAGCTACATATTTGTAAAGGACCATTAAATCATGTTACATACCAAACATCAAAGGTCTAGGCCTTACAGTTTCATCAGATTTTTAAAGATTTTCCTATGAAAAACTGATAAGCCCTTGGGCGGGGCCATTTTTGGCCCAGGGGTCAGAATTTGAACAATCTTTGTAGAGAACCATTACATCATGCTACATGCCAAATATCAAAGGTCTAGGCCTAACAGTTTCAGACAAAAAGATTTTTAAAGATTTTCCTATGAAAAACTGATAAGCCCTTGGGCGGGGCCATTTTCGGTCCAGGGTCATAATTTGAACAATCTTGGTAGAGGACCATTAGACCATGCTACATACCAAATATCAAAGGTCTAGGCCTTATAGTTTCAGAGAAGAAGATTTTTAAAGATTTTCCAATGAAAAACTGATAAGCCCTTGGGTGGGGCCATTTTTGGCCCGGGGTCATAATTTGAACAATCTTTGTAGAGGACCATAAGATCATGCTACATGCCAAACATCAAAGTCTAGGCCTTACAGTTTCAGAAAAGAAGATTTTTAAAGATTTTCCTATGAAAAACTGATAAGCCCTAGGGCGGGGCTATTTTCGGCCCGGGGGTCATAATGTGAACAACATTTCGTTCCCTCTAACCACTGATGCTTCTGACAAAATTTGGTTAAAATTGGGTCAGTAGTTTCAGAGGAGATGTCGTTTGAAAATGTGGCCGGACGCCGGACGCCGGAAGACGGATGGATCGCTGTCACAATAGCTCACCTGAGCCTTATGCTCAGGTGAGCTAAAAACTCTAGGCCTTACAGTTTTGGAGAAGAAGATTTTTAAAGATTTTCCTATGAAATACTGTTAAGCCCCCGGGCCAGGCCATTTTTGGTCAAAGGGGTCATGATTTGAACGATATTTCGTTCCCCCTAACCACTGATGCTTCTGACAAAGTTTCGTTAAATTCCAGTCGGCGGTTTCAGAGTAGATGTCGTTTGAAAATGTGGCCGGACGCCGGACGACAAACACATCGCGGTCATAATAGCTCATCCTGAGCCTTTGGCTCAGGTGAGCTAACAAGAGGGACATGATGGTCCTGATATCGCTCACCAGACAATCAGAGGAGAAGATATTCACAGTTTTCACTATATATTTCTAAAGAAAACTGGCCACCCCTGGGTCAGGGCCAATTGTGACCCCAGGGCTATAATATATATAACTTTTGTAGAGGACCTGAACATGATGCTATGTGACAAATATGAAAGCTGAGAATGTTACCTCCCAGTTCCAGGAGAAAATTTTCAAAGTTTTCGCTATATATGTTTCAACTGAAAACTGCCCATCCCTGGGGCAGGGCCAATTTTGACCCCAGTGCCATAATTTATATTACTTTTGTAGAGGACCTGAACATGATGCTGTGAGCCAAATATGAAAGCTGATAACCTTCCAGTTTCAGAGGAGGTTTTCAAAGTTTTAACTATATGTTTCTATTTGGTGGGGCCAATTTTGACCCTGAGGCATAATTTACATAACTTCTGTAGAGGACCTGAACATGATGCTATGTGCCAAATATGAAAGCTGAGAACCTTCCCGTTTCAGAGAAGATGATTTTCAAAGTTTTCACTATATAATATATAGTGAACATATTATGTTCTATTGAAAAATTCCCACCCCTGGGGTGGGGTCAATTTTGACCCCAGGGCCATAATTTATATAACTTTTGTAGAGGACCTGAACATGATGCTATGTGCCAAATATGAAAGCTGAGAGACTATCAGTTTCAGAGGAGAATATTTTCAAAGTTTTCACCATATGTTTCTATTGAAAACTGGCCACCCCTGGGGCAGGCCAATTTTGACTTCAGGGCCATTATTTATATATATATATATATATATATATATATATATATATATATATATATATATATATATATACAAGAGGGCCATGATGGCCCTTAATCGCTCACCTGTTCGTAACAGATTAATGATTTCAATGACAGATTGCATAATTTGAAAAATCTTGGTAGAAAACCATCAGATGATGCTACATACTAAATATAAAGAGTCTAGACCTTAAAGATTTTCCTATGAAAAACTGTTAAGCCCCAGGGCGGGGTCAATTTTGATCCGGGGCTCATAATTTGAAAATCTTGGTAGAGGACTATTAGATAATGCAACATACCAAATATCTAAGGTCTATGCCTTACAAGTTCAGAGAGACTTTTAAAGATTTTTAAGAGAAGATTTTTAAAAACTTTCCTATAAAAAACTGATATGCCCCTGGGCGGGGAAGTTTTCAACCCAGGGGACATAATTTGAACAATCTTGGTAGAAAACTATTAGATAGCGCTACATACCAAATATTAAAGGTCTCTGCCCTACAGTTTTGGAGAAGAAGATTCTTAAAGCTTTTCATATGAAAAACTGATAAGATCCAGGGCGGGGCCATTTTTGACCCAGGGGTAATAATTTGAATAATCTTGGTAGAAAACCATTAGATGATGCTACATACCAAATATCAAGGGCCTAGACCTTACAGTTCTGGAGGAGAAGATTTTTAAAGATTTTCCTATGAAAAACTGATAAGCCCTGGGGCGGGGCCATTTTTGTCCTGGGGGTCATAATTTGAACAATCTTAGTAGAGGACCATTAGATGATGCTACATACTAAATATCAAAGGTCTATGCCTTACATTTTCAGAGAAGAAGATTTTTAAAGATTTTCCTATGAAAAACTGATAAGCCCCGGGGTGGGGCCATTTTTAGCCCAGGGGTCATAATTTGAACAATCTTAGTAGAGGACCATTAGATCATGCTACATACCAAATATCAAAGGTCTATGCCTTACAGTTTCAGAGAAGATGATTTTTAAAGATTTTCCTATGAAAAACTGATAAGCCCTGGGGCGGGGCCATTTTTGGCCCAGGGGTCATAATTTGAACAATCTTAGTAGAGGATCATTAGATCATGCTACATACCAAATACCAAAGGTCTATGCCTGACAGTTTCAGAGAAGAAGATTTTTAAAGATTTTCCTATGAAAAACTGGACCATTAGATCATGCTACATACCAAATATCAAAGGTCTATGCCTTACAGTTTCAGAGAAGAAGATTTTTAAAGATTTTCCTATGACAAACTGATAAGCCCTTGGGCGGGGCCATTTTTGGCCCGGGGGACATAATTTGAACAATCTTTGTAGAGGACCATTACATCATACTACATACCAAATATCAAAGCTCTTGGCTTTGTAGTTCCAGAGAAGAAGATGTTTAAGTAAATTGTTGACGCCCGCACGTACGCACAACGCACATACGCACATACGCACGACGCACGACAATGGACACCGGACATAGGATCATCCCAATAGCTCACCTTGGCACTTTGTGCCAGGTGAGCTAAAAAAATATACATACAATGTATAACTTTTGTAGAGGACCTGAACATGATGCTATGTGCCAAATATAAAAGCTGAGAACCTTCCAGTTTCAGAGAAGATTTTCAAATGATTGAAAACAAGGCAACCCTGTAGTTGGGCCAATTTTGACCCCAGGGGCATAATTTATAAAATAAAATTGTACAGGACAAAAAGATGATGCTATGTGCCAAAGATGAAAGCTGTGAACCCTGTAGATTCAGAGGAGAAGATTTTTAAAGGTTCAAATGGTTGACGACTGACGACTGACGACGGACAATGCACGATGACGCCGACGGACGACGGACATCAGGCGACCACAAAAGCTCCCCCTGAGCACTTTGTGCTCTGTTAAGCTAAAAAGGACCTATATACCAACCTTAGATAAACTTGACCAATAAATAGAATCTTATATACCAACCTTACCAATGAAAAACAAGACCTATTCATGTATACTTACCTTAGATAAATCTTACCAATAAACAGGACCTACGGTATATACTATCATTAGATGAGCCTTACCAATAAAGAGGACAGCTGTTTTCGTCCCTATCCCAAGAACAAGAAACGCTGCAATTTTTGAGACCAATCCACATATTATCAAGGTTGTGTCCCTTGCTCTCAATTTTCTCTTGAAAAGTGGCAGGATTGTTAGAACTGATATGCCTCGCAGAAAGGTTTCAGTGCCATTATATAGGCCTAAAGTAGTCTGCGACCAGTTGAAGGGGTGACTGCGTGTGAACAGCAGTATAATATCGTTTTCACCTGTAAATAAATATACAAACATGTTTTATGTATTCAGAGCAGCAGATTAGGTAGTGCTGTGCCTAGATCTCAATATTTGGACCTGACAATTTGATTTGGTTTGCTTTATATGAGGTTTTACTGTTGTAACACTATTTCAGTCATATCACGGCATCCAGCTAAATACAGGACTGAGGTGGAGGAAAACCCCACAGGTTCTTCTATGTATGGAACAAACTGCATTGTTTCATGCACAGAAGAACACCCAGGTAGAACCATTGACCTTCAAGTCCATAGACCCCCCCCCCCCCCCTGGGGCCCACCACACATCCTCACCCTACGCACAACACTGAAGGCCTAAAATTGTCCTATCTCCACCAAGCCCTATCTTGTGACCTCTAATTAGAATCGTCTCTTTGAGTGGTCTTATCACAGGATTTGGTGGAGAAGTAAAGGAGTTATACTTGAAAACATTTCAATTGGCATGTCTTAACCCTTTTATATTTCCTCCATAGGCTATTTTTAGAATCTACTGAAAAGGAGCATTTAATAGAGAAAAGAAAACTGTTAGAATTGTGTAGTAATGAAACCATTGCGATAAATAGAGTATTTACAATGGTTTCAAGAAGTGACTATTCCAGAGGCGTAGAAAGGTGTATTTATGGAGGAAAGTGTTAACAAGACCTCTGTGTTATGGCTTTTAACAGAGAAAGTTGAAACTGTCATAAGAAGTCAACTGAATGTTTTGAGGTCTCTTCTTGGAACAGCTCAGGGGAAGCACTGACGTTAGTCATAAGCAGACAATCAATCCACAATACACCTCAGTCTGTCTTCCTCAAATTGTGCAAGACTATGCCAGTCAAGATTGGCCATCCGAATTCATGCAAGAGTCAAAATAAATATTCTTCCCAATAACCTTTTGTATGCAAACAGATTTATACATGAATAAATTAAGGTAAATTACAAACCAATTGACAAACCCTTTAATGACATCATGAATATTAATTAGATGATATTTTTATGACGACGTGTGAACATGGAACATTTTGACCATGGCAGACTCTGTAAAATAAGAGTTATATTGCTCCATAAGCAAACAGAGCAGACCCTGATAAAATGGCTCCTGATCTGGATCTACCCAGTTTGCAAAGGAGTTAAAAGACATATTTATGGCGTAAGGGTTTAACAGTTGTTGCTTAAAATATCAGAGCTCCAGATAAGATGTGTAAATTTGAACATTTTCAACAATAGTTCTTTTATTTCTCCACCAAACCCTATACTGTGATCACTCTTTAGAATTGTCTCGAAGATGGAGATGGTGGAGAAATGATGACTTTAGTATTTCTGCTATGCACCGTTATCTGCAGCTCTGAATATACAAACTTGGTGGAAGTTATATTTGTTTATTTTGCAAATGAAAACGTGTTTAACATTAAAAACACTACACTTTTTTCATAATGAATAAATAAAATTTAAAATAATTGTAGCTTTGTATGTACAGCTATACTCACCTACAAGTGTGAGTTGAAGAAAGAAAATCATCACTATAAGAAGAGTCAGGTTGAAGAAGTTTTTGTTTTGCCTGTTGTCATACACACAGCGAAAGATGTCTTTGACGGGGTCTAAGAACAGTGAACGGCATCTACCAGTATCACTATCTTCTTCATCACCATCCCTTTCTGGAACAACATTGTCCAGCCATAACACAGCATAAACTAAGGTTACTGCAGACACACCACACAGAAGACTGAACACAAACACATAGCTGGTACGGTCAAGCATTACTCCTGATGTACTGGAACCCAGTGTTCCTGATAAGAATATCATAGCCTCTAGTATTCCTATTTTAATGGTCCTATTTTCAGGAGTTGAGATATGAGCCACATAACTGTACATAGCCATTAATGCTGCTATATAGCCCCCAAACAGGCCATTCAGAACTGTTCCTATCAGTATATAACCAACAGAAATCTCCTTGTAAATTGAATTGATCAAGTGTGAAACTGAGACCAGCAGTGCTCCAATTAGTGGAAATATTACTGGAACTTTCCGCCCGACTCTGTCTCCCCATGGGCCAAGAAACAGTAATACAGTTAACAAGGAAGGAACACCCATACAAATATTACCGTACAATAACCAATTTGATGCAGATTTTTGCACCACGTCCTCTTCACTTTTAAGAGAGTCATTCTTAAGATGTTCACAGATGGTGGAGTTGAAGTGTTCCTGGCAGACTTTGTCGTAGATTAAAGCTTGTATTGTGATAAACTGTGTGAATGTCATGAACATGTACAGGAACATGACTGGCTCAACTGTTATGACTTTTAAGTTGAACTCTCTTCCACCAAGCCTCACAACCTTGGGAGAATTCATCCTGGAATATGCAAGAAAAGGAGCTTCAGTTGCAAAGAAATGTGTTCATACTTCAAAGCTATATGTTATGTATACAAGCAGTATTTTGGTCCATCATTAATGGGTCTTATTATGTATGTACTTCTGATATTATTAACCCATTCCCACATACTGACGCTTCTGTAAAAGTCACTTTGTGAAACCATTGTGATAAATAGAGCATTTGCTCCTACAGGAGCAAATGCACTATTTATCACAGTGGTTTCAAACTACAAAATTCTAAAAAAAAATCCTTGTCTCTAGTTTATGCTCCTTTTCGGAAGAAATGTGTTCATACTTCAAAGCTATATGTTATGTATACAAGCAGTATTTTGGTCCATCATTAATGGGTCTTATTATGTATGTACTTCTGATAGCATTAACCCATTCCCGCATACTGACGCTTCTGTAAAAGTCACTTTGTGAAACCATTGTGATAAATAGAGCATTTGCTCCTACAGGAGCAAATGCACTATTTATCACAGTGGTTTCAAACTACAAAATTCTAAAAAAAAAATCCTTGTCTCTAGTTTATGCTCCTTTTCGGAAGAAATGTGTTCATACTTCAAAGCTATATGTTATGTATACAAGCAGTATTTTGGTCCATCATTAATGGGTCTTATTATGTATGTACTTCTGATAGCATTAACCCATTCCCGCATACTGACGCTTCTGTAAAAGTCACTTTGTGAAACCATTGTGATAAATAGAGCATTTGCTCCTACAGGAGCAAATGCACTATTTATCACAGTGGTTTCAAACTACAAAATTCTAAAAAAAAATTCCTTGTCTCTAGTTTATGCTCCTTTTCGGAAGAAATGTGTTCATACTTCAAAGCTATATGTTATGTATACAATCAGTATTTTGGTCCATCATTAATGGGTCTTATTATGTATATACTTCTGATAGCATTAACTCATTCCCGCATATTGACGCTTCTGTAAAAGTCACTTTGTGAAACCATTGTGATAAATAGAGCATTTGCTCCTACAGGAGTAAATGCACTATTTATCACAAAGGTTTCAAACTACAAAATTCTAAAATTTTACTTTTCTCTAGTAAATGCTCCTTTTCGGTAGATTTATTCAAAGAGGTTGGATCTAAAAATAGCCTAAGTGGGAATGGGTTAATTATGCATCAGAAAAAATAGAGCAATAGATAAACAATACAAATACTAAAATTGTCCTTTCACCACCAAACCTTATGTTGTGACCATTCTTAACCCTTTCCTCCATAAATACGTCTCTGTAATAACAACTTCTTGAAATCATTGTGATAAATAGAGCAAATGCTCTATTTATCACAATGGTTTCAAACTACAAAATTCTAAAATTTTACTTTTCTCTAGCTAATGCTCCTTTTCGATAGATGCATCCAAAGAGCTTGGAGTTGTCTCCATAAAGGTTTTGGCTGAGAAATAAAGGAGCTCATAATTAAATGTTAAATTTACGTATCTTATCTGGGCTTCTGATTCATCAGTATCAATTAGTTTGCAGTCCCGAACTGAACATAAGGTAGATCTACTGTAGGCCTTAACCCTTTACTCCATAAATACACTTTTCTACACCTTTGCAAACAGAGTAGACCCAGATCAGACAGCTCCTGTAGGAGCTGTCTGATCAGGGTCTGCTCTGTTTGCATATGATATAATATAGATATGATTTTTCAGTTTAGGTCAGCTTGGTTAAGCCAGAAGATGACGTTCCTTTCGAGACTCTCCTATCTCAGCTGAAACTCAAGGCAATTGCAGACATCCTGCAAACAGGCAGGCTGAGATGGTTTGGCCACACAGAACGTAGCTCAAGCTGGATCTACCAGATCAGATACATGAACATCGCATCACAACGAGGTCAAGGAAGACCAAAACTATCCTGGAATGACCTTGTGATGCGTGATCGTGCAGCTCTTGGGATGGAACCTACCAACCCACAGGATCGCCAGAAGTGGAGAGGAAGACTACGCTCCTCGACAGGCAGACAGGCCTCACCCTTGCTAAAGGATTAATCTCTGGCCTGTATAAACTAAACAGGATGATGATGATGATGATGATGAGTTTCTGCCATGGCCAAAATATGCTGTATCCATATTATATAGCAATTAATCTAATTAATATTCATGACATTATTACTTCTGACATGAATATTCATGGAGTAAAGGGTTAACTCAGTATTCCTAAATCTCATCAATGAGCTGTTAACCACTTTCCCTCATGAATATTTATGTAAGAAATATTAACATCATGAATAATAATTAGCTGACTTTTTAAAAAAATTAAAATGCTATATGAAAACAAGATTTTTTTTTATTTTGGCACGAAGTATGGAATTGGATCTTTATAATTCCAAAGCAACAGAGCGGACCCATGATCAGATACATCTTACAGGAGTCTATTCTACAGGGTCTATTCTATTTGCAAAGGCATATGAGGGAAAGGGTACGTTAACTCTTTTCTCCAATGATATTCTGTTTATTGCCTATGCAAACTAAATTGACCCAAATGAGATTGTTCCTGTAATAGCCATCTGATCATGGTCTGCTCCAGTTCCAGATAAGATGCGTAAATTAAAATGTTTCCAAGTATAATTTCTTTATTTCTCCACCAAACCCTATGTTGTGCCCACTCTTTAGAATCGTCTCTCGAGACGATTCTAAAGAGTGGGCACAACATAGGTTTTGGTGGAGAAATGACGATTTTGGTATTTATAAGTACACACCGTTATCTGTAGCTCTGAATAATATAGACATGATTCTACACTATTTGTCATGGTCAAACAACTGTATATGCGTTTAATAGTTAATACTATAAAGTATTTGAATTGAATTTATTAGCATAATTTTTATGATGGCATATAATTATATAGAAGATGTTATCTATATTACACCATAAGCAATCAGAGCAGTCCCTAATCAGATGGCTCTTATATGAGCAGTCTGTTCTGGGTCTACTCTGTTTGCAAAATGCATGAAAGGTGTTTATATGAAGGAAAGGATTAGTTGTAATCAAACATCTTTCATCCCAGCAAACATTTCATTTCATATCGACATTGGTTCGATATAGATTTCTATATCGGGCTGATGTTGGCTTTAACATCGGCCCGATATCAGAATGAATGAATGAATTAATTAATTTAACGAAGGTAGCTTGGTTAGCCAAACTGCTAAGCTACCCTGAGGCGCTAGCTCTTAATCAGTACATTTCATATACATGGCTCTTATACGCAAACAACAATCACGGAATATGCTAATAAACAATGTGTCCAGTGCAGTAATAAGGCTAAGCGATTTCAATGAAGCAAAAACAAATCAGCATAATTATATAAACTACACGAACAAATAGAACTCACTGCCAGAACCAAGCCAGAAACTTTTCTTGGAAGTTTCCTACATGGATCCGTTCCATTTGAGCTTGTCTATATTACATACTTTAAAATTATTGTTTTTGATGATATAACTTTTGTCAACAGTAATCACAGATTTTGTTATTAACATGTTAACTTTGGAAATTTGTAAAGTTTAAGTCATTTATAAATGCAAAAGAGGATTAAACATATCAAACTATGTACATAACTTCCCAAATCAGTTTAAATAGTTCCATCCACAATTATTTCAATTGTATTGAATGAGAGATGTTAGTAACAAAGGGAGGATTTCCCCAAAACAGTGTAGGCTCAGGCCAGAAAGCAAATTCAAAGCTGTGTCCACACTTACAGTTTAGAAGTGTACAGATGAAAGAATAGAAGGAAGTTAATCATTATACATGCAGAATTTACTTGAGATACACTTGACGATATGAAGTGTAAACCTATTCATAAATAATCTACACATAGATAATTCCCATGAGTAACAGTAGTACCTCTAAACAGAATGAACACAGACCAAAATCTCTCAGCAGAAAATGTTCAGGCATAGAGATCGATTGAACAAATAATCTAAAGTGATCTCTTTTCAAAATTATGTGGCACTGGACTGGTTTAGAATCAAACAAGAACAACAACAATATCTAAGCAAAATATGCAACAAAAACCGCTAGGCGACTTCCAACATTGTGTAAGTAACTTACAAACATACATACATCCCCTAGATCTGGACAAGAGACTATCGGCGTCTACTATGCATCACACAATGTTTTATTATTTGCATTATTTGAATTAGACATACATGTACATGGATAAGTAAAACAAATAAACTTTGACCTTTGAATTTCATGTAATAAGGACCAAAATAGGTCACGATTTTACTGTCTTTTATAGTTGGCAGTCGCAGCACAGTACTCTAACATAACCTCGTTGATAAAATACTATACAGCAAAAACTAATGTCTGAAGAACAAATCATATTAGTTATTTCCATCAAATAAGAACATGTCAACTTCTTAACATTCATTTGTAATCAGGAGCTTTATGTAAGCTCTAAGCAAGAAAGTGCATACTCTACTCTTGTACAGTGGTAACTTGAGATTCATACTGTTCAATTCATTGTATTCATATATTATTAGATGTGCACACTTCTTGGATAAGTAACTTATAATTTAAAAAGATGTGCTGAAGGACGCTCAAGTAAAACAAATAAACCTTGACCTTTGAATTTTATGTAATAAGGGCCAAAATAGATCACGATTTTACTGTCTTTTATAGTTGGAAGTCACAGCACAGTACTTTAACGTAACGTCGTTGATAAAATATATACAGCAAAAACTAATTTCTGAAGAACAAATCATATCAGTTATTTCCATCAAACAAGAACATGTCAACTTCTTAACATTCATTTATAATCAGGAGCAAGAAAGTGCATACTTTACTGTTGTACAGTGGTAACTTGAGATTCATACTGTTCAATTCATTGTATTCATATATTATTAGATGTGCACACTTCTTGATATCGGTCGATATTGGCTACTAGTCATTTAAGGGACATTCTGCCTGCTTTTAGCCTACCCATATATACTATATGCTAATTAAAGGATACTCTCCATCTATTTTGATGTATATGACTTATTTGAGCCTTTTGTTCTACATTAATTAAACCCATTTCAGGAAACAAGCTGCTATACAAGTAACACTATTACTCTCCATTAATTCTGATACACATTTATATAATTCAAACAGGTGGGCCATTTGAGCTTTCTTGTTCTACATTATTTATAGTATATTAGTTAATCAAATTCATTTCGGGAAACAAGCTGCTACAAGTAACAACCAAATATGCTATCTGAAAATAAATAATCAGAATAAATAACAATACATGTATCTGCTTATTGGAGACAGTCACAGATGTAAGACATAGACAGATTTATCTTAAATGATGGGAATAAGATTATTACATTACCTTTTAAAATTTGTTTTAGATTTCTATAAATCATTATTGTCCCATTGACAATTAGATCTACTGACATCTAGCTAACTTTGGCCTGGTATTTAATGCATTTATATTTAACACAGAACACTATAACCTAAAAATGAACTAGAGATTTGTTTTTGTCATAAAAACAGATGTCACCCCAATTCATCCTCTTTCCAATACATAAATGTAATGTCTCGTAACTCCAAAGTTATCAGGGGACACAATTAAAAAAAACCAGGTGCACAACAACTCATGCTGGTCAACATTCCTGTGAAGTTTAGTGACTCTAGCACTACTGGTTTCAGAGATACGTGTGGCAAGTTATCATATCAGGGGTAATAACTCAACAATTATCAACAATTATCATGGGGAGATAATTAAAAAAAACTCCAGTTGCACAACAATTCATGCTGGTCAACATTCCCGTGAAGTTTGGCGATTCTAGCCCTACTGGTTTCAAAGATGTGACACAAAGTTTGTATAATTTCATATTAACTCAACAATTATCAGGAGGAAACAATTCAAAAAACCCAGGTGCAGAACAACACATGCTGGTCAACATTCTTGCGAAGTTTAGTGACTCTAGCCCTAGCGGCTTCAGAGGTTACCAGATGTTTCGCCACCCTGACCTTTTCGCTACAGTCATTTCGCTACCCATCGGCAAGTCATTTCACTACCCTGACCATTTCGCTACCTGTACGTTTCGCTACCTGTCGAATTTAATAGGAAAAACAATATTGTTGCAGTGGTGATCAGTGATTTCAACCAGCCTGGACATGGATGAGACGCCTAGCTACTCGGTGTCTCATCCGGATCCAGGCTGCTTGCATATGACTCTACGATTAACAGACAAAGGATAATGAGAGAATTGCTCACTCTTTTAGAGTCACTGTTAATAAAAAATGAAAGTTTAAGCGATAATAAAAATTGTACAGATCAACTTTCTACTGTCACATATCAAATGCGTGCAAGTGGCATATCTGCGTAGAAGTTATATGATAATTTTAATAAAGATTAAAATCATACAGTAATATCATTTCTACACCAACATCATACACTATTTCGATCGGGATTCGGTCTGTTTGTGAAAGTCATAATGGTGATAATAAAAAAAAGTAATGATGATAATAACAGCAGAAATATTATATTTTAAAAATATATAATTATATATATGTATATAATACACATGACATTATCGGTGCCTCGATAGATCTGTGATATTGCTGATTGAATTAAGCCACCCGCTGCTTTCATATTTACACATGCCAGTTAATATTTTCCGCTCCGGATCACAGGTACCGCCGATAAGCCGATAACATTGACATGTATACCAGTATGTGGCACTGATTGAATTAACAAATATTGCAAGTGGGAAGAAAATATATATTATGTGTTACTGTAAGACATACGCAAAATGCATTTTTGCTAATTTTTCATTGATACGTTTTTCTAAATAGTCCAGACTAAAAAAAGATATGTTGAATCGTTGATATATACAGTGCATTACAGTCACATGAAAATGTAATCATTACTTATTCACTTTTATTTTATGGTCTGTTAATCATCTACCTTCTCTTGGAGTGTACGACTGCGCAAACTCTCATCTCTTTAATCAAAGACCTATGTTATCATAGGTCTTTGCTTTAATTAATTTTTAAAGTTTCACACATTCTCTTAAAATTAGTTAGAAATGTTAACTGAGTGTCAAAGAACTTGGATTCGGATGATACGTCGAATTACTCGGCATCTCACCCGGATCAAAATTGCTTGCATACGACAGATGATTTTATTATTCTAGGTATTCACCATATATCATACGATTTGCAATTTTCAGTTTATTTTGAATATAAAATTACAATTTATATAATTACAGTTAAATTGAACAGGTCTAATTGTTAGTTTTGTGATATATTTACGTTGAACATTATTCCGAACAGTTAGTCATCTATCTTATATGCGAATTAACTCATTATTTCCCGTAAGCCTTCGGCTTCACATGTATATAATAGCATATCATTCTGAGCGTACTAATCGCGGACCGCTAGAATTACTCCAATAATGCCCCTCATCCTTCACTAAAGCTTGGAGGAGGGGCCATTTACTGTGGACATCTCATTCGGATCCAAACTGTTTGCCTATGCAACCACTCTCCATTAAACTATTATCGTCCAAATCAATGAAATGTGTGTGGACAATTATATTTATTTGGATAGTGAAAGTGCAGGGTAGCAAAGTGACTTCCCGTAGGGTAGCGAAATGGCTGTAGCGAAATGGTCAGGGTAGCGAAATGGTCAGGGTAGCGAAATGCTGAGTAGCGAAATGTCCGTAAATCGTTCCAGAGATACAGGCGACACAAAGTATAGTTTGTCCAATTTTAAGTCATCAGGAGCAATAACTCCAAAGTTATCAGGGGGAGACAATTAAAAAACCCAGGTGCACAACTTATGCTGGTGAATATTTCTGTGAAGTTTGGTGACTCAAGCCCTACTGGTTTCAGAGTTACGCACAACACAAAGATCGTCTAATTTTAAGTTATCATATCAGGGGCAATAACTCAACAATTATCAGGGGGAGACAATTCAAAAACCCCAGGTGTACAATAACTCTTGCTGGTCAACATCCTGTGAAGTTTGGTGACTCAAGCCCAACTGGTTTCAGAGATACCCGCGAGACAAAGTTTGTGTAAATTTAAGTCATCAGGGGCAATAACTCCAGTTATCAGGGGGAGACAAATTAAAAAAAACCAAGTGCACAACAGCTCATGCTGGTGAACATTCCTGTGAAGTTTGTTGACTCTAGCCCTACTTGTTTCAGAGATATGCACGATACAAGTTTGTGACAGAGACAGACAGACGGACGGACGGATGTTCTCACGGATTGAGTGTTATGTGATTATTCTTTTGTTAAAAATAGTCACATAAAATGGAAATTTAATTACATAAAAAGAAAAAGGCAAAAGATCTTTAAAAACAATGTGTCTCGCCATAAATGGAGGAGACATAATTAATACTTATTCAAAGCATAATGCAACACTGCATTTATACTAAGCCTTTGCAGAAATTCCTACATCTAGTCGATATTGGACCTGAATGTGCTCATTTGCTGGGTTGTTGCCTGCATGTTTGTTTAAATGTCTGAGCAGATTAAATATTTTCATATTTCTAATAAATAAAGAATCCGGTTTCTGAGCTGTTTGAATGGTTGGCCTAAGGGTCATCACATCTTTGTTCCAAAACATTAGTTTGTATGAAAGACATCTGGTAAATACATGTTGTACTTGTCATAAATCCACTGTATTAAGAGATCTGGTAAATACATGTTGTACTTGTCATAAATCCACTGTATTAGACATGGTGAATGACTACCAAATCACTGCAAGTCAATTTACATTTTGATTTTAGAACCATCTTAATTTTTCTGTAGTTGCAAAAAGCATCTGTTTAGGTGGCAATAGGAAAATTTAAAGGGAATGAACATCTATACTGTAGAACGGGGCGGGTATTACCGAACACGCAAGGTGAACTTTCATTATGTTCAGTTTTAAATGTACATGCAACACATTTGATTTCTCCACATAGAGTGATCATTTGTTGTCTTACGCTCCTTTTGCTCTGATTTACAAAAGTCTACAGTAATTTACAAAGGCAATATCTTGTGTGTGTAATAGTGAACTAACTGATTGTATTACCGACCACTGCTTGTAAATCCGCGTAAATGTGTGCTTCTTTTTCCAAACATACTGGAGTTGTTTTTAAAAGAAACAATTTTTACATCTGAAAATGAATTCTCATCTGTATTAAACAAAGTATATCATATAAGTAATCTTAGGCATTAAAACAGCATCATGAACAACACAAATTTAGTTCTTTAACTACAGTAAAACCCCGCTAATGCGACCACCTAAAAGAGGTATAATTATGGGTACTAGATGCAGGTGGTAGCTTAATGCAGGTCAAACGTAATGCAGAAAGCTCCTAGAGGAGCTTTCTGCATTACGTTTGTCCTGCATTAAGCAACCACCTGCTTATAAAGACAGGTATGTTTATTTATCAAGTGGTCGCATTAGAGGGGTTCTACTGTATATGGAAAACATGTATGTAACCTCAAACAACTTGGCTGCAATAGTTAGGTTAAATTAAATGTCTATCCTTGCTATGAATACCTGGTACATTGTAACTAATATTTGAATGCTCATATTTGGTAGATCTATAGGTCATTAACAATATTTGCATTCAAATGGCAAGCAATCTACATTCAGAAAAATCAATATGAAACCTTCGGAAGCATCCTGTATATTCTATGAAGTCTGCTGTGTAAGGCAAATCATATATACACTTTATTCTATCAATAGGGGCTGCATCATCCGAATCTGAGCTTGATGGATTTTCAAGTTGAGCAATTAACCTTTCCCGCCTCTCATGCCTATTTTTCTGTTCTTCCTTTTTCTTTCTCTTTGCATCTTTTTCTGCCCTTTTCTTTGTTTCACTTTCTTCCTTCAACTTTCTTTTCTCTCAAGTCTTTCTCTTGGTTTCTTTAGCTTCTTCTTCAGTATGTTTCTTCGCCAACTTGTTTTGCAGGCTCCATGCCCTGTACATATCATTTTCCTTGGATACATAGTCATGTAGCCCCTTAACTGCCTTTTTGCCAACATGTGTTGGAGTTTTCAAGTGCTTTGAGAATGATTGGTGTTGCTCACACTTGCAATATTGCTCGTACTGATCCTGATGGCCTTTGCTCTAACCATGATTGCTGCTATTTCAAGGACTGCGGGCTCAAACATCTGCATTTTACCACTTTTAGCACCAACCATAAAAAGATCTCACCGCCAGCAACACTTTTCTTCAAAATTTGATAAAACACTAAAGACTGCACAGTTTCTGTTGAAAACAACTCAGGCTTCCACAAAAAGTATAATATGACGTCATTATTATCATGCCACAACTCATGAGCACTCTCATTATAGTATGAAAAGCAAAGATACAGAGAAAGTAATTGACCAAGTAGATCAAGAAAAAAAACTCGGAGTTTTGATAGACTCCAAGTTGAAATTTGTATTACACATCCAGTCATCTGTCAAAAAAGCAAATCGTATTTTAGG
Organism: Azorinus chamasolen; assembly: GCA_963576725.1. NCBI lineage: Eukaryota > Metazoa > Mollusca > Bivalvia > Cardiida > Solecurtidae > Azorinus > Azorinus chamasolen. The sequence goes on along the minus strand of OY755235.1, from coordinate 112,530,172 downwards.
ATTGATCAATAGAACATTAATTCAGATATATAGATAAATCAATATTCCTAAATCTATACAAATCACTAGTGAGCACTGGGGGCCAACTACGTATTATTATCAAATGTTTTGCTACAATTTATATGGGTATTTTAATAGATTTGTTTTCCTACGAAGCCAGTGTATCAATTGGGAAATGTTTTCCTACGACAACAAAGTTGCCTTCGTAGGAAAACAAATCTATTAAAATACTCATATAAATTGTCGTAGCAAAACATTTTGATAATAATACGTAGTTCGCCCCCAGTGGTGAGGCCACATCTCAAATATGCTTCAACAGTGTGGTCAGTCATATACAAGAAAGATAGTATACCGATAGAGAACATTCAAAGAAGAGCTACCAAACTCGTTAAAGACATTCAAAATAAAACTTATTCAGATAGAATAAAACAATTAGGAATACCATCATTAGAGTACCGCCGACTCAGAGCAGATATGATCCAAGTGTTCAAAATATTAAGTGGTATTGACAAAGCAGACAAAGAGTAACTTTTCACACAAAATCAAAACACAGTAACAAGAGGTTACTCTCTGAAATTAAGAAAGAATACTTTTAGACTTGATATCAGACGCCACTTGTTCTCACAACGGATAATAAATTGGTGGAGTAGTCTTCCCGAAAAAGTGGTAATTAAGCTCAGAAACACTAAATATTTTCAAAAGCAGATTAAATTTTCATTGGAAGGACCTAAAAATTAAATTTCAGCTGGATTGTTACGAATCATACACCAGCACCCAAACCGGATTAAGAAAATGTAATAAGAGACGGCTCGGAGAGTTACCTAACTAATATATGAGCTCGACAACAGGTAGAACTGTTGACAGTGCTCAAGAAACATGAATCAATCATGGGTGAAAAAAGTGGTTGGAAAAAGATGCATGTTTGGATATACCCGCCCCCGCTCTAGATCTACTGGTTAGAGATTTTATTGAATTATTTCCATCCAATTTGATTTTCAGATATTGCAACGTTTTGTAAAATAATTTGACATTCACAGAAATTTTGATTTGAATCTTTCTATCTCGTTATTCTGCTTCACACCCTCACAGGTAAAGAGTTTTAGATCTAAGGCCTTACACTAGTCGGGCATCAATTTTAATGGGTGTTTTGGTACTTTAATTTTTGATTTTCTAACCAAATATACGACCAGGCATATCGTAGACTCACCTTCTATCGAACCTCACCTGTTCATCGAACCTTTCATTTTTTGGTGTTTTTACACATGTACAAGAGCACACCTACTACGTCAAAAAATCATGAGTACCGTTTTTTTGTCTGTAAACAACGCCTCCTCGTAGCTTTAAAAACGAAATATACGTCATAAACAGGTCAGTACAGTTTATTTTCCCATCAACTATGCTAAACATGAGAAAACTCTTAATTAATACGTTATAGAATATCAACATAAATCGAAAAGTGTACCACATTAAAAATGTTTGACAGCTCTTCAGTTTATGCAAAGCTCGCGTGCCCATGATGCAATCACGTGACTATGAGTATTATGTTACAGTAAACACTAAACAGTTTCTAAAATAAAGGTTCGATAAGCAGGTGATATTTTTCTGGCAGCCATTTTTGTTTTTGTTATGCGGGTGGTGGGGAACACTGGATTGCTTGGGGATTAATAGATGAGAATAAAATTACTTAATTGTTTCAAAGTATGTATAAAAGATTATTTTGAACTGCAGATTTATTTTTTTCTTCAATATTCACAGTAAACGTTTTTTGTTCCTGGTCAAAGGTTAAGGGGTTCGATAGACGGTAAGACCATGCTACAATGGGATATCATCAAAACCGAAAGTAGCTCTATATGACTATTTACTACATGTGTGGGCTATGGGCTCCTTTAACATGTATTAATATTACTACAAATATGTATGAAGTTATTCTTTTTTTTTTGTCTTAAATGGAATTATTACTTCTTGTCTGTTCTTGACTGTTCTTGTCGGTAAATCGGGAGACTAGGAACCCTCTGATCTAAGTCTTTGCTGTTTACAAATGACTGTGCACGACTGTCCCGCTTTCAAAGGGATAAAAGTGTTATCGTTAATTCAGTAAAGTAAAAAAAAAATGACTGATACCTTGAGTTCCGGGTCACTACACGTTTGTATAATGTTTAATAGTAAGAGTTGACATCGTTGATGAGGTTAGGTTAACGGTTCTCAGTCTCTGCACGTCGTGCAGAGACGGTTGAGTCTTAATGTACACCATAGAAGTCAGTACACCATTTAAGTTAGGTGTCCGTAATACACGTAGCCCCGCCTTCAGACGAAGTCCTGCCCACTGCCAAGCACGGAGATACATATATGGGATCCTTTCAGTGGTTTGCCGAATACATAAATAAAGAAGGAAAACGCTGATTTTTCAATTACATTTAATTTAATTTAAAAGAGAAGGGGAGGAAAAGGGGAGGGAAATATTTAAATTTAATGTTGCTTTTGTCTCAATAGTAATTGGGATCGAACAACTTGTACACCATTTAAGTCAGGTGACCAGAGAGACTTTGAATAGCTCCAAAGGAATGAAAACGTTGCACACCATTTAAATTAGGTGACCAGAGAGACCTAGAATAGCTAGATAGGACCGTAAAATTTGTACACCATTTAAGTCTAGTGAACAGAGAGACTTAGAATAACTCCATGGGACCGAAAAACGTATACACCATTTATAAGCAAGGTGACCAGGGAGACATTGATATAGACAACTTGTACGCCATTTAAGTCAGGCGACCAAGGAGACATAGAATAGCTCCATAGGAGCGAAAATTGTACACCATTTAAGTCAGGTGACCAGAGATTCATAGAATAGTCCCATAGGACCCAACAACTTAAGTTAGGCGACTAGAGAAACGTGTACACCACTTAAATCAGGTGAGCTGGGAAACCTAGAATAGCTTCATAGGACCGAAACACTTGTACACCGTTTAAGTCAGGTGACCAGGAAGTCCTAGAATAGCTATATAGTACAAAACAATTTGCACACCATTTAAGTCAGGAGACTAGGGAGACCTAGACAACTTGCACACCATTTAAGTCGGGTGACAAGAAAGGTCTAGAATAGCCCAATAAGACCGAACAACTTGTACACCATTTAAGTCAGGTGACCAGGGATTCATAGAATAGTCCCATAGGACCGAACATCTTGTACACCATTTAAGTTAGGTGACTAGAGAAACGTGTACACCACTTAAGTCAGGTGAGCTGGGAGACCTAGAATAGCTTCATAGGACCGAAAAACTTGTACACCGTTTAAGTCAGGTGACCAGGAAGTCCTGGAATAGCTATATAGTACAAAACAATTTGCACACCATTTAAGTCAGGTGACTAGGGAGACCTAGACAACTTGCACACCATTTAAGTCGGGTGACAAGAGAGGTCTAGAATAGCCCAATAAGACCGAAAAACTTGTACACCATTTAAGTCAGGTGACCAGAGAGACCAAGAATAGCTCCATAGAACCGAAAACCTCGTGCACCATTTAAGTCAGGTGATCAGAGAGACCTAGACAACTTGCATGCCATTTAAGTCAGGCGACCAAAGAGAAATAGAATAGCTCCACAGGACCGAAAAACTTGTACACCATTTAAGTCAGGTGACAGGGATTCATAGAATAGTTCCATAGGACCGAACATCTTGTACACCATTTAAGTTAGGTGACTAGAGAAACCTAGAATATCTAAAAATTTGTACACGATTTAAGTCAGGTGTGCAGGGAGACATAGAATAGCTTCATAGGACCGACAAACTTGTACACCGTTTAAGTCAGGTGACAAGGAATACCTAGAATAGCTTTATAGTACAAATAAAATTGCACACCATTTAAGTCAGGTGGCCAGGGAGACCTAGACAACTTGCACGCCATTTAAGTCAGGTGAAGAGAGAGGCCTAGAATAGCCCAATAGGACCGAAAAGCACAACATTTCAGTCTGGTGACCAGAGAGACATAGAACAGCTCTATAGGACAGAAATACTTGTACACCATTTAAGTTAGGTGACTAGAGAAACATAGAATAGCTCCATAGGATCTAAAACTTGTACACAATTTAAGTCAGGTGGGCAGGGAGACCTAGAATAGCTTCACATGACCAAAAAACTTGTACACCGTTTAGGTCAGGTGATCAGGGAGACATAGACAACTTGCACACCATTTAAGTCAGGTGACCAGAGAGACCTAGGCATCTTGCACACCATTTAAGTCAGGTGACCAGAAAGACATAGAACAGCTCCATAGAACAGAAAAACTTGAACACGTTTTAAGTCAGGTGACCAGAGAGACATAGACATCTTGCACACTATTTAAGTCAGGTGACCAGGGAGACCTACACAACTTGCACACCATTTAAGTCAGGTGACCAGGGAGACCTAGACAACTTGTACACCATTTAAGTCAGGTGACCAGAGAGGCCTAGAATAGGACCGAAAAATTTGTACACCATTTAAGTCAGGTGACCAGAGAGACATAGACATCTTGCACAATATTTAAGTCAGTTGACCAGAGAGACATAGAATAGCTCAATAGGATAGAAACATTTGTACACCATTTAAGGTAGGTGACTAGAGAAACCTAGAATAGCTCCATAGGATCTAAAACTTGTACACCGTTTAGGTCAGGTGAGCAGGGAGACCTAGAATAGCTTCATAGAACCGACAAACTTGTACACCGTTTAAGTCAGGTGACCTGGGAGACATAAAATAGCTCAATAGTTCAACACAATTTGCACATCATATAAGTCAGGTGACTAGAGAGGCATAAAATAGCTCAATAGGACCGAAAAACTTGTACACCAATTAAGTCGTGTGACCAGGGAGACCTAGAATAGCTTTATAATACAACACAATTTGCACACCATTTAAGTTAGGTGACCAGGGAGACCTAGATAACTTGCACACCATATAAGTCAGGTGACTAGAGAGGCATAGAATAGTTCAATAGGACCGAAAAATTTGGACACCAATTAAGTCGTGTGACCAGGGAGATCTAGAATAGCTTTATAGTACAACACAATTTGCACACCATTTAAGTCAGGTGACAAGAGGGACCTAGACAACTTGCACACCATTTAAGTCAGGTGACCAGAGATACCTAGAATAGCTCCATAGGATCTAAACACTTGTACACCATTTAAGTCAGGTGAGCAGGGAGACCTAGAAACGCTTCATAGGGCCGAAAAACTTGTACACCATTTAAGTCAGGTGACCAGAGAGACAGACATCTTGCACACCATTTAAGTCAGGTGACCAGGGAGACCTAGACAACTTGTACACCATTTAAGTCAGGTGACCAGAGAGACCTAGAATAGGACCGAAAAACTTGTACCGAAACGCTTCATAGGGCCGAAAAACTTGTACACCATTTAAGTCAGGTGACCAGAGAGACATAGACATCTTGCACAATATTTAATTCAGGTGACCAGAGAGACATGGAATAGCTCAATAGGATAGAAACATTTGTACACCATTTAAGGTAGGTGACTAGAGAAACCTAGAATAGCTCCATAGGATCTAAAACTTGTAAACCGTTTAAGTCAGGTGAGCAGGGAGACCTAGAATAGCTTCATAGGACCGACAAACTTGTACACCGTTTAAGTCAGGTGACCAGGGAGACATAGAATAGCTCAACACAATTTTCACACCATATAAGTCAGGTGACTAGAGAGGCATAGAATAGCCAATAGGACCGAAAAACTTGTACACCAATTTAGTCGTGTGACCAGGGAGACCTAGAATAGCTTTATAATACAGCACAATTTGCACACCATTTAAGTCAGGTGACCAGGGAGACCTAGATAACTTGCACACCATATAAGTCAGGTGACTAGAGAGGCATAGAATAGCTCAATAGGACCGAAAAATTGTACACCAATTAAGTCGTGTGACCAGGGAGACCTAGAATAGCTTTATAGTACAACACAATTTGCACACCATTTAAGTCAGGTGACAAGAGGGACCTAGACAACTTGCACACCATTTAAGGCAGGTGACCAGAGATACCTAGAATAGCTCCATAGGATCTAAACACTTGTACACCATTTAAGTCAGGTGAGCAGGGAGACCTAGAAAAGCTTCCTAGAACCGAAAAACTTGTACAACGTTTAACTCAGGTGACCAGGAAGACCTAGAATAGCTCTATAGTACAAAACAGTTTGTACACCATTTAAGTCATGTGACCAGAGAGACCTCGAATACCTCTATAGGACTGAAAAACATGTACACTATTTAATTCAGGTGACTAGAGAGACCTACAATAGCTCCATAGGACCGAAAAACTTGTACACCATTTAAGTCAGGTGACCAGAGAGACCTCGCATACCTCCATAGGACCGAAAAATGTGTACACTACTTTAGTCAGGTGACTAGAGAGACCTACAATAGCTCCATAGGACCTAAACACTTGTACACCATTTAAGTCAGGTGACCAGAGAGACCTAGACAACTTGCACACCATTTAAGCCAGGTGACCAGAGAGACCTCGATTACCTCCATAGGACCAAAAAACGTGTACACTATCTAAGTCAGGTGACTAGAGAGACCTACAATAGCTCCATAGAACGATAACACTTCTACACCACCGTTTAAGTCAGATGACCAGAGAGACCTCGACAACTTGCACACCATTTAAGTCAGGTGACCAGAGAGACCTCGAAAACCTCCATAGGACCGAAAAAAAATGTACACTATTTACTTCAGGTGACTAGAGAGACTTACAATAGCTCCATAAGACCAAAACACTTGTATACCATTTAAGTCAGGTGACCAGAGAGACCTAGACAACTTGCACACCATTTAAGTCAGGTGACCAGAGAGACCTAGAATAGCTCCATAGGACCGAACATCTTGTACACCATTTAAGTTAGGTGACTAGAGAGACCTAGAATAGCTCCATAGGATCTAAAATGTGTACAACATTTAAGTCAAGTGAGCAGGGAGACCTAGAATACCTTCATAGGACCGACAAACTTGTACACCGTTTAAGTCAGGTGACAAGGAAGACCTGGAATAGCTCTATAGTACAAAACAATTTGCACACCATTTAAGTCGGGTGACCAGGGAGACCTAAACAACTTGCAAACCATATATGTCAGGTGACCAGAGAGACCTCGAATACTTCCATAGGACCGAAAAATTTAAACACCATTTAAGTCAGGGACACATGGAAAAGCCCCATAGGACCGAAAAACTTGTACACCATTTAAGTTATGTGACTAGAGAAACCTAGAATAGCTCCATAGGATCTAAAAACGTGTACACCATTTAAGTCAGGTGACTATAGAGACCTAGAAAAGCTCCATATGAATAAAAAATGCACACCATTTAAGTTAGGTAACCAGAGAGACCTAGAATACCTCCATAGGACTCAAAAACGAGTGAGGTCTAGAAGAGTTACATATGACCTAACAACATGGACACTACATGTATTTATTTTAGGCGACCAGAGAGACCTAGAATAGCTTCATTGGAATGAAAAGGTTGCACACCATTTAAGTCAGGTGACCAGAGGGACATAGAATACCTCTATAGGATCGATAAATCTGTACAACATTTAAGTCAGTTGACCAGAGACATAGAATAGCTGTATAGGACAAGGCAACTTGCACACCATTTAAGGGAGGTAATCAGAGAGACTTAGAATAGCTCCATAGGACCAACACTTGTACACCAATTAAGTCAGGTGACCATAGAAACCTGCAATAGTTCCCAAAGGACCTAACACCGCGTACACCATTTAAGTTAGGCAACCAGAGACTTTTACGGACAATGGCTCCCTCGGCATCTCTTAGGCCTCCGGCTTCAATTGACAAAGCCCTGGGATGTTTGATCGAATCGCCTCACTGGATTCCGACAGCCTCAGGGTGGGCATGAGGGCTTCCTCTGCCAATGTCTCTCTCTCTCATTTTTTAGCGTTGGGGTCGTGTCAGCGCCAACAGATGGTGTGTAGCTTCAAACATCGACCTCCTATCTACGGCCCTCTCTGTTGGGCTTTAATCGGAGACCACGTCTTCCGAAGCGACTAAGTGCCTTTCATACCAGCTGGGCCGCTCGGCCCAACTGGCCTTGGGTCTAGGGCTCAAATCGACAGCGGAAATGCTCCGCGGTCGCCGTGACACCTTCCTCCAATCTGCACATGCCCTGCAGGGCGAGCTGCGGGCGTCTCCCCTTGCCTCCGAACTACTTTTCGGAGGCAAAGTTAAGGAGAAAGAGCTCGCAGACAGTGCTTCTCCCAGGAACCCTTCCAGTCTGGGTTCATGAAAATCGCTAAGGCCCCTGCTAAACGTAAGCCTCATACGGGACCTCCCAATGATCCAGGGGAAGAAGAGTAAAAAAACAGGCCATCTTCTTCCCCTCAGCGGGACCCGGCAAAGAGCCGGTAAGGAACCTTCCCTGCTCCCAATACCTCGGGGTTGGCGTCTCAGTGTTCCTTCCCTCCCCGCCCTAGGGGTTCTGGACATTCTATGCCTCAGCCCTTGGGACTCGCTCTTTCTGCCCCCCTTCCGATCCGACCCTGCATTCTTGTGGGCGCCAGGCTTCTTTACTTTGTTGCAGCATGGCACAATATCACTCAGGACCCTTGGATCCTCCCTATTGTAGTATCCATCTGGGTCAACAGCCTCTTTTCTCCGGGGTCCCGATTTATCTGTCATCGGATCACCCGAATATGCAAGACGCAGTGCCTTAACTTCTCGCAAAAGCGGCTGTAGAAAGGGTACTGAACGAGAATTCGACGGGCTTTTACAGCTGTCATTTTCTCATTCAAAAGAAGAACGGCGCATTTCGACCTATCGTCGTGCTCTCTACTCTCAACAAGTATGTAGAGGTCGAACATTTCAAAATGGAGAGCATCTCTTCCATTCAGCTAGCTATCTAACAAAAGGGCCATATCCATGGATCTATCAGACGGTTATTTTCATGTCCCGGTTCACCCGGCAGACAGACACCTACGCTTCTGCCATGAGGGCACCGACTACCAGTTCCAGACTCTGCCCTTTGGCCTCTCTACATTCCCAGATAGAGAGAGAGAAAGAGAGAGAGTGGGGATTCTCTGCTAAATAAGGAGAGAAAAGAGAGAGAGGGAGAGAGAGAGAGAGAGAGAGAGAGAGAGAGAGAGAGAGAGAGAGAGAGAGGGAGTCTCTGCTAAATAAGGCAATTGGATAGTATAATCAAACACTACTAAACATAATGTTCATATAAAATTGCTAATTCATTTACGCATGTTATATGCAAATTACCTTAAATATATATGCTTTATAGAAATATGACCTAAAATAAAGATGGTTTATTTTCTTTGTATGATCACTATGTTCTAAAGGACCACAAAAAACAATTTGGTACCGATGAAAAAAAAGTCTAGGGTGGGATGCTACGGTAACCATGATTAGGACCCCGCCTATCAATGGTGTACATGAACATGTTTTTCGGTCATGTGGTGTACAAGTTGTTTTGTCCCATGGAGCTATTGTAGGTCTCCCTGGTCACCTGACTTAATTGGTGTGCAAGTTGTCTAGGTCTTTCAGGTCACCTGCCTTAAATGGTGTACATGTTTTCCGGTTCTATGAAGCTATTCTATGTCTCCATTGTCACCTGTTTTAAATGGTGTGCAAATTGTGTTGTACTATAGAGCTATTCTAGGTCTCCCTGCTCACCAGACTTAAATGGTGTACAATGTTTTACATCCTATGAAGCTAGTCTAGGTTTCTCTATTCACCTGCCTTAAATGGTGTGCAACTTGTGTTGTACTATAGAGCTATTCTAGGTCTCCCTGCTCACCAGACTTAAATGGTGTACAAGATTTTAGATCCTTTCGAGCTCTTTTAGGTTTCTCTGATCACCTAACTTAAATGGTGAACAAGTTGTCTAGGACTCTCTTGTCACATGGCTTAAATGATGTACATATGTTTCGGTCCTATGGAGCTATTCTAGGTCCCTCTGGTCACCTGACTTAAATGGTGTACAAGTTTTTTGGTCCTATGGAGCTATTCTAGACGTCTCTGGTCACCTGACTTAAATTATGTGCAAGTTGTATAGCTCTCCATTGTCTCCTGACTTAAATGATGTGCAAATTATGTTGTACTATCAAGCTATTCTAGGTCTCCCTGGTCACCTGACTTAAATGGTGTACACGTTTTTCGGCCCTATGGAGCTATTTTAGGTCTCTCTGGTCACCTGAATTAAATGGAGTGCAAATTGTCTAGGTCTCTCTGGTCACCTGACTTAAATGGTGTACAAGTTTTTCGGTCCTATGGAGCAATTCTATGTCTCTTCTATCACCTGACTTAAATGGTGTACAAGTTTTTTGGTCCTGCAGAGCTGATTCTAGGTCTACCTGGTCACCTGACTTAAATGGTGTACAATGTTTTCGGTCCTATAAAGCTATTCTAGGTCTCCCTGGTCACCTGACTTAAGTGGTGTACTTTTTTGTCCTGTGTATCTATTCTAGGCATCCCTGATCACCTGACTTAAATGGTGTACAACATTTTCGGTTTAATGGAGCTATTCTAGGTCTGTCTGGTCACCAGCCTAATTGTGTACAAGTTTGTTCAGTCCTATGGAGTTATTCTAGATCTCCCTGGTCACCTGACTTAAATGGTGTACACGTTTTTTCGGCCCTATGGAGCTATTCTAGGTCTCTCTGGTTACCTGAATTGAATGGAGTGCAAATTGTCTAGGTCTCTCTGGTCACCTGACTTAAATGGTGTACACGTTTTTTCGGCCCTATGGAGCTATTCTAGGTCTCTCTGGTTACTTGAATTAAATGGAGTGCAAATTATCTCGGTCTCTCTGGTCACCTGACTTAAATGGTGTACAAGTTTTTCGGTCCTATGGAGCAATTCTAGGTCTCTCCTATCACCTGACTTAAATGGTGTACAAGTTTTTTTGTTCTGTGGAGCTGATTCTAGGTCTACCTGGTCACGTGACTTAAAGGGTGTACAATGTTTTCGGTCCTATAAAGCTATTCTAGGTCTCCCTTGTCACCTGACTTAAATGGTGTACATTCATTTTGGTCCTGTGGAGCTATTCTAGGCATCCCTGGTCACCTGACTTAAATGGTGTACAATATGTTCGGTTTAATGGAGCTATTCTAGGTCTCTCTGGTCACCTGACTTAAATGGTGTACAAGTTTGTTCGGTCCTATGGAGCTATTCTAGATCTCCCTGGTCACCTGACTTAAATGGTGTACACGTTCTTTCGGCCCTATGGAGCTATTCTAGGTCTCTCTGATCACCTGAATTAAATGGAGTGCAAATTGTCTAGGTCTCTCTGGTCACCTGACTTAAATTGTGTACAAGTTTTTCGGTCCTATGGAGCAATTCTAGGTCTCCTATCACCTGACTTAAATGGTGTACAAGTTTTTTGGTTCTGTGGAGCTGATTCTAGGTCTACCTGGTCACGTGACTTAAAGGGTGTACAGTGTTTTCGGTCCTATAAAGCTATTCTAGGTCTCCCTGGTCACCTGACTTAAATGGTGTACATTTGTTTTGGTCCTGTGGAGCTATTCTAGGCATCCCTGGTCACCTAAATTAAATGGTGTACAATATTTTCAGTTTAATGGCGCTATTCTAGGTCTCTCTGGTCACCTGACTTAAATGGTGTACAAGTTTTTCGGTCCTATGGAGCAATTCTAGGTCTCTTCTATCACCTGACTTAAATGGTGTACAAGTTTTTTGGTCATATGAAGCTATTCTAGGTCTACCTGGTCACCTGACTTAAATGGTGTACAAGAGTTTCGGTCATATGAAGCTATTCTAGGTCTCCCTATTCACCTGACTTAAATGGTGTACATTTGTTTTGGTCCTGTGGAGCTATTCTAGGGATCCCTGATCACCTGACTTAAATGGTGTACAATAGTTTTGGTTTAATGGAGCTATTCTAGGTCACTCTGGTCACCTGACTTAAATGGTGTACACGCTTTTCGGTCCCATGGGGCTATTCTAGGTCTCTCTGGTCACATGAATTAAATGGAGTGCAAATTGTCTAGGTTTCTCTGGTCACCTGACTTAAATGTTGTACAAGTTTTTCGGTCCTATGGAACAATTCTATGTCTCTCCTATCACCTGACTTAAATGGTGTACAAGTTTTTTGGTCATGTGGAGCTGATTATAGGTCTACCTGATCACCTGACTTAAATGGTATACAATTACTGTGTTCGGTCCTATAAAGCTATTCTAGGTCTCCCTGGTCACCTGACTTAAATGGTGTACAAATTTTCGGCCCTATGGATCTATTCTAGGTCTCTCTGGTCACCTGATATTAAATGGAATGCATATTGTCTATGTATCTCTGGTCACTTGACTTAAATGGTGTACAAGTTTTTCGGTCCGATGGAGCAATGCTAGGTCTTTCCTATCACCTGACGTAAATGGTGTACAAGTTTTTTGGTGCTTTGGAGCTGATTCTAGGTCTACCTGGTCACCTGACTTAAATGGTGTACAAGTTTTTCGGTCCGATGGAGCAATGCTAGGTCTTTCCTATCACCTGACGTAAATGGTGTACAAGTTTTTTGGTGCTTTGGAGCTGATTCTAGGTCTCCCTGTCACCTGACTTAAATGGTGTACATTTATTTTGGTCCTGTGGAGCTATTCTAGGCACCCCTGGTCACATGACTTAAATGGTTATCAATATTTTCGATTTAATGGAGCTATTCTAGGTCTCTCTGGCCACCTGACTTAAATGGTGTACAAATTTTTCGGTCCTATGGGGCTATTCTAGATCTCCCTGGTCTCCTGACTTAAATGTTGTACACGTTTTTTTTCGGTCCTATAAAGCTATTCTAGGTCTCCTCGGTCACCTGACTTAAATGGTGTATAAGTTTTTCGGTCATTTGGAGCTATTCTATATATCCCCGGTCACTTGACTTAAATGGTGTACACCTTTTTCGGCCCTATGGAGCTATTCTAGGTCTCTCTGGTCCCCTGAATTAAAAGTACAAGTGTTTTGGTCCTGTGGAGCTGATTCTAGGTCTACCTGGTCACCCGACTTAAATGGTGCACAATATTTTCGGTCCTATTAAGCTAGTCTATGTCTCTCTTGTCACCTTACTTAAATGGTGTACAAGTTTTTTGGTCCCGTGGAGCTGATTCTAGGTCTACCTGGTCACCTGACATAAATGGTGTGCAATATTTTCGGTCCTATAAAGCTATTCTAGGTCTCTCTTGTCACCTTACTTAAATGTGTACAAGTGTTTCGGTCGTATGGAGCTATTCTAGGTCACCTGACTTAAATATTGTACAAATTTTTCGGTTCTATGGAGCTATTCTAGGTCTCTCTTTTTGGTCCCGTGGAGCTGATTCTAGGTCTACCTGGTCACCTGACTTAAATGGTGTGCAAGTTTTTCGGTCCCATATACAATAAAGGCAGGTGGGCAGGACTTCGTCTAAAGGCGGGGCTGACGGTATGACTGACACCTAACTTAAATGGTGTACTGACTTCTATGGTGTACATTAAGACTCAACCGTGCAGAGACAGGGAAGCAAAATGTATCCATAATTTCGTATCGAGACTCTTTCGCATATTTTTGATTCGCCCGTCAATGCAGTATATCACGAAGTAAAACCAGATTTTTTTTAGTTCACTTTTAAATGTTATTTTATGGTATTTTGACAATGTTTTGACATTTTTAGATGATTTGGCCAATATTCAATATTTTTCTGTGTGGTTGCAGACGGGAAGGGGGGGGGGGATAAAAAAAATATTTGGCACTCTAGATGTCTGTAAGAAAAATGATTGTTGAAATTGTTGACCCAGACATGAAGCAGATGAAAATCTTTCAGCAAACGAAAAATACCTGGGATTAAGAGTATGTATTAAAATAGAAATAGATAAAATTCCTTTAATATCCATACAACTATCATTGAATGAACATGTAAATGAATAGGCCAGTTGATAACTGACTGAATCAGACTTTTTTATGTTATATTCTGTCCATTTTTTCACATAGATATATCAATCAACACAAAAAGTTGTACACATATTTATATCATTAATAAATTGCGTAAGGCCCATCCCCCAGCAGTTTATATAGGGCTATTCAGCTATTTATTAATGCTGCATCCTCAGAAATCAGCCGACTTTTTAAGAGGCGGAAAACGTCGTCGATTACAAGGAAATCAACGGACATGTTCGGACAATCAAAGATTGCATGATGGATGAACAGATAGATAGATTATTAGGACAACCTACAGACAGAACGACTGACCAACATACAGGCCAACAGAAAACCAGACAGACAATATTTTCTGCTAATGAGACAGATCTCAGCAGACTAAAGGAGAATGAACAAGGCAGTCCAAAGGACAGCTATATACCCGCCACCACCATCATTTCAATGTGGTTGACATTTTACTCAACCTTCCAGTTGTTAAGAAAATATGATGGAATGAAAATATAATGAAAAAAATTGAAGGTTAGAACACTTGACCTTCAAATGTGACCTTGACCTTGAGCCAACAGGACTGCCACATGTGTCATGCAAAATGTCTCATTTTACTTAATATATATTTGACTCAAGGTTTATGACATTCCTTCAAAGGGTTTTGAAGATATGGAGCAGACACGAAAATGTAATGGAAATTGAAGGTTAAAACACTTGACCTTCAAATGTGACCTTGACCTTGAGCTGACATGACTGTCACATGTTTTTTGCACATTGTCTCAACTAATTGGTGAACATTTGAGGCAAATTTCATGAAAATCCTTCCAGGGGTAGACGAGATATGGAGCAGACACATAATTGTTATGGACAGACAATTGACCTTCAAATCTGACCTTGTTCAAACCTGACCTTGACTTTGAGCCAACATGACTGCCACAGGTGTTCTGCATATCGTCACAATTTAGCTAACATTTTACTCAAGTTTTATTAAAATCCTTCAAAGGGTTTAGAATTTAAGATATGGAATAGATACGAAAATGTGATGGAAATTGAAAGTTAAAACACTTGACCTTCAAATGTGACCTTGACCCGACATGACTGCCGCATGTGTTCTGCACATCATCTCAACTTGGTTAACATATGAGGTAAGTTTCATGAAAATCCTTCCAGGGGTACAGGAGATATGGAGCGGACACGAAATTGTTACAGACAGACAGTTAACCTTCAAATATGACCTTGAACTTGAGGCGACATGACTGCCACATGTGTTCTGCACACATCTCAATTTAGCTAACATTTGACTTGTTTTATGAAAATCCTTCGAAGGGTTTGGAAGATATGGAGCGGACACGAAAATTGATTGGAAATTGAAGGTTAAAACACTTGGCCTTCAAATGTGACCTGGACCTTGACCTGACATGACTGCCGCATGTGTTCTACACATCATCTCAGCTTGGTTAACATATGAAGCTCCTACAGGGGCCGTCTGATCTGGATCTACTCTGTTTGCAAAGGCAAAGAAAGGGGTATTAATGGAGTAAACTATCTGCTAGGACACCCTACTTCTCCTCTCTACTGATATGTGAAGCTGAATGAGTCCACTGGGCAATGTTTTGATAATTTCAATGAAATCATGGAGTAGCAAATAGTATAGACCATGCTCAAACTGCTCCTGCACGATTTATCTAGGTGATCTGTCTGAATATTAAAGGTTATTGTGATAGGTAAGGTTATTTCTGATGGATAATCTTTGTTATCTAGGATTTTAAAATATTTACCCTTTCCCTGTTCAAATATTCATGAAAGAAATAATGTCATGAATATTTATTAGCTGATTTTATTTAATGGAATATGTACATAGATAGTTTTGGTATTGGTAGAAACTGTAGAGTTTTAATTTCATAAGCCAACCGAGCAGATCCTGCAGCAGCAGGAGCCGTCTAATCTGGATCTACTCTTTTTGCAAAGGCATGAAAAAGCATCTATATGAGGGAAAGGGTTAAATGTTTACTAGAATGACATGTAGAAGCTATATATAGAGATTATATTATTATAATCTCTGTTAATATCATTCTTTACATTACCTTCGTGGTAGATGGTAACAAGAGTACCGCATACGGTACATAATACGCCCACTTGCAAACTTTCTCTGATTCAACATGCCTTATAAGTGTTGACATTTTCTAATCTGTGCTTCAGATCTTGATTTCCATATTAAGGTGATGCTATTCTTTAAAAAAAATGAAGTGAATATCTTATTAAATAAAAAAGTTACAGCTAATCCTCATTTTTGCAGATTTTTGTAAAGTGCAACGGCCATAACTCTGTAAAGACAAACTGAATGAACCTCAAAATAAACTCAGCTTCAAATTTTGTTGCTTAAAACATTTGTGTAAAGTTTCATTTATATCATTTTAATAGTTTTCCCAGAAAACAACATACAAACTAAAAGTTGACTGACTAACAAAGCAACGAACACACGAAGTTCAAGGACCATAACTTTAGAATAAAATGACATATCAAAACCCCAGCAATATATGTGAAAATTCACATTAAGGTTTAACCATATAAATTTTTTTAAGTAAATATCATTTCAAATGACAAGGTTATGGCCATCCTCATATTTGCATATATTTGCATTTTTTTTAAGTAAAAGGGCAATAACTCCGAAACGAAAAATCAAATAAACCTCAAAATCGACTCAGCATCAGATCTTGATACATTAAACATTTTTGTGAAGTTTCATTAATATCTCTCAAATAGTTTTCCCAGAAAACAGCGGACAAACTATTTGCATGTATTTGCATTATTTTTTACGTAAAAGGGCCATAACTCCGAAACAACAAATCAAATGAACCTCAGAATCGACTCAGCTTCAGACCTTGATGCATTAAATATTTGTGTGAAGTTTCATTCATATCTCTCAAATTGTTTTCCCAGAAAACAGCGGACAAACTATTTGCATATTTTTTAAGAACAAGGGCCATAACTCCGAAACGACAAATCAAATGAACCTCAGAATCGACTCAGCTTCAGATCTTGATGCATTAAACATTTGTGTGAAGTTTCATTAATATCTCTCAAATAGTTTTCCCAGAAAACAGCGGACAAACTATTTGCATATTTTTTAAGGACAAGGGCCATAACTCTGAAATGAAAAATCAAATGAACCTCAGAATCAACTCAGCTTCAGATCTTGATGCATTTAACATTTGTGTGAAGTTTCATTAATATTTGTCAAATAGTTTTCCCAGAAAACAGCGGACAAACAAAATGTTGACGGACGAACGAACGAACGAACGAACGAACGAACGAACGAACGAACGAACGAACGAACGAACGAACGAACGGACGGACGGACAGGGCCACGACAATATACGACCACCTTTATTAGGTGGGCGTATAAAAATGTCTTCATGAAAGAAGATTTATTTAATCCTTTCAAAGAGGATAAACAGTCAACTAGCATTTTCAAATAGTAAATACCCAAATATGAGAGATCTTAGCTCTGTCACCAGGGTCTGTACTGTTTGTCATTCAGATTTCTTTTCTGCAAATTTACCTTTTTAATTCAAAATGGACTTTACTGTTAAACAATGATGGACTTTTCCACATCAAAAAGGTTGAATGGATGCAATGTGAAATAAGCGGAGACAAAAATTGACTTTTATCACTTTTAATATAAATTTAGTCATTGTAATCACTCATATAGGCTGACATAAAGTTATGAGTCAATGTATGAGTAAAAGTACCTGTTGGGGCTTTACATGCAGTGAAGACACTCACAAGCTGTCATGTTAGATACTTTGCACACAATATGATTCAGACTGTGAGCTTAACCCCAAACCTCGTCTCATCATTTGGCTCATAATTTTAAATTCATTAATCCTTTAAATCCTGATAAAACATAGTCTGCTAAAACCTTGATCTATTTTAATTTTTTTGTACACCTGATTTGTTCAGGCTTTTAACCTATTCCTCCATAGGCTATTTTTAGACCCAACCTCTTTGAATGAATCTACCGAAAAGGAGCATTAACTAGAGAAAAGGAAAATTTTAGAATTTTGTAGTTTGAAACCATTGTGATAAATAGCGCATTTGCTCCTATATAAGCAAATGCTCTATTTATCACAATGGTTTCATAAAGTGACTTTACAAAGGCATAGAACAGCGTATTTATGGAGGAAAGGGTTAAGAAACTACATTTTTGACAGAGTGTCAAACAGCTTGGATCCTGAGGACACAGGGTTACCTGGTGTTTCATCCAAGCTGTTGGCATCTGCCAATCAGGTGGCACTTTGTACGAGAAGGGTTCAATTCTTTGGTTACTTGAACTATTTGAATGATTCTATGAATGATTCATTCATTCCTTATCAAATAATTCATAATATGATAAGGGACCTCTGTGGCACAGTGGTTATGGTCTTTGATTGACAGTTCATTTAGCTTCTCACCACTGAAGTTCCAATCCCGGGCTGGGCATTTGGATTTTTCATGTGAAGAAGCCTTCCAGCTGACTTGTGATAGGTCAGTGGGATTACCCAGATGTTCTGTGCACGAAACAATTTCCTATGCACCGATGATTCTCTGGGGTTTTCCTCCACCTGTAATTAGTTGGACATCGCGATACAACTGAAATACTGATAAAGCAATGTAAAACATTGATACAAACAAAATAATATGATAGCCTTTTACATCAACCCTTCAACCCTTTACCTTATGAATATTCCTGTAGGATACCATCCTTTATGAATATCAATTAATTTAACCCTTTCCCTGTTCTATGTTTATTCCAAATTTCAATTACCTACTGAATATTCATGGTCAAATTAGTTATAATGAACATGGAAGGTGGAACATTGTAGTCATTTTAGAAATTAAAGAAACAGATCTATCAAACTCTATGAGCAAACAGAGCAGACCCTGATCAGACAGCTCCTTTAGGAGCCGTCTGATCTGGGTCTACTCTGCCAATGCGTGAAAAATGTGTTTATATGAAGGAAAGGGTTAACTATTGTTTCTAAAATATGAAATTAACAAGTATATTGCCATCACAAATAGGAGAGAATCAGATCTATAATATATAAGCAGAAAAAGCAGACCCTAATCAGACAGTTCCTATTGGAGCTGTCTGATCTGGGTCCACTAATTGTGCAAAGGCGTAAAAAGGCAGGCTTGATAAAAAAAATTCTGTTTTTTTTTTTTCATGTAAGCTGTTCTATTTAACCCTTTATATGATAAGATGCCCATTTATGCCTTTTGCAAACAGAGAAGACACTGATCAGGGTCTACTCTGTTTGCTTAAGTAATAATATACCACTGATTCTTCAGTTTCTGCCGTGACCAAAAATAAATGCCTGTGTAATAAATATGCTATAATGAAAAATCACCTGATTAATAGTCATGAAGTCAATATTTCTTACACGATTATTCAACAGTTTATCAGCATCAGGTAAAGGGTTAAATTTGTCAAAAGTATGAACAATCAAAAGCTCTCATATAATACTATATGTAAGATAATACACACATATTGAGAAATCTTCTAAAGAATTTGAAATGAAAGAACATGACAATATTTCTTATCATCTTAACCCCTTACTCTATGAATATTGATGCAAGAAATAATGATGTCATGGATATTAACTGATTTGTTATAATGGCACTATAAACAAAGGCATTCTTATCCCGACAGAATCGGTAGAATTATATCTATATTATCTCATAAGCAAACAGAGCAGACCCTGATCAGACAGCTCCTATAGGAGCCGTCTGATCTGGGTCTACTCTGTTTGCAAAAGCGTAGAAAGGCGTATCTATGGAGTGATGGGTTAAGAATAAAATGACAATATTTCATACCATCTTAAGAATTATCAGTTACATGTATATCACACCTTTATTGCAATTCAATCATCTGAACACTAAGTACCGATAGCTTCTCACTGCTAAAATATTTTCACTGCTAACAGGTTATATGTGAGAGATCATCTGTATCAGCCTGGCAGTATTGATATTAGATGTTACATGTAATTAAATTTACATATATGTATCAGGGCTTACTTAAATCTGTATATATGTATGTATCTAAGTCTTTGCATGGTAGCAAGAACCCATAATTTATACAAACAAATGGATCCAGGAGAAACACAGAAAGTTATCAGGATCTATACTGTTTAACCCTTTTCTTCATATAAACACCCTTTGGAGCCATTTAGAAACTAAAGAAACAGACCAACCCAATTCCATTAGCAAACAGAGCAGACCCTGATCAGATGGCTCCTATAGGAGCCATGTGATCTGGGTCTTCTCTGCTTGCAAATGCATGAAAAGGTGTTTATATGAAGGAAAGGGTTAAATACATACAAAAAGTAGCTCTTACCATGATTCAGATAATTCACAGTAAACTAACAAAAGATGTATGCAACTTTAATAATTCAAGTCATTAATATTCATATTTAAAAGTCATTATTTCTTAACAAATAAAAAATAACATTGATGGTCATGTACAATAAACTTGTGTCATTTTTGTTGTTGTTATACTATCCTGAACTCCTACACATTTTATAAATAAGGAAGTACTAAAGGAAATCATTTACAACTAAAGTATATTTATGTGGTTTTGTTTTTTTAATTGACCTTGCTCCTGAATTCTTCTTCCGAGAGGGTAACACAGCAATTTTAGCAGTCACACTTGATTATGGTCCATATGCACCACTAGGGTCCATATGCTTCACTAGGGTCCATATGCATCACTAGGGTCCATATGCTTCACTAGGGTCCATATGCATCACTAGGGTCCATATGCTTCACTAGGGTCCATATGTATCACTAGGATCCATATGCACCACTATGCTTACTATGGTTTATATGCTTAACTATCAGCCGTATGCTAGACAATGGGTCACATATGTAGAATAAAGACTGTTAGCCCATTCCCTTATAAGCTATTTTTAGACCCAACCTCTTTGAATAAATCTACAGAAAAGGAGAATTTAATAGCAATAAGGTAAAGTTTAGAATTGTGCAGTTTTGAAACCATTGTGATAAATAGAGCATTTGGTTTCAAAAAGTGACTTTTACAGAGGCGTCAAAAGGTGTCAGTATGAGGGAATGGGTTAACATCACATTAACCCTTTCCTCCATAAATATGCCTTTCTACGCCTCTGCAAAGGTCACTTTTTGAAACCAGTGATAAATAGAGCATTTGCTCCTAAGGAGCAAATGCTCTATTTATCACAATGGTTTCAGAACTGCAAAATTCCATTTATTTTCTTTTCTGTAGTTAATGCTCCTTTCCGGTAGATTTATTCAAAAGAAGTTGGGTCTTAAAATAGCCTATGGAGGAAAAGGTTAGATAAAGATGGAAACTAGCAATTGAGGTATAATATCACAGTTCACTATCAAGAATATATGTCAGTGGTGGATAAACGTTGATTGAAAATGTGCAAGAGTCCATTTCAAATGATGCTGCTCATACACCTGTGAGACTACATGTATTTCAATAGATTATCCTAGTTTGACTTGTATCACATCTCCAGCTTCTATGGAATAATAAAACAGGTCTCTCTGGTCATTCTCTAGCTCTATCTCACAACCCTTCATCTGAAAATAAGTAAGGAAGCAGTATGTAAATAGTCTAAATACCCTTATTACACTAAATATTCAGACACCCAATTTCCTCTTTCATTGGGTTTGGTCAGCTGAATATTAAAGTCAAATTGGCACCATTTAGATAACATATAGTTAGATTAACATAGTGGCACATAGTGTAGCTCCTGATCAAACTGCTCCTTAAGTTAAAAAGCAACACTTCTGGGTTTGCACTATTTGCCTATTAACCCTTCACTTGCTATTCACGTCAATATACCTATCTGTAAATAGTGAAGACCCAGATAAGACAGCTCCTGCAGGAGCTGTCTCATCAGGGTCTGCACTATTTACAAGTTGATTGTGCAACCAGTGCACTCCACAGCAGTGATTGCACAGCGAAATACTTGTACACAGTGAAGATATATGTAATTATACAACAGGACATGGGTAAAGAAGGAGAAATGTATTTTAAAATTCAGCAAGCGAAGGGTTAAAGCTTATCTGTCAAAATACTTATGGTAATTAGAATATAAGAGAATAACTTGTTACAAATACAACATAGTGTGTAATCCATGAAAACAATGCAATAGGTATTTCATAGCTACATATGGAAATAGGCACCTAAAAATGTGGAAACAGTTTAAACATTTACTTCATGAATATTCATGAAAACAAGAGCCGTGTGCAGCGCCAGAGCTTGTCTGATTTGGTACTTGTCCAGCTAAATTAAACAGTTTTGAAAACGATAAAGGGCCATAACTCCAAAATTTTGAAATCAAGAGTTATGGTTCTTATGTAGGGCCTTCCCCTCAATGAGATCTACTAATCTATGAAGTTTCGTGTTGATACCTCTTCCATTTTTCGAGTAATGAGCTACATTAAAGTTTTTGCACGCCGACGGAGACGATGACTACGACCCAGTGATCACAATAGCTTGACTTTTCTTCGAAACAAACGAGCTAAAAATAGATAAGCCGAATTTTTACAACTGCATTATGAGCTAGGAAAGTTTACCATGGCAGAAGCTGTGGACTCATATCTATATTATTTAACAAGCATACTGGTCAGACCCTGATTGTATGGCTAATACGGGAGCTATCTGATCTGGGTCTATCTTATCCTGGTCTTCTCTGTTGCAAAGGCATCTCTATGAGGTAAAGGGTTACAACAGAATTGAAATTCTCTACAGACTGACGTTTGTGAGCAGGGTTATTTTGGTAAAGAGGCATATATTTAACAAAGTTTTGTAATACATGTATGACTAAATCAAGAGCACATGATACAGTAAAAACTCGATACTACGACATTTTAGTAATGAAGAATTTATGTCTTTGTAGATAGGTGGCTGCTTAATGCAGGGTGAAAGTCATGCAGAAAGCTCCTAGGGGATAAATAATAGAACATATTTGAGTATTCATAGTATTGAGATTTTACTGTATAATAATTATGCTCTCTGTGTAAAAGTATTTTAATGCATTGCAAACATTGTAGACCCAGACCAGTCACATTTTCTCTGATGCAACACCTGGTCAGGGTCTGCACTGTTAGGCATTCATCAGAATCTGCAGTACTTTATTCTTTGTTTTTCCATCAAATGTAAATCTTGATACCTTACCAGATGTAAGGTATGTCCATCTGTTTCCATGTTTAACAATTAGTCCCAATCTCTTTGAATTAATCTACTGAATAGGAGCATTTACTAGAGAAAAGGAAAACTTTAGAATTGTGTAGTTTTGAAGCCATTGTAATAAATAGAACATTTGCTCCTATGGAGCAAATGCTCTATATTTATCACAATGGTTTCACAAAGTGACTTTTACTTCAATATGCGGGATTGGGTTAATACATTTTGCTGATAATGAACTTACTTTCTGGCTTTTGTATGTTAATTGCATGTCTGCATCTACTTTGTACAACCTATGGATGAGAGCCTTCAACTTCTGGACAGTCATGCTTCCTGCAAAACAAAAGGCAAATGTATACAGTGGAAAACATTTCAAAAACTATCTGACATAACTTTTCTCCTTCAATCTTCCAACTTATTTTCTTCAATTTTTTCTTCCACTACTTTTGAAAAAGAAGATCAGTGTCAAACAGTTTCTATTCTGATGAGATGTCGAGTTACTCTACATACCGTCTAGAATAAAACAGTATTTAACCCATTCCCACAAAGGCTGTTTTTAGATCTAACCTCTTTGAAACGAAAGTCTAAATTAGGGGTACCACCGATAGAATTTTAATTATTTTTACCCCACCACCAAGAGAATAAAAAATCATAATAAACCCCCACCCAGAGAATTAAAATTAACCCCCCCCCCCTCCAAAAAATAAATATTTATATATTTTTACATTTATGCAATTACTTTTTGTCAAGTCGACTTGCAAGCCCAAATGACAGCTCAGTGTATTGCCACATTTGTCCATTAGTCTGACAGTCTTTCATATCGTCCTGTTGACATCGTACATGCATGCTTCCGTGGTTCTGTTATTGCAAGTAGTTTTCTCTTCGCTGACCTTGGATTCACTACATATACCTGTGCTACTGCTAGGACTGTGTTTTATTAAAAAAATCCTGTAATTGTCTTTTGGTTGTTATTTAGGTCTTTTTTCGGTTTATTCATTGTTTTGTTCATCCGGGCTTTTACATCGAGAAGCAATAGCAGTGATTGGTTGAGACAACCAGTGTCTTAGTACTTTTTCACGGTCTAGTCTGAATTAATCAGCCGCTCATTATGGAAGTGTGATCAGATAAGCGTCTAGATGATCAGGACTAAAAATTGCATGCGTCCACAGTATTTACACAACGGAATTTTCGCGGGAGTTCGTGTCAGAAAAAGGTTTTCTGTTAATTTTCATTATTGTCGAAGAAAACGGCTTGCATGAAGCGTTTAAATAGACAATCCACCCCATCAATTCAATTTCTGATGTTGAAATACCCCCAACCATTACAACTTTAATCAAATTAATTTCCTACCCCACCAACAGAATTAAAATTTCTTTTGCACCCCCACCAAGGTAATTTTAATAGGCTGTCTGCTCTGTTTGCTTACTGATTAATATAGATCTGATTTTACAATTTCTGCTATGGTCAAAAAATGCCATGTTAATATGCCCATATATACATTCAGCTGATAAATATTCATGTTGTCATTTCTTACATTAAACCTTTACTCCATAAATTTCTACGCCTTTGCAAACAGAGTAGACCCAGATCAGATGGCTCCTATAGGAGCCGTCTGATCTGGATCTGCTCTATTTGCTTATGCTATACTTTTATAAATATGATTCTACAGTTTCTGCCATGGTAAAAAATTCCTGTGTCCATGTGCTATTATAACAATTATTCTAATTAATGAAGGAAAAAGGTGATGCCCCTTATCATAGTCTGATGAATTCCTGATAACCTTTGAAAAGAGTTTGGATCTAGATAGACACTGAGTAAATCAATTCAGGATCAAAACTGTTTGAAGCACATACCGTATTACATGTCCTTGTTTTTGTCCAAATGAATGGAATACTGATGACTGTAAGTTTTCTTAAATACTATCTGTGGTCTTACCTGGCAGTTTCTTCTCCAAGATTCCCTTCTCTGGCATTTCAACACACTCTATTTTCAAAGCTGCCTCAGGTTAAGAATGAACAAATTATCATCATAGGCCATAGGGATATGTCTGACAAAATATTTTAGCCTGTTACAATTTTTCAGCATTCAGCATTTCTGCTTCAACTTTGAGAGAATATTTCCTTCCATTTCTTAATTCTTTACTGTATAAATATTCATGTGAGAAATAATGACATCATGAATATTAATGTTATAATGGCACATGTAAACAGTAATTTTTGGTATTGTTAGAAACTACAGTTCAGGTTCTGGGTCCATGCTTATAAAGCTTTTGAGTTGAAGCTTTTGATTGGTCAGATTTGAGTTCTCAAGCTTTTGATTGGTCAGATTTGAGCCAAAGGCTCAAATCTGACCAATCAAAAACTTGAGAACGAACCCAGGCTCAAATAAAAGTTTTATAAGCATGGACCCTGATGTGAATCAGGCTTACTTAGAGTTGCATCTGAATCCAAACTGCAAACAAAATTCATTACAAATTCCAAAAAGACCTGTTAAGAGTTGAAATTCATTTCTTTTGATACTGCCTTTGAATGCTCAAAATAAGTGGAATGAAATAGACCATCAGTAATTAAATACCGAGTCCAAATTTGACTAAAAAGTTGCTGGAGGTTTCTGAACTACCAACAGTGCATCCTTTTACTTGATTAAGACTCCATTGCAAACAGAGTAGATCCAGATCAGACAGCTCCTTATATGAAGCAGAGGGTTAAAAGGACAACTAATATAAAGGATACGTATGAGGCTGCTTTTCAAGGTGGTTGCCTGTTGCTTCATCTCAGAGTCCTCTGGGGCTCCCCATCCTGATAAGAAGAAAAGTCATACAGTCTTAGCATGATATAGTTGATTCAGTTTGGATGGAACACCTGAAACTTGATATCTTATCAAAGTTACAGCTGTCTGACATCTTGATTCTGCCCATTCTCTGTGAAAAGGAGTCTTACAGCACTGCAAATAGTGCAGACACAAACCAGACACTGCCTCTCACAAGCAGCGTCTGGTCACAGCCTGCATGTTTGATGCTCAACAGACTCCGAGGTTATAAGACTTTTTGCTTGAGTCTGAAATCATTCTCATGCATATGATTGATCAGATTGTGAGCTTGCTCAGAATCTGATCAATCAGATACTTGAGAATGAACTCAGGCTCAGGAGTTTTATAACCTTGGGCCGTGAATCTGTATAAATTTGTTTTGGATATTTCTATGCAAAGTAAAACTTGATTAGATACCTCATCATAGATGTGTTGTCTGGGTCCATGCTTATAAAGCTTTTAGTTGAGTCTGAGATCGTTCTCAAGCTTTTGATTGGTCAGATTTGAGCCAAAGGCTCAAATCTGACCAATCAAAAGCTTGAGAACTCAAATCTGACCAATCAAAAGCCTGAGAACGAAACTCAGACTCAACTAAAAGCTTTTTATCATGCAACGTCACGAAATACAGTCACTTCCTACTAGCATAATATTTTCCACGTCGATGCTGTATTTTGTGAGGTATAATGCATGTGTACTGACTCCACTGGGATGCAAGTTTGGTTCAGCCAAAAGGAGGAAAACAGAAGGAAGAAAAGGCATAATTAAACATAAACATCAAATTTAACACATTCGCTCACCTTTGTCTCAACTACAATGTATTTGTCCAGATAAAATGATTAAATCAAGTTTGTTTATGTTGTAAAAGTCGATGACGTCACTGGACGCCCACATGACGTCACATATATCACACTTACATGTATTTTCATTCAGGGGACGAAACCGCCGTAACCATTTTTTATTTTTCTTCATTTTCTCCATTTTCCTGGGTGTTGCATGATAAAAGAATTACTATGCTAGTAGTTTGGAAAATAAGCTGTATTTTGGCTCGTCAGAAAAGTAGTTAAATGCTCGCCAAGTCTCGCATTTAACAACTTTTCCAACTCGCCAAAATAAAGCTGAACTTCCAAACTACTAGCCTAGTAATTCTTATATATGCATGGACCCTGATCTGGGTCTACACTGTTTTCAATGCAATAACATCCCTTACCTCAGAGAACATCCTGAGGTAAGACATAATCGACCTTTTTTCAAATGAAAGTTACTTAGCATACAAAGCCAGTACAGTTACACCAATGAGTATACAAAGACAATCTGAGAAGTAATCATTTGCCTCATGAATATTCATGTAAGAAATAATGACATTATGAATATTAATAAGATGAATTTTTATAATGGCACCATGAAAACCAGAATTTTTGAGAATAGCAGAGACTCTGACTGTAGAATCATGTCTATATTAGTTTATAAGCAAACAGAACAGACAGGTGCCATCTGATCTAGGTTGACTGTTTGCAAAGGCTTGAAAAGGGTTAATGTAAGAAATGCTGAAATTGTTCATACTTTCGACCAGCTCCTGAAATCGTGGATGATTGGCAACAAACTCCTTGGAGGGATTGTTTTTACTTTGATCCTGATTCCCTCCAGCTTTCATCCAGTCAGGACCGAAATATTTCAAGTAATCTATCTCAGCTCCCTGTCTCTCATTAAGCGGAACCTTTAAAAACAACACAAAAAGAATTTAACATTTCTTTTCTTTTAATTGACCCTTCCCCTGTTTAACCCTTTATCTTTTCAATATTCTTGTAAGAAATAAAGACACCATGAATATTTATTAGCTGAATTTTTATAATTTAAAATTTTCAAAGGATTTTTTTTTGCCATAACATAAACTGTAGAATCAGATCTATATCATATCATAAGCAAACTTGACAGAGCCTGATCAGACAGATCCTACAGCAGCTGTCTGATCTTGGTCTACTCTGTTTGCAAAGCCATGAAAAAGCGTTTATATGAGGGATATAATGACCATACCAATATTAACTAGCCGCAGTTTTAACAAGGAACTTTTTTACCATGGCAGAAGTTGAAAAATCCAATTTACATGTATATTATTATTCCATAAGCAAACAGAGCTGACTCTGATCTGATCTGGGTCTTCTCTGTTTGCAGAGAGACACATTATTCATTAGGTAAATGACTAATATGAGGCTTCTTTGTTTCCTAAATGTGCTCAGTTTATCTTCCATAATGTACAATCCATCCAGTCTGCAAGGATGGGTTTTAACTGATAAAACTTCCCATAGCCAAGTGCAGAAGGTTCATTTAGGTCTACAACTATTTCCAAATACTCATGCTAAATACATATGATTTTTTTAAAGAATAAAACAATGTAAAATTCAGGTAAGTACAATGAAACATGCACTCAAGTCCAGACCACTTATTACAACAGCTGTAATTTGGTAAGGAGCAAGCACTTTATCAACAATATTTAAAGAGTTATGGCCATTAAGAATGTTGATTTTTGTATTTACAAACAAACACTGGCTTCTGCATGTGGTGACTTTCTTGAAAAGAAAATTCAGAATCAGACTTTCAACAGTTTGGATGCCGATTAGACTTTGAATAACTGAACATCTTATGAGTAATTGAGAATCCTGTAATTTTTGGTAGAACCTGTCTATAACAAATATATAATGAAATATTGGAGGGGGTCTATGAGAGCAGGTGGTTCCTTAATGCTGGAGGAAAATAATGAAGATAGCTCCTAGAAGAGCTTTCTGCATCACTTTCATTCTGCATTAAGCTACCACCTGTTATTGAAAAACTAATATTTGGACTTATATTTGGTGGTTGCTGTAGACAAGTTTTACTTTGAAAATAGATGTAGCTGACAATTTTTGCTGATGAAAATTACTCAGCATTAAAAGGAGTCAAATTCTGCATTACCTCTGTTCTGTTGCAGTTGTTGAGGTGTTTGACTTTCGCTATCAACCACTGCCGCACAGTCTCTGGACGCTCTGAATCCATCAGAGGGTTGGACTTTAATCGCAACTCCTTCAAGTCAGCTAGCTTGTTCAATTCATTAATACTGCTCCACTGAAACACAGGAATCCAACTGTTATGGTAACCCTTTCCTCCATAAATACGCCTTTCTACGGCTCTGTAATAACCACTTCTTGAAACCATTGCGATAAATAGAGCATTTGCTCCTATAGGAGCAAATGCTCTATTTATCCCAATGGTTTCAAACTACAAAATTCTAAAATTTAACTTTTCTCTAGTAAATGGTCCTTTTGGGTAGATTCATTCAAAGAGGTTGGGTCTAAAAATAGCCTATGAAGGAATGGGGTAAACAGTGTCACTCTTGCTTAGCAAATTACATTGTATCATTAACCTTTACCTGATGAATATTATTGTAACAAATAATGACATCATGAATATTGACCCTTTCCTCCATAGGCTATTTTTAGACCCAACCTCTTTGAATGAATCTACCAAAAAGGAGCATTAACTAGAGAAAAAGACTTTTTTTAGAACTTTGTAGTACTCATGGACAAAATATAAAATATGCAAACATTAGCCTACACGAGCCATCTGATCTTGGTCTGCTCTGTTTGCAAATGCGTGAAAATGAGTTCATATGAAGGAAAGGGCTAAAAATCAGATTCTATGGTCTAGAGTTTGTTTTTGAGAAAAAACACATGTCTCCCCCCCTCCCCGGTACCCCGCCCCCGCACCCATAAGAGGAATGAATTCACCCCCTGGCACCCTCTACTCTTGCACCCATAAGAGGAATAAATTCATATGTCAAAATAGGAGGAGTTAGCTGCACAAGACTTTTCGCTATTACTCTATATAAGGAAAAACTCGAAAGGGTCACAACTTCTGTCAAAATTGTTGCAGCCAAAATTCCAAACCACCAGACCATCCTCACATATAGCTGGTTCATATGTAAAAGTTTGAAGTAAATCCCTCAAATAGTGCAGGAGGAGTTAGCTGCACAAGATTTTTTCGCTATATATTCTATATTAGGAAAATAGTGCAGGAGGAGTTAGCTGCACAAGATTTTTTCGCTATAAGGAAAAACTACAAAGGGCCATAACTTCTGTCAAAATTGTTGCAGCCAAAATTCCAAACCACATGACCATCCTCACATATAGCTGGTTCATATGTAAAAGTTTGAAGGAAATCCCTCTAATAGTGTAGGAGGAGTTAGCTGCACAAGAATTTTAACAGACAGACAGACGGACGGACAGATGGACGGTCAGACAGAAAGCACAACATCAATATGTCTCCCTCCCCTAAATGGGGGAGACATAATTATTAAATATAATATATGATGTCATTACTTTTTTTTACATATAAACAGTTTTATAATATGAGTAGACTCAGATCAGACACAGATATTGTCTGATTAGGGTCTACTCTGCTTATGGAATTAAATAGATCGGATTCTAAAGATTTTGCCATTCCCATAAAAAATTCTGCAAATTGATATTCTTGAATTCATTATATTTCACATAAAAGCTGAAGAATTTCAGCTAATTTCCATGCATCTCCAACCACAAAAAAAGTTTAATTCAATCCTTTTTGCATATTTAATTGTTCCATTTGATATTGATAACTTCTTTTACAATGGATTCATACTGAATTCCCTAATGGGCTATGAGTGTTTCATTCTGTCCCTCATGAACATTGTCCCATGAACTTGTCACAATGGGCTATGAGTGTTTCATTCTGTCCCTCATGAATATTGTCCCATGAACTTGTCACATCGGGCTATGAGTGTTTAATTCTGTCCCTCATGAACATTGTCCCATGAACTTGTCACATCGGGCTATGAGTGTTTAATTCTGTCCCTCATGAACATTGTCCCATGAACATTGTCACAATGGGCTATGAGTGTTTAATTCTGTCCCTCATGAACATTGTCCCATGAACTTGTCACATTGGGCTATGAGTGTTTCATTCTGTCCCTCATGAACATTGTCCCATGAACTTGTCACATCATGAATATTCATTAACTTCATTTTTATAATGTAAAATTTTCATTGGATTTTTGGCTTTGAGAAAAACTGCAGGATCATATCTATATAATTCCATATGCAAACAGAGCAGACCCTGATCAGATGGCTCCTACAGCAGCACAGCTGCTAAAATCATTATTGTAATCCTGTCCATTCATGCCTTTGAAACAAGTTATTTAGTACCAAATATTGTCAACACTAATCAGAAGAATTCTCTGATTGAGGCTGGTATTTTTGAAAATGCTAGTACCCACATTCCAAGAGTCTATTATATTGACTTTTTGATGAGAGCCTGAAAAAATGAAAGCACATCATTTGCTCACCTCACTAATTTTGTTGTAATTGGCTGTTAGTGACTGTAGTTTAGGAAACATGTCTGTTTTAGCATCACCATCAAACCATATTGTGGACAGGCTATTGTCACTAACTATGAGGGTCTCTAACCTGAAACATTCAAAGTAAAGAACAGGATTACAAATGACAACATTTAATGTCTCTAGGAATAAAACCAGAGGCAGGTTTTTTGTAGCAGTTTTAGAAAGCATGTCTTTAAAACTGGAAATTATGCACAGAAACAGAAGTTCACAGGATAACTTGTCCAAATTGGGAATTCTGTATGTTTTTGAAGAAGTTCTGAGTTGGGAATGGCATTAAGAATATTTTACCAGTGAGTACCTAAAACTAAAAGTATTTTTTCCACAACACACAAATGCCTCTACCTAGGTATGGCTTATTACCCTAAGTATTAAAACAGACAAACTTAGGCAAAGAGTACAGACCCAGATCAAATGGCTCCTGATGGCCCCTGAAACAGATGTTTGATCAGGGGCTACACCATTTGCTATTATATTAGTTTAACCCTTTCCTCCATAAATACACCTTTCTATGCCTCTGTAAAAGAAACTCTATGAAACAATCGTGATAAATAGAGCATTTGCTCCATAGGAGCAAATGCTCTATTTATCACAATGGTTTCAAAACTACACATTTCTCCAATTTCACTTTTCTCTAGTAAATACTCCTTTTCGGTAAATTTATTTAAAGAGGATGGATCTAAAATTAGACAATCAGGTAATGGGTTTATTTTATTAAAACAGAACCAAGTCAAATTATTCAGATTTACAAACTGATGGAGAGGAGAATTTGGGTGTCTGAATACATAACCCATTGTCTCATGTTTCTACCTGAATTAATGATTTTCGGTACAGCCTGCAGATGGCTTTGTATATCAAGGCTAAAAATATTTATCAAATGGCAATCTATTTTTGTTTTTCCATCATCTGTCGATTTTCTTTTAAAGTCTTGGTTTGGTTTTACAAACAAAATCACTTGTTTGTTTTGACATTGTCGTGTTTGGTTTCCATTAGCTAAAATGGTCGCATACAGTTGCTAAGCGATACTGGTACCCCGTTTTGATATGCTACTTACGACATATACGCAATGTAAATCGGGCTAAAGTAATGAGGCGCGTGCAGCTTCATCGGGTTTTCCCCACATGCATACTATATATAGTAATGGTAGGATGGAGAAAAAGAATGGGACAATTCGGATATTTAAGGAATATATACTGATTGACACAATGACTGTTTTTGATATAAATCTTTAGAGTTCAATAACATTGTACTTTAATGTTCGAAAAAGCACTCACATTCTTTTTTCAGTGCTTGAAATTTCAACTCTCAATTTTCATTTTCTACTGGCATTTCGCGAGTATGCAAGCGCTAAGTTCGAACCCTGGTTGTTCATTTAATAGCAAATACAGGAATCGTGATATAGTTTTAGTGTTGAAATACCAAGAATATATGATTACGAACATCCTGCACAATGCATAAGATTACAAATAACTTTGGTTATTTCCGTGATTCTCTGTATTCCGATTAATCGGAAACTGCCATGTTGCGCTCCAGGTCTACTCTGTTGCATGAAAAGGTTTATATAAAGAAATGATTTGATCATGTTAAAATCTTCTACATGTGTTTATCATGTTTATAATAGGAAATGGCACTATGAGCAGATCATTTTGTAGGACAGGCTGATAAAACTAAAAGCCTATATGAAATTACTTACATCGGAAGGTGAGACAGATAGAGGACCTGAGACCAGTCCGTAAGTTTGTTGGATTCTAGGTTAATCAGTCTAATATTCTGTAACCTCCCCTCCACATTGGAGAGCTCTGGGATGTTGTTGAAGCAGCAGTGAAGCTGCTGCAAGTTAGGAAACATATCACAGCATTCTACAATCTGTAAGATAAAAACAATGCAATCAATGTTGACAATCCAACATTCAATCTTAACTTATCTCTTTACCTGATAGAGATGCATTTTAAGTTTTTAACCCTTTCCTAGTTTCCACACATTTTGGTATAAAGTCATTTACAGAACATTTTTACCAAATCATATTGAATCTGGCCAGTGGTTTGTGACAAGCATTTTAGTTTTTTGAGCTTCATTGCCATGGAAACGAGTTTTGAGAGGAATTGAATTCTTTGAATAACTTTTATATACATGTAGTAATTTTGCAAAGCTACACCAAGATCCATCCAGTGCATTTGGAACAGATGTAATATACCAAATGTTGATGGACAAACATTAAGATGCTGGATAATGAGGGGTCAAAATAGCTCTACCAAAGAATTTACTTGGGTGAGCACAAAATCAGTTCTCAATACAAGGACAGAAGGTTTTCATTACCATTATAAATTAACTGCTTTACAAGATTTTTAGCTTGGCTATACAAGTTTGTACAAATAGATTTAATTCTATTTCATTTATAATACATGTGTATACAGTAAAACTCCTGTAAAGTGACAACTTTATGAATAAATATATGTGTCTTTAATTTCAAAGTTCAATACCATGAATCAATATTCATGAATAAAGTAGTTATAATCAAATATGGAAGGTGGAACTTTTTAGACATTTTAGAAAGTAAATAAACACATCTTTCAAATTCCATTAGCAAACAGAGCAGACCCTGATCAGACGGCTCCTCTAGGAGCCGTCTGATCTGGGTCTACTCTGTTCACAAATGCGTGAAAATACGTTTATATTAGGGAAAGGGTTAAAAGCAGGCATTTGCAAAAGCTTTCTGCATAACTTTCATCCTGCCTTAAACTACAAGCTGCCTTTAGGACCCGACCCAGAACTCACTTTGGTTGTTTTAAAGGTGTTTTATTAAACATAAAACTAGATTATTATAAAGAAATGTTGTCAACAACTAAATTACTTAAAGCTGCTTACTTGATTCCAACTATATCCCATTCTGTTCAGAAATAACACTTTTACACTGGAAAAGCTGGAAGCCAATTCATCTCTGTTTTCTGGTATGCACATCACATTTTCACTGAAACATTGACACAACCAGGTTAATTATTCCAGTACCATCCATTACAGGCAATCTGCGTATTCTTCATGAACTGAATCAGGTTAATCCATTCCCATTTATAGACACCTTTTGATGCCTTTGCAAACAGAGTAGATCCAGCTCAGATAGGTCCTTTAGGAGATGTCTGATCAGGGTCTGCTCTGTTTGCTAATGTTATTTGATGTGTTTCTCAAAACAGAATCTCTGTTTGCAAAGGCGTAAAAAGGCATATATCTATGGAGTAAATGGTTAAAAATTTACACAGCAGAACATGTCCTAAGCTGCCATTCATTCATTGAACATAGGAGACTTACACAGCAGGCCTTTGCTTATTGCAGGGTAAAGGTGATGCAGAAAGCTCCTATTGGAGCTTTCTCCGTTACTTTTGACTTATATTAACCCTTTCCCTGTTCTGTGTTATTTCCAAATTTCATTCATGGAAAAATAATTATAACTAAATATGGAAGGTGGAACTTACTAGCCAAAAGTAAAGAAGCATATCTTTCAAAATCCATTAGCAAACAGAGCAGACCCTGATCAGACGGCTCCTCTAGGAGCCGTCTGATCTGGGTCTTCCCTGTTTGCAAATGCGTGAAAACATGTTTATATGAGGGAAAGGGTTAAGCTACTAGCTGCCTTACAGACCCATAATTAGATCTCTCTTTGATGGCTGCTAGAGACAGGTGCTACTGTACTCCGAGTATCAAACAATTGGAGTCCTGATAAGTTACCCAGCACAGATTCATTAATGTCAGTGAAACCCATTACCTCATAGTCTATTTTAGGCGCATTCCCTCATAGGCTATTCATAGATCCAACCTCTTTGAATAAATCTACTGAAAAGGAGCATTTACTAGAAAAAAAGAAATTTTCAGAATTGTGTAATTTTGAAACCATTGTGATAAATAATCTATTCCAGCAGATCCCTTGTGATTACCTCTTTACTCCATGGATATTCATGTAAGAAATAATGACATCATGAATATTAATTAGATTACATAGGTATGGGAGTTTTGGGCCATAGAAGAAACTGTAAATCATACCTATATTATTTCATATGCAAACAGAAAAGGCCGTGATCAGACGGCCCCTACAGGGACCGTCTGATCTGGGTCTATTCTGTTTGCAAAGGCGTATTTATGGACTACAGGGTTAATAACCGAAATACAAATGTGTTGACCCTAACAGTGCGGGAAAATGACATCAACGGCTGAAAAATTCACAACCATTTCATGGTCCAAAGAAAACTGCAAAGCGACGCAAAACTTTAAAGGATAGGCATCATCTCTCATAGAAAATAGTTTATACTGAACTATGCATAACAATTCAGACATATGGAAGTTTAACATATTATTTATCCTACCCGACATTTAGTGACCTCAGTGATTGAAGTTGCTTGGCTATTTCTGCTACATGTCGCCAGGATGGCACCATGTTCCTGGATATATCTAGGTCTGTTATACTGGGTACCAGCTGAGATAAGTCATGTGATTGATTTGTACCATACACCATCAAGTCCCTGACTATCACTTCCCTTAATTTGTCCAGTTTGCTGAATAAGAAAAGAAAACATGGTTTAAAATATTGGAGAAAATAAAACCTAAAACTATGAGTACATTGTCTATACCAAAGTCACTGTATATATATTCAACACAAGGATAGCATCTCTTTACCAAAAAACCCCCACAGATATACTAAATCTTAACCTATTCCCTCATACTGACGGCTTTTGACGCCTCTGTAAAAGTCACTTTCTGAAACCATTATGCTAAATAGAGCATTTGCTCCATAGGAGCAAATGCCCTATTTATCGCAATGGTTTCAAAACTACACAATTCTAAAATTTTCATTTTCTCTAATAACTGCTCCTTTTCGGTAGATTTATTCAAAGAAGTTGGGTCTAAAAATAGCCTATGAGGTAATAGGTTAAAGTGATAGTCCTACACTAAATGCATGTTTTCAATAACATCATAAAACTTTTTGTTATGTTCAGTCATTATTATGCAAAAAGGTCAATTTCAACTTATATTGAAAAACTACAACTACCACTAAAGGTGATCAATAACCCCATTAGCACATTTGACACAGAGATGGGGTTATAGAAATAAAGCTCCCGACCGCTAAATTTTGATTTGTTAAATTACAAAAAGGAAGATCATTCATTCATGCACGAAGCGACACATCAAAACCTTTAGTGCAGAACTTCAGATGGTGTTCAACAATGGGGTATGACAGAGAAAAGGTCCGAAAAAAAATTCATTTATTAAAACAAGCCAGATTTTGACAAAAATAACAAGGCGCAATAACTCCAAAAATACTGAAGACAGAGTTATAGACCTTGAGCACTGCACTTGTGGTCAATGTGATCTATCTGTATATGAAGTTTGAAGTCAGTAGCTTTTATACGTTTGAAGTTAAGATCCGGACAAACCAGATTTTGACAAATATAACAAAGGGCAATAACTCCAAAAATACTGAAGAAAGAGTTACGAACATTGTGCACTGCACTTGCGGTCAATGTATTCTATCTGTATATGAAGTTTGAAGTCAATAGCTTTTATACTTTGAAAGTTATGATCAGGACAAGCCAGATTTTGAATGAAATAACAAAAGGCAATAACTCCAAAAATACTGAAGACAGAGTTACGAATCTTGTGCACTGCACTTGCGGTCAATGTGATCTATCTGTGTATGAAGTTTGAAGTCAATAGCTTTTATACTTTGGAAGTTATGATCCGGACAAGCCGGCCGGCCGGACGAACAGACGGAAGAACGAACAGATGAACGGACATGGTGACTCCAGTATACCCCACCCCCCACAAAAAACTTTGTTTGTGGGGGTATAATAAACTGTTTTGCTAAATACTATAGAATCAGACCTAAGCTATTTATAAGCAAACAAAGCAGATCCTGATAAGATGGCTAATACAGGAGAATTCTGATCAGGCTCTGTTTTCAAAGTTCCAAAGGCGTCTCTTTGTGGTAAAGGGTTAACCCATTCCCTGATATTGATGCCTTTTGACACATGTGTGAAGTATTGTGATAAAAAGGAGCAAATTTATTTATAACATTGGTTTCAAAACTACACAATTCTAATTTTTTCCTTTTTTTTCTAGTAAATGCTCCTTTTCAGCAGATTTGTTCAAAAAGGTTGGGTATAGAATGTGTTAACCCTTTCCCTCATATAAACGTGTTTTCACGCATTTGCAAACAGAGTAGACCCAGATCAGACGGCCCCTAGAGGAGCCGTCTGATCAGGGTCTATTCTGTTTGCTATTGCAATTATAAAGATCTGTTTCTTTACTTTCTAAAATGGCTACAATATTCCACCTTGCATATTGCATTATAACTATTTTGTCCATGAATATTCAGTAGGTATTGAAAATTGGAATAAACATAGAACAGGGAAAGGGTTAAATAACAGCAACATTTGTAAATATATATGTATCAGAAAACTTGCTATGATTTGTTCATGATAAAAATGAAAGTTATCTTGTTATTCTTATTCATCACTTTACTGTGCAGAAATATGACAATAACCCATGTATTAGTCACCTTTGCTGAAGATTCACTTTCTTAGCCCCTACCATCTCCACAATAGTCTGCTTCTTCTGAGCACTGAGGACAAACAGCTGATCTGTTTCCACACCAGCATTCTCATCCTCTATATGTCCATATCTGTCCTTGACTGCAGCAATAAATGAAATTCCAAACTCTGCTTTCTTTGGCCGTATGAAGGATGCTGACTTTGGATGGCTGATGGAATAGAATACCAGAATACAATAGAACCTGTCCAAAGTGGTCATTCATTTATTGATAATAGGAATCTTAAAAAGCAGGTGATTGCTTAATGCAGGGCAAAAGTAATGCAGAAAGCTCCTATAGGAGCTTTCTGCATTACTTTTGTCCTGCATTAAGATACCATCTGCCTTACAGACCCATGATTAGACCTTTCTTTGATGGTCACATATGACAGGATCTACTGTCTGAGCTGTATAACAGGAACAATGACCCTTAGATATTGAAAACATTGAACAACAATTAACCTTTCTCTTTATAATCCAGCTTACTCCATAAATACGCCTTTGCAAACAGAGTAGACCCTGTAGGAGCCATCTGATCTGAGTCTCCTCTATTTGCTTACAATGTAATATAGATATGATTCTACGGTTTCTGCATTGGCCACAAATTCCTGTGTCCATGTGCTATTATAACAACATGATGCCATTATTTCTTACATGAATATTCATGGGGTAACAAGTTAATCCTATCCCTCATAAATATTAGTGTAAGAAATACTGACCATGAGTATTAATTAGCTGAATGTTTAAAATGGCATTATGAAAAGTTCAACATTTTATTACAGCAAAAAACTGTTAAATCATATCTCTATCATCTCATAAACAAACCGAGCAGACCCTTATCAGACACTGTATGATCAGACAAGATGGCCAGTGGTATTCCGCAATATCTAATGCCCCTTTCCCAATTATGTATCTAATTACTCTGCATTATTCTATAGGTGACATAAAATCTTGTTAATGTATTGTCACTCAATCAAGCAAATTAAAGTCCATGAGGCTTCAACTTTTTGTTTTGCCTTCAGCTGTTTGAAAACGAAAGTAATGACTGTAACATATCATTTAGGAATCATCTGTTAAATAAAATGGTTATTCAACCCTTCACTACATAAATATTCATGGCAGACTCCATACCACCCAATATGAACATTATTCTCTATCATGTTGTTTTTTGTTATACAAAATAAGTGAATATAATTTTATTATAGCTATGCCAAAGAGTATAGATTCAGATCTAAGATATTCTGCATGCATACAGGGTATACTAAATCCCCTCTAAACCGGAATTCTAGAAAAGAAGAATTTAGCTACTTTTAGGCAGGTTGCTGCTTAATGCAGGGTAAAAGTCTTGCAGAAAGCTCCTAGAGGAGCTTACTGCATGACTTTCACCCTGCATTAAGCTGCCACCTGTCTCCCAAATCGATATTTATACCAAAATTAACGTCCGGTTTAGAGGGGTTTCACTGTATGCCCTGATAAGATGGTTCCTACAGGAGCCATCTGACCTGGGTCGACTCAGTTTACAAAGGTGTCAAAGGACTTCTCCATCAGGTAAAGGGTTAAAGTTTTATGCTTTGAATTTTTATATACATGTACTATCAAGTTACCGTGTGGTAAAATATGTATGTCCTTCATGTGTTCCATTATGTTTTCCTCTTTCTTTGTCATCCCATTCCACTCCTAGCCAAATACCTTTAAACACAAAACAACAGAATCCTTAAAACTCCAAAAGCAACTAGAACTATCACTTAAGGTGATTAATACCCCCACTAGCACATTTGACACAGAGATGGGGTTAAAGAAATAAAGCTCCCAACCACTAAATTTTCATTTGTTAAATTACGAAAAGGGAGATCAAAACCTTTATCGCAGGTGCAGAACTTCATATGGTATTACAATACTGCAAAGTTTAAAAAAGTATGGCTGAGTTAAGACAGAGAAAAGCTCCAGATATTTTTTTATTTATCAAGACAAGCCAGATTTTGAGAAAAATAACAAAGGGCAATAACTCCTAACATACTGAAGACAGAGTTATGGACCTTGTGCACTGCACCTGTAGTCAATGTGTTCTATCTGTATATGAAGTTTGAAGTCAATAGCTTTTACACTTTGAAAATTATGATCTGGACAAACCAGATTTTGAGAAAAATAACAAAGGGCAATAACTCCAAAAATACTGAAGACAGAGTTACGAACATTGTGCGCTGCACTTGGGGTCAATGTGATCTATCTATATACGAAGTTTGAAGTCAATAGCTTATATACTTTGGAAGTTATGATCCGTCCGGACATAGGATAATTCTTTCAGTAAACCTTTCAAAGTGGAATGAGTCATTATTACGATTCGTGTTTATAGGGTTAACTCAGTATGAAAATCTTAGATTTGATAGACAAATAGTGCACACTCTAATCAGAGCCCCCCCCCCCCCCCCCCCCCCCCACCCCTCTTGGATTCCTGAAATAAATATTTAAAAGATATGAATAAAATTCACACAACATATTTTACTCCCAATTTGACCTGCGACTCATGCATATTTCGTTTATTATCGTCGGTAATCTTCGGATAAATTTCAGAAGATATAACAAGAGGGCCATGATGGCCCTTAATCGCTCACCTGTTTGTAACAGATTAATGATTTCAATGACAGATTGCATAATTTGAAAAATCTTGGTAGAAAACCAATGATGCTACATACTAAATATAAAGAGTCTAGACCTTAAAGATTTTCCTATGAAAAACTGTTAAGCCCCAGGGCTGGGTCAATTTTGATCCGGGGTTCATAATTTGAAAATCTTGGTAGAGGACTATTAGATAATGCAACATACCAAATATCGAAGGTCTATGCCTTACAAGTTCAGAGAAGACTTTTAAAGATTTTTAAGAGAAGCTTTTTAAAAACTTTCCTATAAAAAACTGATATGCCCCTGGGCGGGGAAGTTTTCAACCCAGGGGACATAATTTGAACAATCTTGGTAGAAAACTATTAGATAGCGCTACATACCAAATATTAAAGGTCTCTGCCTTACAGTTTTGGAGAAGAAGATTCTTAAAGCTTTTCATATGAAAAACTGATAAGCCCTGGGGCGGGGCCATTTTTGACCCAGGGGTAATAATTTGAATAATCTTGGTAAAAAAACATTAGATGATGCTACATACCAAATATCAAGGGCCTAGACTTTACAGTTCTGGAGGAGAAGATTTTTAAAGATTTTCCTATGAAAAACTGATAAGACCTTGGGCGGGGCCATTTTTGGTCCGGGGGTCATATTTTGATTAATCTTAGTAGAGGACCATTAAATAATGCTACATACCAAATATCAAAGGTCTATACCTTATAATTTTAGAGAAGAATACATTTAAAGATTTTCCTATGAAAAACTGATAAGCCCCGGGGCGGGCCATATTTGGCCCAGGGGTCATAATTTGAACAATCTTAGTAGAGGACCATTAGATCATGCTACATACGAAATATCAAAGGTCTATGCCTTACAGTTTCAGAGAAGATGATTTCTTCAAGATTTTCCTATGACAAGAGGGCCATGAGGCCCTGAAGCGCTCACCTGAGATAACCCCAGGGGCTGGGCCATTTTTTACCACAAAGAATTATGTGGACAACCTTGGTAGAGAACCACAAGGCAAAGCAGTATGTCATTAATTAAAGGCCTAATTAAAAGCCTTATGGTTTCAGAGAGAAATAATATTTCATATTTTTCCCATGAAAAACTGATAAGCCCTGAGGCAGGGCCAAGTTTCGCCCAGTGGTCAGGGTTGTAAGTTAAACATTCTTGGCAGAGGACCACAAGCCACAGCTACATATTTATAGAGGACCATTAGATCATGTTAGTCACACCAAATATCAATGGTCTAGGCCTTACAGTTTCAGTAGATTTTTAAAGATTTTCCAATGAAAAACTGATAAGCCCTTGGGCGGGGCCATTTTTGGCCCAGGGGTTATAATTTGAACAATATTTGTAGAGGACCATAAGATCATGCTACATACCAAATATCAAAGGTCTAGGCCTTACAATTTCAGAGAAGAAGATTTTTAAAGATTTTCCTATGAAAAACTGATAAGCCCTTGGGTGGGGCCATTTTTGGCACGGGGTCATAATTTGAACCACTTTTATAGAGGACCATTAGATCATGCTACATAACAATTATCAAAGGTCTAGGCCTAACAGTTTCAGAGAAGAAGATTTTTAAAGATTTTCCAATGAAAAACTGATAAGCCCATGGGTGGGGCCATTTTTGGCCCGGGGGTCATAATTTGAACAATGTATGTAGTAAACCATAAGATAATGCTTCATACCAAATATCAAAGGTCTAGGCCTTACAATTTCAGAGAAGAAGATTTTTAAAGATTTTCCTATGAAAAACTGATAAGCCCTTGGGTGGGGCCATTTTTGGCCCGGGGGTCATAATTTGAACAGTATTTGAAGAGGACCATAAGATCATGCTACATACCAAATATCAAAGGTCTAGGCCTTACAGTTTCAGAGAAGAAGATTTTTTAAAGATTTTCCTATGAAAAACTGATAAGCCCTTGGGCGGGGCCATTTTTGGCACGGGGGTCATAATTTGAACCACTTTTATAGAGGACCATTAGATCATGCTACATAACAATTATCAAAGGTCTAGGCCTAACAGTTTCAGAGAAGAAGATTTTTAAAGATTTTCCAATGAAAAACTGATAAGCCCATGGGTGGGGCCATTTTTGGCCCGGGGGTCATAATTTGAACAATGTATGTAGTAAACCATAAGATAATGCTTCATACCAAATATCAAAGGTCTAGGCCTTACAATTTCAGAGAAGAAGATTTTTAAAGATTTTCCTATGAAAAACTGATAAGCCCTTGGGTGGGGCCATTTTTGGCCCGGGGGTCATAATTTGAACAGTATTTGAAGAGGACCATAAGATCATGCTACATACCAAATATCAAAGGTCTAGGCCTAACAGTTTCAGAGAGGAAGATTTTTTTAAAGATTTTCCTATGAAAAACTGATAAGCCCTTGGGCGGGGCCATTTTTGGCCCGGGGGTCATAATTTGAACAGTATTTGAAGAGGACCATAAGATCATGCTACATACCAAATATCAAAGGTCTAGGCCTTACAGTTTCAGAGAAGAAGATTTTTAAAGATTTTCCTATGAAAATTCCTTATTACCATATATGGAAAAAATGAAAACGCCCTCTGGCGGCCATGTTTTTTGCCGGATCAAAATTCTTTTAACAACTTTTGAAGTCTATCAACTGAGAAACATTTTGGTGAAAACTATATTCAAATCGGACAAGTCATTCTGGAGAAGAAGATTTTTCTAGATATTGTGTATGGTTGCCATGGCAACAAGACCGATGGCCCCACCCACTATCTTTTAACAACTTTTGAAGCACCCACCAACAGTATGTATCTGACCAAGTTTGGTTACAATTGGGCAGTCGGTTTCAGAGAAGAAGTCGTTTGAAATTGTTGACGGACAGACGGACAGACGGACAGACGGACGCCGGACACAGGGGTATCACAAAAGCTCACCTTGAGCACTTTGTGCTCTGGTGAGCTAAAAAACTGATA
This sequence comes from Azorinus chamasolen, assembly GCA_963576725.1. NCBI lineage: Eukaryota > Metazoa > Mollusca > Bivalvia > Cardiida > Solecurtidae > Azorinus > Azorinus chamasolen. The sequence goes on along the minus strand of OY755235.1, from coordinate 112,486,709 downwards.
AGCCCTTGGGTGGGGCCATTTTTGTCCTGGGGGTCATAATTTGAACAATCTTAGTAGAGGACCATTAGATGATGCTACATACCAAATACCAAAGGTCTATTCCTTACATTTTCAGAGTAGAAGATTTTTAAAGATTTTCCTATGAAAAACTGATAAGCCCCGGGGTGGGGCCATTTTTGGCCCAGGGGTCATAATTTGAACAATCTTAGTAGAGGACCATTAGATGATGCTACATACCAAATATCAAAGGTCTAGGCCTTACAGTTTCAGAGAAGAAGATTTTTAAAGATTTTCCTACATGAAAAACTGATAAGCCCTGGGTCGGGCCATTTTTGTCCTGGGGGACATAATATGAACAATCTTAGTAGAGGACCATTAGATGATGCTACATACCAAATACCAAAGGTCAATGCCTTACATTTTCAGAGAAGAAGATTTTTAAAGATTTTCCTATGAAAAACTGATAAGCCCCTGGGCGGGCCCATTTTTGGCCCAGGGGTCATAATTTGAACAATTTTAGTAGAGGACCATTAGATCATGCTACATACCAAATATCAAAGGTCTAGGCCTTACAGTTTCAGAGAAGATGATTTTTAAAGACTTTCCTATGAAAAACTGATAAGCCCTGGGGCGGGGCCATTTTTGGGCCAGGGGTCATAATTTGAACAATCTTAGTAGAGGACCATTAGATGATGCTACATACCAAATACCAAAGGTCAATGCCTGACAGTTTCAGAGAAGAAGATTTTTAAAGATTTTCCTATGAAAAACTTATAAGCCCCGGGGCGGGGCCATTTTTGGCCCAGGGGTCATAATTTGAACAATCTTAGTAGAGGACCATTAGATCATGCTACATACCAAATATCAAAGGTCTAGGCCTTACAGTTTCAGAGAAGAAGATTTTTAAAGATTTTCCTATGAAAAACTGATAAGCCCTGGGGCGGGGCCATTTTTGGCCCGGGGGACATAATTTGAACAATCATTGTAGAGGACCATTACTTCATACTACATACCAAATATCAAAGCTCTTGGCTTTGTAGTTCCAGAGAAGAAGATGTTTAAGTAAATTGTTGACGCCCGCACGTACGCATGACGCACAACGCACATACGCATGACGCACGACGACGGACGCCGGACATAGGATCATCCCAATAGCTCACCTTGGCACTTTGTGCCAGGTGAGCTAAAAATGCGCTATACGAATACAATCCTCGTGGAACATGATTATTACCAGCTTTTGGTTTGCTATTTTTGTTACAGAATACTACGAACACTCCCGATAAACACGCCGAAAATTAAGGTCAATTTGGGAGGATAATAACAGGTTGTATTATTTTATTTTTTTAACTTAGTTTCAAAAGCTAAAACATGGGGAGGATTTAAAATTTTCCATTTGATATGCTCAGTGGCTAAATATATTTGACACAAACCTTTAGTTGGAGGAACCTCCCCTATATATTTGAGAGTGGCACAGAATCCTTCACATGACAAGCGATCATCAACACAAACTCGGCTGCCATCTTGACGAACTAAAGACTCCTCTTCCACTGAAAAGAAATAACCACATGCAATAAATGCATGCAGTAACTTCATTCAACCTTAAGATCATTCAGCTGATATTATAAATAAGAAAAAAAGTACAAATTAATAATAGGTTACTACTGGAGCATATTGATTGGCATTGTGTAACATGGTGAAAAAGTTGTGACTCAACTAGGGCTTGAACCCAGGGCTTCTGGCTTGCCATATCAACACTCTACCCACTGAGCTACCAAGCCACACAGTCTAAGCCTATCAACCGTTTCACCACAATCTCTACCTGGCTACACACAACCCCTCTACACAAGAATTTGTCCTGAATTCTTACACAAAGAACACTCCACGAGTTTCCTATTACATTTTTTTAACATATAAATAATCCTGTGGGTTATTTACGTTGGGTGCCAAATGTAAGATTGTGAAAAAGTTGTAATGTGACTGGAGCTCGAACCCAGGGCATCTGGCTTACCATGCTGACACTCTACCGACTGAGCTACCAAGTCACACAGTCTAAGCCTATCAACTGTTTCACAACGATCTCTACCCGGCTATAATTGCTCACAAGCTAAACGTTGTGAAATTGTGTGCTCACCGGTGACACTCCTTGGCGGGATTGTCTGTCTTGATAGGAGTGCTTTGTTATAGCATCATTTGTCTGTACAAACTGGTTTCCAGACTTTAACCCTTTACTTCATGAATATTCACTCAAGAAATGATGACATCATGAATATAAATTAGCTGCATTTTTGTAATGGTACTATGAACAAAATTATTATTTATCATGACAGCAATTGTAGAATCAGATATATACATTATCGTAAGCAAAAAGAGCAGACCCTGCACAGACCGTCAAACGGCTCCTATAGGAGCCATCTGATCTGGGTCTTCTCTGTTTGCAAAGGCATAGAAAGCATATTTCTGGAGTAAAGGATTATGGTTGACCCTTTCCTTGTTCTTTGCAAAGGCATAGAAAGGTATATGTCTGGAGTAAAGGATTATGGTTGGTATTAAAGTAATTTGAGGAAAAGTGCAGCCTGTAGCGGGACATGAACCCAGGACCCCTCGCATACAGGGTGAGTGCTCTACAAACTGAGCAACCTACTTTACTTAGGCTGCAATATGAAGTCCACACACAAGAACCACTACATGCAAACCTCCACCTTCACTTTTTTTACAGGTGTTCTAACTTTCAGACCATGTTCCCTACTGTATGGCTATCAAACACTTCTGACACCATCAAAGTAAAAGGAGGAAAGGTGCAGCCTTGGTCAGTCTACCAACTGAGCTACCCGGTCTGCTATATGTGTATAAATATGCACCAAACAAATTTTCTAAAGTATTTCAACGGGGCATGTTTTGCTGGAGATATGCTTATCAATGCCTTAAAATAAAAATGTTATTTTCTTTCAAGATAAAAGTATCTCTCTAGAGTTTTGATTACTAATTTATGGTATACGGACATTTTGACAAATAGAAAAGGTTGGGAGTGTCAACCAGATTTGGCTCACCAGCACATAAACAGCTAAAATGTCATGGTGTCTACACTATTTTTAATGTGTAAGGGGGGCAAAAATTGGAGTGGCAAACATCCGCCCCATCAAAAATACCAGGGGGCAAAATGTCCATCCAAACCAAAACAATAAGGGGGGCAAATATCCGCCCAAGCCCAAATAGGGAACAAAGGTCAGAGGGGCAAATGCCCTGGGGCAAAATGTCCTAGAATCCTAATTTGCCAATAAGTCCTCTGATCGCGAAAACCCAACACAAATCGGTTAAAATACACTAAAACATATATTTAAGAACAAATACAAAATACAGCATCATTTCAATATCAAACACCTTACTTTTGTATTTCGAGTACATCGAAAGTGTACATATGAGAACAATTTATCAGTTCCTTCTCAAGAAATTGAAAGACATATGAATCATACTTATTTTGGTAGACGCTTGTTTTGCTTCTATATTATAGTTAGGAGTTCTTAAAAGCATCGCGCTGACCCAGAGCACTTGTTTACCTTAGTTACTTCCGGTTTGTCCTGCTCAATTACTTTTGAGCAAATTTGATGCTGTTCATCTAATTATGCTGTTCAACATCATAAATAAGTAAATGTCTGACCTGCGCTCTGAAGTTAGACAGTTAGTGCTTATAACTACTGTCGTGCTAGCCGTTCTGATTAGTGGTTATCTGATCACAGTGGAGAGACGAGCAGCTGTGATTGAGAGAGAGTTTACTCAATGGACACATGACAATAACTTAGATGATCTTGTTCAGTTCTTCTTTCAGAATGGTAAGTAATCAGTTATGCTGTTGTTTCCATACAAACACTTTGATTTTCAAGAATTTGATTTGATTGACACACGTCCATATATACATGCTGCCTATCTGAAAGTGTGTCAGTGTTGTTATACTGTATCTGTATTTGGTACTGTATTTTATAGACGAGAAGAGACTTTATTGACAGTGCTGCTTGAGGGCAGATCTGAAGGCCTCAAGTGGTTTTGCGTTTGCGACCCGGTGTGGTTAGTGGTTCTAATGAATTATAGTATCAACGAAAAAAAAAATTGGTGTATTGTTTAGTTTTCCCTGTTGGTATGATGAGGGTTCTGATATTTTTGCAAGAGTGTTTATGTACAATATCATCAGTTTTATAGTCTTTATATGTTCACGCTCTGATCTGTCTTTTAGGTTTTGAAAATGTTACGAATTGTTCAATTGGTATTGACGGGACCAACCCCTCAACCATTTTTTACAACAGCGTTAGACACAATCTGATTCTGCGTTCCTCCAGGGTTTCTAGTTCTAGTGAAAAGCCTTTAACCCTTTCCTTGTTCTATATTTACTCCAAATATCAATATCAACTGAATATTGATGGACAAAATAGTTATAATAAAATATGGAAGGTGGAACATTGTGGCCATTTTAGAAAGCAATGAAACAGATCTATCAAATTCCATTGGCAATCAGAGCAGACCCTGATCATATGCTTTTATAGGAGTCATCTGATCTGGGTCTAATCTGTTTGCAAATGTGATAAACATGTTTATACGAAGGTAAGAGTTAAAAAAAATTAATCACATTTGTATTCTTGATGATAAGAGTGTTGAACGCTGCTCGGCGCCTGATACATGTATATTTATAAAATGGAACAATTTACGTTGCTGGATCTTGCATTCTAGACCAGGTCTGCTCTGTTTGCTAATTAGATGATACAAATAAGATTTGACAGTTGCTGCAATTGCCAAACATTTCCTTCTTCATATGCCTTTATAAAATGCAGCTTGTTAATGTTCATAAAGTAATTATATTTTACATGAATTCAATATGTGTATTAGGTAAAGAAATGATTAGTCATCAAATTATTGTTTTATACAATCATGAGCAGTGTGTGCATGCAGAAAGTTCCTGTCAGTCTGCATTGTTTCTCAAAAATTATATCAATTTATATAACATGGCGAAAAAGCCACACCCGGCTACATGCACACTGTAATTCCCTACTGTGGGCAAAAATGTGCATTATTAAAGACAGTGCTATTGGTATTGAGATAACATTATACAACTTGTGTGACCTTCCTCATAATCTCTTACCGGCATACACTGACTGCCACAACTCTGTGTTTTGTTCATAATTTTCCTCATATGAGATACACAAAGCAACTTGAACCACTTCCCTTTGAAAGATGCTATTAATGGGAGTTAGTATGTTTTACAATTGGCAGGTTATCCCTTTACTCCATAAATATGCCTTTATCTAAGCCTTTGCAAACAGAGAAGACCCAGATCAGGTGGCTCCCATAGGAGTCATCTGATCAGGATCTGCTCTGTTTGCTCATGATATTTTAAAGATATGATTCTACAGTTTTTGGCAGGGCCAAAAATGACTGTGTCCATGTGCTATTACAGGGTTACAGATAAGGGGAGTATTGGGTATTTACCCAATTAAAATTGTGGAAAAAGCAATTGTTTTTCAAAACAATGAGTAACATAAAGCAAATAATTATAGCAAAAAGCAAAAGGAAATTATAATGCCTAATGAGAATATGAATAATACCCAATTACGAAAATTGCCAATACCCAATAAAAAATTGCAAATACCCAATTCTGTAAAATATCATGGAGTAAATACCCAATTGCATCAAAACCTTATCTGTAACCCTGTATTATAACCATTTAATCTAATAGATAGTCATGACATCATAAATTCTTATATGAATATTCATGGTGTAAAGGGTTAAAAGTAATCATCATGTTGCCCAATGGGCTTACTCAGCTTTACAAACTGGAGGTGGGGTGAACATGGGTAAATATGGTTAGGTGGCTTACCTACATGTATACAACATGTATACACAATAACATATGAATCATCAACTGGACCATCATGGTTGTCAAGTTGACATTACTTAATATGATGAATTAGCATAATATACAGAGGTCATGCACTCTGAACTACTTCTTCATGAAACATCAGGTATCAAATAAATTATTTTTCGTACCTTATCTTGAAAGTGTAATAGTAACATAATTATCCCATTACTCCATAAATATGTCTTTCTACACTTTTGCAAACAGAGTAAACCCAGATCAGATAGTTTCAGGTCCTATAGGAGCTGTCCAATCTGTGTCTACACTGTATGCATATGGAATAATATAGATTCCAGGGTTTCTTAACTAAACTTTCATGTGTTGAACTGTTGTACATGTAATTAATATTCATGCTGTCATCATTTCTAACATGAATATTCATGGAGTAAATGGTCATTTCTTAGTTTATCCTGGAACATGATACAGTAATTTCTAGTTGTTTCTAATTTATAGTGACAGATTCAGATCTGTGTCAATGGTCATGGTTCAGGACTTATCCAATGTTCATATACCATGCCCTGTTTACCATATACATGTATACAGTAAAACCTCTCTATAACGACCACTAAATTGTGTTAATTAGTTGGTATTTAGAGCAGGTGACTGCTTAAAGCAAGGTGAAAGTAAAACAGAACGCTCCCATAGGAGCCTTCTGTTTTACTTTCAGCTTGCTTTAAGCAGCCACCTGCCTTTAACACAAAATACTTGATGTAATTTAGTGGTCGTTATAGAGAGGTTTTACTGTATATATAAATATTCAGACACTCAATATCCTCTCTCCATGGGTTTGTAAAGCTGAATACAGTAGGACTTGTATTAAGCAGCCATCAAAAGGAGGTCTAGTTATGGGTCTGTGAGGCAGGTAGTAGCTTAATGCAGGTCAGCTTTCTGCATTACTTTTGCCCAGTATTAAGCCACCACCTGCTTTTTAACACTACTATGTTCAATAAATGAATGGCCCCTTACTGTAACTTAATTTGGTAAATTGTGTAGATCCTGATCAAATTACTCTTCAGGAGCAGTTTTGACTGAGTCTGCACTATTTGTCTAGGTTTGTCTGTCGGAATACTTAGGATAATTTAAGCGTATCAAATGTCTACATGTACCATATTGTGTTAACCCTTTCCTTCATATAAACGCCCTTTCACGCATCTGCAAACAGAATAGACCCAGATCAGACGGCTCCTATAGGAGCCGTCTGATCAGGGTCTGCTCTGTTTGCTAATGGAAGTTTGCTAATGGATAGATCTGTTTCTTTAGTTTCTAAAATGGTTACAATGTTCCATCTTCCATATTTCATTTTCACTATTTTATCCATGAATATTCAGTAAGTACTGAAATTCGGAATAGATATAGAACAGGGAAAGGGTTAAGTGATAAAATAAGGAAATTTGTTGCCATAGCAAACAGTTGAGAATTAGTTCTGTAACATAGATAGACACAGCAGACTCTGATCAGACCATTCTTATTGGAACTGTCTGATCTGGTTCTACTCTGTTTGGAATGGATGTCTTACTGATTATAGAGTTAAAATGCTTCAACCCCTTAAATAAAGACTTTTCAAAAAATGGAATGGTCTATAATTGTTTAATGGTACAATCCATTCAGCGACATGATTACATTTACAGGATTTTTATTGTCATTGTTTTTACTGGCAAACTCTGTAGATCCTGATCAGAAGGCTCCTAATCTTTGACTACACTGTCAAGTTATTTCCGGCATTTGAAGGGTTAATCATTACTCCCTGCTATGCATTTGGCTTAAAATCAGTTTTTCTTGACTGTTTCTATACAATGTATAATGATTTAAATCATTCCAATGTTTTATGACCATGATATCAAATTCTGCAAGCAGTGATGATAATTCTTTCAATGCTGTATTTTCAGAGTGGAATAGCCCATCAGTGTTTAAAGATAGAGTCCTGCACTCAGTATGAACAGCTTAAACTTGAAACAGGATTTTGAATGACAAACAGTACAGACCCTGATCAGAGGACTCCTCTAGGAGCCATCTGATCTGGGTCTACACAGTTTGCAAACAACAGGGCATGTGTGTCACAGATTGCAAGGGTTAAATAATTTCAGTGTATTATGATCATGACAGCTTTATCAAATTTTGCAAGCAAGTGATGGTAACCCGTTCACTGCTATATCATCAGAGTAGACTAGTCCGTCAGTGTTTAACTACAGAGTACACTCAGTATAAAAGGCTTAAATTTGCTACAGGATTTTGAATGACAAACAGTGCAGACCCAGATCAGAGGGCTCCTCTAGGAGCCCTCTGATCTGGGTCTACACTGTTTGCAAATGACAGTATATGTGTGTCCTGCAGTTTTAGTTGTTGAATATTGCACATACATTTGTATTTATCATTTTAGATCAATTCATGCATTGTTTATTATCAGATAATCTACTTCACCAGGATACTGCTTAACAGGATGAAATCTGTGTCTATAATTTCAGTTACATTAAATTTTAGCACTTAACCTAACAGAAACACCTTCTTCACGCCTTTGCCCACAGACGAGACAGTCAGATCAGACGGTTCTCATAGATGGCACATGGTCATGTGATGATCATGTTTGTTTATAAAATTATAAAGATCTGATTCTACAATGTCTAGCATAACCAAACATTCCTGTGTTCATATGACATTAATAATTATGAAGAAAGCATCTAACTGATATTCATACAGCTTTCTTACATGAATATCCATGAGGTATTGGCTTAATAGTTGTTGTGTCATTCATGTTGTCAGTGTGTATTCCCACATATCTGATAAACTGTGGAATAACCTGCTTAGCTTAACTCTGTAGCTCATGAATATTTATACAAGAATTAATGACTTTATGAATATTAATTAACCCTTTATTGTATAAATACGCCTTTCTACACCTTTGCAAACAGAGTAAACCAAGATCAGACAGCTCCAATAGGAGCTGTCTAATCAAGGTCTACTCTGTTTGCTTATGATATAATTTAACTATACATGTAGATAAGATTCTACAGTTTCTGCCATGTATGTGCCCATGTCCTATTGCTACAACTTAATCTAATTAATATTCATGACATCATTATTATACCCCCACAAACAGAGTTTGAGGGGGGTATACTGGAATCAGCCTGTCGGTCGGTCGGTCGGTCGGTCTGTCTGCAAAATCTTGTACGGCGAACTCCTCCTTCAGTTTCAACCCGATTCACTTGACACTTGGCATAATTGTTAATCAGGAGTAGTAGATGTGCAAGACACAAATTTCAGGTCTCTGTGACCTTGACCTTGACCTTTGGTCTTGAAATTGGTCTTAAAATTGGCTGGCAAAAGCTTGTACTTTGAACTCCTCCTTCACATTCAACCTGATTCACTTGATACTTGGCATAAATATTACTCAGGAGTAGTAGATGTGTAAGACACAAATTTCAGGTCTCTGTGACCTTGACCTTGACATTTGGCCTTGAAATTGGTCTTGAAATTGGCAGGCAAAATCTTGTTCTTTGAACTCCTCCTTCACTTTCAACCTGATTCACTTGATACTTAGTATAAATGTTACTCAGGAGTAGTAGATGTGCAAGACACAAATTTCAGGTCTCTGTGACCTTGACCTTGACCTTTGACCTTGAAATTGGTCTTGAAATTGGCAGACAAAATCTTGTACTTTGAACTCCTCCTTCAATTTCAACCTGATTCACTTGATACTTGGCATAAATGTTACTCAGGAGTAGTAGATGTGCAAGACACAAAATTCAGGTCTCTGTGACCTTGACTTTGACCTTTGGTCTTGAAATTGGTCTTGAAATTGGCAGGCAAAATCTTGTACTTTGAACTCCTCCTTCAATTTCAACCTGATTCACTTGATACTTGGCATAAATGTTACTCAGGAGTAGTAGATGTGTAAGACACAAATTTCAGGTCTCTGTGACCTTGACCTTGACGTTTGGCCTTGAAATTGGTCTTGAAATTGGCAGACAAAATCTTGTACTTTGAACTGCTCCTTCACTTTCAACCTGATTCACTTGATACTTGGCATAAATGTTACTCAGGAGTAGTAGATGTGCAAGACACAAATTTCAGGTCTCTGTGACCTTGACCTTGACCTTTGGCCTTGAAATTGGTCTTGAAATTGGCAGACAAAATCTTGTACTTTGAACTCCTCCTTCACTTTCAACCTGATTCACTTGATACTTGGCATAAATGTTACAAAGGAGTAGTATATGCGCAAGACACAAATTTCAGGTCTCTGTGACCTTGACCTTGACCGTTGGTCTTGAAATTGGCAGGCAAAATCTTGTACTTTGAACTCCTCCTTCACTTTCAACCTGATTCACTTGATACTTGGCATAGGTGTTACTCAGGAGTAGTAGATGTGCAAGACACAAATTTAAAATCTCTGTGACCTTGACCTTTGGCCTTGAAATTGGTCTTAAAATTGGCAGGCAAAATCTTGTACGGTGAACTCCTCCTTCACTTTCAACCTGATTTACTTGATACTTGGCATAAATGTTACTCAGAAGTAGTAGATGTGCAAGACACAAATTTCAGGTCTCTGTGACCTTGACCTTGACCTTTAGCCTTGAAATTGGCAGGCAAAATCTTGTACTTTGAACTCCTCCTTCAATTTCAACCTGATTCACTTGATATTTGGCATAAATTACAGAATTTTCTCTATTTGAACTTTGGGTATTTTTGTTATTTGGTCCTGTTACATGTTCAAAACTTGGATTTGCAATCAAGGCTGCCGTGTGGGGGTATTCATCACCTTTAGTGATAGTCTAGTTTCTTACAGGAATATTCATGGAGGAAGGGGTTAACCAACTTTTTATATTGGCCAGTTAAGGAAGGAATATTTTGGGAACACTAGAATCAGGTCTTTATTATTCCATAAGCAAACATTGGTATACCCCGATAAGACATCCAGAAGGAACATATAAAGTAAATTGTCAATTGGCCTCTGTATAATCCTGTGGATTCCAATTGGTGATGACACAAATAGATATATAAATACGAGGGGTTTGTGTACATGTAGGAAATCTATAAATATGTAAAATATTTTTGATATTATCTGCTAAACCTATCTTGCTGCTACTCATTAGAATCACCTGTTGGATGCAATTATAATGAGTACAGAATGATGTCCAAATAAAATGCATATAACTTCAAAATGCAAAACAATTTCAAGAATAACTTCTTTATTTCTACAGTTCTCCACCAAACTGTATGTTGTGACCACTCTTTAGAATCGTCTCTTTGGGACGATTCTAAAGAGTGGTCACAACATGGGGTTTGGTGGAGAAATGACGATTTTAGTACTTGAGTATGAGTAGCAGCAAAATAGGGGTTGGCTGAGAAATAAGAGATTTTGATAGGTCAATACTGTACACATCTTATCTATAGCTCTGTGGCCATTCTAAAGCTTATACTCTGGCATACATCTTTATTGTTAGTCATAGTGTCAGTTACATTACAGATCATTACTCCGGGATGTCTGTTGTAAGTCTATGAGACTTTTTTGGATAGAAGAAGTATGACCTTCTATGGTGTTAAGTGCTGGTGTTAACCCATTACCTCATAGGCCGTTTTTAGACTCATCCTCTTTGAATAAATCTACCAAAAAGGAGCATTTGCTTGAGAAAAAGAAAATGTTAGAATTGTGTAGTTCATTGTGATAAATAGAGCATTTGCTCCTATGGAGCAAATGCTCTTTTTCCCACAATGGTTTCTAAAAGTGACTATTACAGCTCGGCGTCAAAAGGAATGAGTTAACCCTTTATTTGATGAATATTTATGTGTGACTCCATTTATTATGAATATTTATTATTTTTGTCTTTTAGCAAATTCATTTCTTCTCCATACCACTGCTATGTTTTGTTTAAAAAATTGTTAACCGTAACCAGAAGGTGTGCTGCTGAAATGACCTCGGCCAGTACCTTCAAGGTCAAGATCTTAGCAGAGGCAAATACCAAGTTTAATGCAGTTTTGTTTCCACTCCATAACTCTATTTGTGTTTTGTCCTATTTTCAAAACATTTCACACATTTTTTACCATAACCTGAATGTGTGTCTCGCACATCACCATTGCCAATGTTTTCAAGGTCATGGTAACATGTTTTGTCAGATTTTCAAATGATAACAAGTTAACCGTAACATATAGGGATGTGTTTTGCACATGATCAAGGTAGATATATATTGAAAGTCAAGGTCACATCAGAGGCAGCTCAAATGAAATATGTAAATTCAATTACCACTTCTATATGGATAGTAGTATCTGACACGGGATGGGTAGGGATTTCAGAAATACTCTAGTTCTGTGGGAGTCATTTAACCGTTCGCTTGCTATTCACATCAATATACCTACCTGTAAATAGTGAAGACTCAGATGAGACAGCTCCTGCAGGAGCTGTCTCATCAGGATCTGCACTATTTACAAGTTGATTGTGCAACCAGTGCACTCCACAGCAGTGATTGCACAGCGAAATACTTGTACACAGTGAATATATATGTAATTATACAACAGGGCAAGGGTAAAGAAGGAGAAATGTATTTTAAAATTCAGCAAGAGAAGGGTTAACCCTCTACACCATAAATATAATGCCTTTCTAAGCCTGTTGGAGCCGTCTGATTAGGATCTGCACTGTTTGCTTATGATATAATATAGATTCTCATTTCCAAGAACTGACATAATGTCCATGTGCTATTCTATTATAACAATTATTAATCAAATTAATATTCATGATGTCATTATTTCTTACATGAATATTCATGGAGTAAAGGATTAACCCTTTCTATGTTTAGTACAAATTTCAATACCTACTGAATATTCATGGCCAAAATAGTTATAATGAAATACAATGTATGGAAAGTGAAATATTGTAGCCATTTTAGAAAATAAATAAACATGTCTATCAAATTCCATTAGCAAACAGAGCAGACCCTCTAGGAACCGTCTGTTCTGGGTCTACTCTGTTTGCAGATGCGTGAAAACACGTTTGTATGAGGGAAAGGGTTAAACAAGGCAAAACAGTACAGAGTTTATTTCAAAGCTGTTTTTATTTCAGCTATCTATTATGCAGTATGTACATCTATAAAACCAAGACATTCTGGCATCCACTGTAGTGGAGCTCTGCAAGTCTTTCCCCATCACCATTAACTCTTTACCTGTTGAAATAATGACATCATAAATATTAATTAGATGAATTCTTGTAATGGCAAATGAACAGAGGAATGTTAGGCCATGGCAAAATATGTAGAATCGGACCTACCAGTATGCAGTAAAACCTCTCTATAACGACCACTAAATTGTGTTAATTAGTTGGTATTTTGGGCAGGTGGATGCTTAAAGCAAGGTGAAAGTAAAACAGAACACTCCTATAGGAGCATTCTGTTTTACTTTCACCTTGCTTTAAGCATCCACCTGCCTTTAACACAAAATACGTAATGTAATTTAGTGGTCGTTATAGAGAGGTTTTACTGTTTTGAAATATTCCATATGCTTACAGAGCAGGCACTGATCAGATGACTCCTACACATAGTACAGGAACTGTCTTGATTTGGATGTGTACAAAAGCATTAAACGGCATCTGTATGAAGTAAAGGATTGTAGTTAAGAAACTCATTCCATGCAGTTTTTTTGTCTTTTTCAGTTTATATTCATGTTGATTTTTTTTTCTCTTTTTTGGGGAGTATCCTTTTGAACTCTGATGGGATGCTATGTAATTCACCATCTCATTAGGTAAAAAACTTTAGTACCATTTGAGTACTAATTAGGGTTAAAACTTTAGTACTATTTAAAATGCAGAGCTGTAGATAATGTACTTTTCTGGTACTCTCCAAGGATATTCTAATGAGTACATGTACCATCAAGATAGACTTTGTCTTGCAAAGAAGGGACTTAGATAGATTAGTATGACTCTTACATTTTGTACCTACAGCTTTGAAGATATGTTATTTTGTTTCCAATTGACTGATATTGTACATGTATTATTTTTAGGTGTTGGTCATCTGGATGGTCTCACGCACTTCCGTGTCGAGACAAGCCGGTCATATAAGGGCTTCCCAGAGGAAAAGAAACAGAGGATATTAGGGGCCATAGGCAAGCTCAAGAAATTGAAAAGTCTACAGACATGGCTGTCCACCCAGGGTCTGCAGGATACATACATGGCAGAGTAAGACTGAAAGTTTATCATTTCATTTATATCACTGCAGTCTTCAACATGCTGAACACTTTACTCCATGAATATTCATGTAAGGACATCATGAATATTAATTAGCTGAATTTTCATAATGACATATGAACACAGGAATGCTTTTGGCTATGGCCGAAACTGTAGAATCAGGTTTATTTATATTATTTCATAAGCAAGCAGAGCATACCCAGATCAGAGGGCACCTATAATAGCTGTCTGATCTGGGTCTACTCTGTATGAAAAGGCTATTAACCCATTCCCTCATAATGGTGACTTTTGACGACTCTGTAAAAGTCACTTTGTGAAACCATTGTGATAAATAGAGCATTTGCAAATGCTCTATTTGTCACAATGGTTTCAACACTAAACAATTCTAAAATGTTCCTTTTCAGTAGTTAATGCTCCTTTTCGGTAGATTTATTCAGAGGTTGTATCTAAAAATAGCCTATGAGGTAATGGGTTAAAGAGCCTCTATGGAGTACAGGGTTAGCTAATTGTCAGTATCCTAATTATCCTAATAATTCAGACAAACTTAGGCAAGTAGTGCAGACCTAAATCAAACCAATCCTGATGGAACACTAAATCGTAATGGTCTTCACTATTTACTACTATGTTAGTAGAGCTATAGATAAATGTGCATACTCAAAAACTAAAATTATCATTTCTCCTCCAAACCCTATACTGTGATCACTCTTTAGAATCGTCTCTTTGAGGCGATTCTAAAGAGTGGTCACAGTATAGGGTTTGATGGAGAAATAAAGAAGCTTATTAACTTATTAAGTCTTGAAAATATTAAAATTATCTCGACCTGAGGCTTGTTAGTCTACAGTAATTGAAAGTTTGAAAATTGTGCCAACTTGACCTATTCAGCTTTCCAAATAGATGGTGAGAGGAGAGCGGGTGCCAGAATATTTATGGTATATAGGGTACATGTAGCTTAACCCTTTCTCTGTTCTATATTCACACACACACACACCCAAGCACTAGGTTGGACTTTATCGATTATGATAGTCGACCATATATGTTCTATAAATATATAAATTTCAATACCCACTGAATTTTCATGGACAAAATAATTATAGTGAAATATGGAAACTCGAACATTGTAGCCATTTTAGAAACTAAAGAGACAGATCTATCAAATTCCATCAGCAAACAGAGCAGACCCTGATCACACGGCTCCTACAGGAGCTGTCTGATCCGGGTATACTCTTTTTGCATATGCGTGAAAATGCGTTTATATGAAGGAAAGAGTTAAGTTCTTTAGAGCAGCTATTTTAATTTAGATTATAAAGGAGCGGATCTTAAAAAATGGATGGGTGCTCAATGCAACATGAAAATAAAGCAAAAACAATCCCTTGGATGATTCAGAATTGATGTAAATGTACTCATTTTGAAGACTTAGCTCATAGTTCTTCATATCTTGTTTTAAATTCAGGTTGAAATCCATGGGCGTGGAAAGCCTCTCACAGCTGCGATCCTTACCGGAGGAGAAATTTGAGTCTTTGACCAGCAAGGACTCTAGTTTCCATGACTACTACAAGTTTGTTAAAGGAGCAGCCAATCTGAAATCCCTTGGCAACAAACTGCACAAGCTGGAGACTGAAATGCTGAGTCATCACAAGATGGGCTTCTCCCCACCCCACTCTTACTCGGTGTTTACTCTGATCAAGATGTGTAAGTACCAAGTTATGTTGTAGTCGAAGTAACGCAGACACATATGAAACCAGTTAACAGCTTTCCCTGTTACATATTCATGTATGAAAAAATGACATCATGAATATTCATTAGATTATTTTTTATAATGGCACATGCACACAGGAGTTATTGGCCATTTCAGAAACTGTAGAATCAGACCTATATTTTTTCATAAGCAAACAGAGGTGACCCTAGTCAGGCAGTTCCCACAGACTTTTACAGAGGTGTCAAATAACCCTTTCCTCCATAAATACGCATTTCTACACCTCTGTAAAAATCACCTATTGAAACCATTGTGATAAATAGAGCATTTGCTCCTATAGGAGCAAATGCTCTATTTATCACAATGGTTTCAAACTACAAAATTCTATGATTTTTCTCTAGATAATGTTCCTTTTCGGTAGATTTATTCAAAGTGGTTGGATCTAAAAATAGCCTATGAGGGAATGGGTTAAAAGCACCAGTATGAGGGAATGAGTAATTTTTAGTATTTAAAAAAAACAACTGATGCCTGTTACTTAGTTTAGAAAGAGTTACCATGTACAAGTTTTTGATCTATTTGTAACCAAACCAGTTGCAACCAGAGCCTGAAATATGATATTACGTTATTTGTAAAATTAAATGTTTTGATTGCTCTCTTTTGACATTATATATTTTGAAAATAAGCAGCTATCAACTGTGACAGGTAAAGATTTGATAGTAGCACTTTATCACCTTAGCCAGCATCTGGAGAGTCTAGTGTAAGGACATGGATTATGTATAGTTAATCCTGCTTTAACCTTTTCCTCAATAAATACGCCTTTCTACGCCTCTGTAAAAGTCACTTTCTGAAACCATTGTGATAAATAGAGCATTTGGAGCAAATGCTCTATTTATCAAAATGGTTCAAAAAGCACACAATTCTAAAATTTCCCTTTTCTCTAGTAAATGCTCCTTTTCGGTAGATTTATTCAAAGAGGTTGGGTCTAAAATAGCCTATGGAGGAATGGGTTAACCCTTTACCTTATAGATATATATGCCTTTACACCAGAGTAGACCAAGACCAAATGGTTCATGTAGGAACTGTATGATCAGGGTCTGCTCTGTTTGCTGATGAAGTAATAATGATCCTATTCTACAGTTAGTGCCATAGTCAGAAATTCTCTTGTTCCTCTAGGTCACCTACTTGTACAATGGTGCTCATAATTAAATTGGGTCAAGATCTTATGGACGTATGCATTATTTATAAATATAAAAAGAAGGTCCATGAAGAAACCCATGTGTCTGGGTGTAAACTTGGTAAACTATGTCATTCTTTTGAAAGTCAAGGACTTCAGCACTATGTTTCTCAATGAATCTGTATCATATAATTATACATATATACACAATGTATATGGCAATGAAATCTTGGCTATTTATGATTTTAGGCAAAATAAGACTTTAAGTAGGGGTGGAGTTATGCACCCTTGACTTATCCACATTAGTTCACTCTTTCACCTTTGTTTTTTCATGGATCCTTATCATATTTAGAATTAATCCTTTACTCCATGAACGTCCATGTAAGAATTAATAAGTTTTTTTTTTTTAATATGATCACACATCAACACAGGAATGTTTGGAAATGGTAGAATCTGTAGAATCATATTTATATTGTTTCATAAGCAAACAGAGCTGACCCTGATCAGAAAGCTCCTATAGGATCTGTCTGATCTGGGTCTACTCTGTTTGCAAAGGCGTAAAAAGGCGTATTTATGGAGTAAAGGGTTAATGTGTATGGCCAAAACATCTGGTCCAAGTTTGATTATTAGTGAAATTGGGTTATAGTTCGATTTCGAGCCCTGAGCTGTGACTGCACTTTTCTATTTATAGAAGTTGTAACCATTCTGATTTATGGGTAAATGGTCAATGATTGTCACAAGACAGTGTTAGTATATGTATGCTTATCACATGTCTGTATAACCACAGGTAACTCCAGAACAAATACATGGTTTGTGACGCATTTTACCTCTACCGGTGGACTCACCCTAAAGGTCACAGCTCACGGGTCAAAATCGAACTATAGTATTGAGATATAAACGTTTGAAGTATATATATAAACAATAGCAACTCCCAATCCAGATCATATTTAGTCATGATTGGTAAAGCTATATTATACCTACTGTGTGTTGTATTCCACTCATCTTTCATAACTTGTTAATCCATTGTAACAACATATTCAACATCTTTTTTTCCAATTTGAAAACTTGACTAATAATTGGTAACTCAGATTAGTAATATAAAAATTATGTTCATCATTATATTAGTTGTTGGTTTGTGATAAAGATTGAGTGGATTAAAATGGGTCCATTTTAAGTTACCCAAATATTTCACTCTTTGAATGCTGAAATTTTTCAAAGTGGAATGGTCCATCATTGTTTAATGATAGAGTCCATTTAGTGTGAAAGGTATGGTTTGCAAGATGACTTTGAATGACAAACAGTGCAGATCCTGATCAGAAGGCTTCTAAACTAGACCTATGATCTAGATCTAGACTGCTGGCAAATGACAGCAGACTCTTTCCAAGCATTCAAAAGTTTAACCCTTTCCCTCATAGGCTATTTTTAAACCTAACCTCTTTGAATAAATCTACCGAAAAGGAGCATTAACTAGAGAAAAGGAAAATGTTAGAAATGTGTAGTATTGAAACCTTTGTGATAAATAGGGCATTTGCTCCTAAGGAGCAAATGCTCTATTTATCACAATTGTTTGAAGAAGTGACTATTACAGAGGCGTAGAAAGGCATATATATGGAGGAAAGGGTTAAGTCCCAAATGGTGCTACACACGAGATATACTACGTGATTTGTTTGTGTTTATCCATATACCTCTTGAATATTTATGCAAGTAAATTATGACATCATGAATATCAATTAGCTGGATTTGTATAATGGTATACGAACACAGGATTTTTTATATCATTGTAGAAACAGTTGCTGTAGTATCAGACATGTTTAATTCAAACAAGCAGACCCTAAATGGAGAGCTAAAGTAACTGTCTAATCTGGGTCAGCTCTGTTTGCATACAGTGGCTAAATAGTGATAGGTGATCTATAAAGCATGCTCAAGTCATCTTGTAACCTGAGTAACAGATAGAATATGACCTCATCATAGTAGACTATGGATAATTACATGTACTGTATATGAATTATAAATGTTTAATGGTATCCTGTCTGGGTCAGTTGGGCATACTATTAGGTATTTACAATCTGTCCATCTGTCTGACAATCTGCATCCTTTGATATACATGTATGATTATGTCCCCCAAAACAAAGTCTGGGGACATATTGTGTTTTACTCCTTTTCTTCTTCTTACAATTATTATTCTTTCTTCCATTTTTTTGCTCTTATTCTTCTTCTTCTTCCACAGGGAACTTGTTTGACACATTCCATGATAAGTAATTGTCCGATCCTAACAAAACTTCACATGGACATTGATGGTTATGTGCAAAAGTTGTTTTCAACTTTTGGTTTTTAAAATGTTGCCATGGTAACTGAATGGTGGACTCCGATTGGTCAACATTTAGATATTGTTCAGTTTTGCTGAAAATTGGTTTGATGGGGTATTTTGATACCCAGAACCGTAGGTGTTACAAAAGAGTTTGTTTCCATGGTAATGGAGTGGTAGCCTCTGCTTGCTGAAAATTTGTAAGTATGGCTATATGTGTACTCCGAACTTAAATGCAGGTGTTTCAAAAGTATTGGTTTGCCATGGTGATCCAGTAATGGCTTTTGATTGGTGAATACATATATTTAGAAATTTTGCTCATCAAAATTTATCTTCATCTGTCTTTATCTGTCTCTGCATTGATCCACATTTCACTTTGTACTTTCATTAGTCCGTTTTTCACTTTGTTCTTTCATTAGTCCATCTTTCACTTTTATCTTTGACTCTGTCCTTTCATTATTCCATCTTTCCCCCTGTCCCTTCATAAGTCCACCTTCATTAGTCCATTACTGGTATTTACTTTTATCATTTACTTTGTCCTTTCATTAGTTTATCTTTCTGTCCTTCATTAGTCCATCTTTCACTCTGTCCCTTCATTAGTCAATTTTTCACTCTGTCCCTTCATTATTCCAGGTTTCACTCTGTCCTTTCATCAGTCCATCTTTCTTTCTGTCCCTTCATTAGTTCACCTTTCTGTCCCTTCATTAGTCCCTCTTTCACTTTGTTCCTTCATTAGTCCATCTTTCACTTTGTCCATACATTAGTCCCTCTTTCACCTTGTCCCTTCAGTAGTCCTTCTTTCACTTTGTCCATACATTAGTTCCTCTTTCACTTTGTTCCTTCATTAGTCCCTCTTTCACTTTGTTCCTTCATTAGTCCATCTTTCACTTTGTCCATACATTAGTCCCTCTTTCACCTTGACCCTTCAGTAGTCCCTCTTTCACCTTGTCCCTTCAGTAGTCCCTCTTTCACCTTTATTAGTCCCTCTTTCACTTTGTCCCTTCTGTAGTCCCTCTTTCACTTTGTCCATACATTAGTCCCTCTTTCACTTTGTCCCTTCAGTAGTCCCTCTTTCACTTTGTCCATACATTAGTCCCTCTTTCACTTTGTTCCTTCATTAGTCCCTCTTTCACTTTGTTCATACATTAGTCCCTCTTTCACTTTGTTCCTTCATTAGTCCCTCTTTCACTTTGTCCATACATTAGTCCCTCTTTCACTTTGTTCCTTCATTAGTCCATCTTTCACTTTGTCCATACATTAGTCCCTCTTTCACCTTGTCCCTTCATTAGTCCCTCTTTCACTTTGTCCATACATTAGTCCCTCTTTCACTTTGTCCCTTCAGTAGTCCCTCTTTCACTTTGTCCATGCATTAGTCCCTCTTTCACTTTGTCCTTTCATTAGTCCATCTTTCACTCTGTTCTTTAGGATCGTATTGAACATCATGTGACCTTGTGCATCTTTAACCCATTCCTCCATAGGCTATTTTAAACCCACTCTCTTTGGATGCATCTACCCAAAAGGAGCATTTACTAGAGAAAAGTAAAAATTTGGAATTGTGTAGTTTGAAACCATTGTGATAAATAGAGCATTTGCTCGTATTGGAGCAAATGCTCTATTTATCACAATGTTTTCAAGAAGTGGATATTACAGATGCGTAGAAACACATATATATGGAGGAAAGGGTTAATATGGTTATGATATGTAATGAGTAAAACCAAAGTTATAGCCCATATCATAGACCATACCATTGTTACACAGTCACACACATCTGTTTTAAGTTTTTACCTGATAGAAGTGCCTTTGCAGACAGAATAGCTCCAGATCTTGCAGGATATATCTCACCAGCTGGGTCTGCTCTGTTTGCTATGAAAATATGAAATTGTATAGATCTGAGTCTTCAGTGCCAGCAGAGATCAAACATTTTCTTGTTCCTAATTCCATTATGAAAAATTATCTACCTGACATTTATATGCATGTACATGTTGATGAGGTAAATGGCTATCTTTAGGAAAACTGTTTCCTGTTCATTATCTGTATCCAACAAATCACAAACACACAATTATTTCCTGACATAATGAATTTTTTTCATTTTAACCCATTGCTCGATAATTATTTCTTGAGAACTATGACTTTGCAAACAGAACAGACCAGGCATATCAGATGGATTCTAAGGAGCTGTCAGACAGTACTAGTGTCTGCTATGGTTATGAAATTATAATAATAATTCTGACACTACAGTTTCTGCCATGATCAAAATTTCCTGTGTTGATGTGCCATTATAAGAAATAATCTAATCTAATCAATATTCATGATGTCATTATGTCTTTCATGAATTTTCATAGAGTAATGGGTTAATGCATTATTCTATTCTTGAACCATTTCCCTAATACAAATTCCTTTTCACATCTTTGCAAACAGACTAGACCCAGATCATGTTTGAGTTTTCTGATCAATATCTGTTCTGTTTGCTTATAGACTTGTATAGATCTGATTCTTCAGTTTTTGTCTAAACAAAATATTCTCGTGAATAAAAAAATGTCCCTTGTAAAAATAATTAATTTGACAAATATTCTTTATGGTGTGACTAATTCATGCATAAATGTTCATTAGGGAAAGAGTTGAGCCATTTTATTAATTTGTCTGCCCTCGTTCGAATATTTCCCCCCCCCCAAAGATATCAGACTGTAATTGCATTATATTCTTTATTGCATGATGACTGAAATTACTGTTGTTGATCAGTTTGTTTCAGGTTTGATATTGGATACTTGTATCTGGTTCACTGGTTTGATATTGGATACTTGTATCTGGTTCAGGTTTGATATTGGTCACTTCTATCTGGTTCAGGTTTGATATTGGTCACTTCTATCTGGTTCAGGTTTGATATTTAACACTTCTATCTGGTTCAGGTTTGATATTGGATACTTGTATCTAGTTCACTAGTTTGATATTGGATACTTGTATCTAGTTCAGGTTTGATATTGGTCACTTCTATCTGGTTCAGGTTTGATATTTGACACTTCTATCTGGTTCAGGTTTGATATTGGATACTTGTATCTAGTTCACTGGTTTGATATTGGATACTTGTATCTAGTTCAGGTTTGATATTGGTCACTTCTATCTGGTTCAGGTTTGATATTTGACACTTGTATCATGACTTACGATATAGGAACCTTGATTGTTGGAAACATGTATTTACATTTGCATATACTGTGTAGACCACGATGAAAGGAGGATAAATATGCCTCATACAGAATCTTCTGGGAATTGAATACACTGGCATTTGCAAAAAAGGCTCATCTACTCTGATCAGGGTCTGCACTATTTGTCATTCAAATTCCCGAACAAAGTTACTCTTTTCAAACTGAATGGACTCTTCTGTAAAACAGGGATGGGCCATTCTACTTTGAATATTCAGAATTCCGAATCAAACCCATACAGGGTTAGTACTGACTCTGCTGGAAACAAAATTACCCTAATTGATCTAAATATTTGGATATCCAGTCTCCCCTCTCCATCATTTTGTAAAGCTAAATACAGTAAAACTTGTTTTAAGTAGTCATCAAAAAAGAGGTCTAATTAACCCATTACCTCATAGTTTATTTTTAGGTACAACCTCTGAATAAATCTACCAAAAAGGAGCATTAACTAGAGAAAAGGAATTTTTTTAGAATTTTGTAGTTTAAAACCATTGTGATAAATAGAGCATTGCTCCTATAGGAGCAAATGCTCTATTTATCACAATGGTTTTACAAAGTGACTTTTACAGAGTCGTCAAAAGTTGTCAATATGAGGGAATGAGTTACGGGTCAGTATGGCAGGTGGTAGCTTAATGCAGGTCAAAAGTAATGCAGAAAACAACTATAAGAGCTTTCTGCATTACTTTTGCCCTGCATAATAAGAAACCACCTGATTTTTAAGACTCAATAAATGAGTGGTCACTTAGGACAGGTTCTACTGTAATTCAGTTTGACACCATTTTGATGAATTCAGACTAGACTGACAAATAGGGAAGATCCTGATCAAACATCTCTTTCAAGTTTGTCTGTTTGAATACTATAGGATAATTGTGATACATGTTGTCCATGTTATTGGAGGGCCTGTCATATTTATTCTGTATAGAAATATGACCTCTGATCTTGGTTTTAACTATCAAAAACTCATTGATCAAAATTAACCCTTTCCCTCATATAAATGTGTTTTCACGTATTTGCAAACAGAGTCGACTCAGATCAGATGGCTCCTAGAGGAGCGGTCTGATCAGGGTCTGCTCTGTTTGTTCATGGAATTTGATAGATCTGTTTCTTTGCTTTCTAAAATGTCTACAATGTTACACCTTCCATATTTCATTGTAACTATTTTGTTAATGAATATTCAGTAGGTATTGAAATTCGGCTTAAATGCAGAACAGGGAAAGGGTTAAGGATGTTTTATTTGTTCTTGCTGCATTGCCTTATCAACCCTTCTCTTGCTGGATTTTAAAATACATTTCTCCTTCTTTACCCATGCCCTGTGGTATTATTACATATATATCTTCACTGTGTACAATTATTTCTCTGTGCAATCACTGCTGTGGAGTGCACTGGTTGCACAATCAATTTGTTAATAGTGCAGACCCTGATGAGACAGCTCCTGCAGGAACTGTCTCATCTGGGTCTTCACTATTTACAGGTAGGTACATGTATATTGACGTGATCAGCAAGCAAAGGGTTAATAACATGTGGCAGCTGTCTGATCAGGGTCTGCTCTGTTTGCTTATGAAATTAGAATAGATCTTACTCTTCAGTTTTTTACCAACCCCAAAAGATCCTGTTTACATTGTGTGATTATAAAAATAGAGCTAATAAATATTCATGAGGTCATTATTTCTTACATGAATATTGAACAGGGAAAGGGTTAATATTTTGTTTCTCAGCCAAACTGTCTTCATTAGAATTGCCTTATAGAGTGCTGGTTCTTATTCATACCAAAAAGACAGCGTTTTGCAGAGAAATATAGAAAACATTCTACTGAGATACTTGACAGCATAAACAAGTTACAGAACAAGAATGGGTGTCCCCAGAATATTGCAATGTAACAGTGTAGACCCATACCAGCCAACCTATCAGAGATACTACATCAAATTAGGGTTTACATACTTGGTACTCATCTATATTGAAAGTATTTTAACCCCCCTTTCCTCCATAAAATTAATACGCCTTTCTACGCCTCTGTAAAAGTCACCTGTTGAAACCATTGTGATAAATAGAGCATTTGCTCCTATGGGAGCAAATGCTCTATCTATCACAATGGTTTCAAATTACAAAATTCTAAAAAATTTCCTTTTCTCTAGTTAATGCTCCTTTTCGGTAGATTTATTCGAAGTGATTGGATCTAAAAATAGCCTATGAGGGAATGGGTTAATCACACTGAAACATTTATCAGAGATAAAGGAGCTTTCTTCATGACTTTCACCCTGTAATAAACTGCCACCTCCTCTCTCCAAGACTGATCCTTATACTAAATTTAATGTCCAGTTTAGAGGGGTTTTACTGTAATTAATATTTATACACATGAATATTCATGGAGTAAAGGGTTAAAATCTCCAGCCGTAATAAGATTATGACTGCGTGTGAAGTGAAACAAACGGTTTCATCATGAGCTATCACTGTAGTAGAGAGAGTCTTGTATTGGCACTAATATTGGGACTCTTGATGTCAGTCAGGGTGGTGATCAATAAAAAAACCAGTTCATTTTCTTTGCTAAACATCCCCCTGCTTTACGGTCGCTGCTAGTGATGAAAATTATTAAACACACTGCAATGGGATACATGGATGAGTTTCGGACCTGGACTATGAATGACAGCATGATTGGTTCATTGTTTATGGACTAGACTGGTTTGTAGAATATTAAATTCATCATCTGTTTTCTTTTAGCGGATACGTTGTGGCTATTGTTGTTTCATTGATAAGTTTTCAGCTTCTCTTGACTGAATATGCTTAAGATGATATTAGTACTCTAATTATACAGACAGCCTTCCTAATTACACAAGTAGTCCAGACCCAAATGAAACAGCCCCAGAGCTGTTTGATCAGGGTCTAACCTATTTGTTATTATGCCAGTCAAATTTTAAGTTATCAAAATAGTGCCAAATTAAGAATGATTCAGTTTTACAAATGGATGGAGAGGGGAGATTGGGTGACAGAATATTTTTCACACATTTGCGAACAGAGTATACCCAGATCAGATGGCTCCTATAGGAGCCATCTGATCAGGGTCTGCTCCGTTGCTAATTGAATTTGATAGATCTATTTCTTTACTTTCTAAAATGGCTACAATTTTCCACCTTCCATATTTTATTATACATCTGTAACTATTTTTTCAATAAATATTCAGTAGGTATTGAAAGTAATAAACATAGAACAGGGAAAGGGTTAACTCTGTACTGCTTAGAGACACCTTTTTCACACCTTTGCAAACAGAATAGACCCAGACAGCTTTAAGAACTGTCTGATCAGGGTCTACTCTGTTTGCTTATAGAACGATTAATATAGATTTGTTTCTTACAGTCTCTGCCATGATCATAAATTTCCATGTTCATGATAGCATTGTAATACTCCAGCTAATTAATATTCATTATACAATCATTATTTCTTACATGAGTTCATGGTATATAGGATGCATTATTCATTATAAATGAGACTAATTTTTAGCTGGATTTTTCGAGAAAAATCTCGGCTTATAGTTTGGCGAAAACCGGGCGGGCAGGCTGCGTGTCGTTGTTAACAAAACTTTAACTTTGCTTGTAACTTTTGAATTACTTAAGCCAGACCATTCATATTTGGTATGTAGATAGCTTGGGTGAAGGCCTTTCACTTGATACAAGGATACATGAAATCAGGTCAAGGTCAAGGTCACTATTTCCAAAAGTATGCATTTTTTGACCAACTTTAACATTGCTATAACTTCTGAACTACAAATGCTAGGCATTTCATCTTTGGTATACAGATAGCTTGTGCAAAGGCCTTTCACTTGATACAAGGATATATGAAATCAGGTCAAGGTCAAGGTCACTATTTCCAAAACTTTGCTGTTGTTAACAAACTTTTAACATTATGAATTACTAAAGCTAGACCATCCATTCATATTTGGTATGCAGATAGCTTGGGTGAAGGCCTTTCACTTGATATAAGGATGCAATAGTAATCAGGTCAAGGTCACTATTTCGAAAACTTTGCCGTTTTTAACAAACTTTAACGTTGCTATAACTTCTGAACTACAAATGCTAGGCAATTCATCTTTGGTAAACAAATGACTTTGGTAAAGGCCTTTCAGTTGATATAAAGAAATTTGAAATTAGGTTATGGTCAAGGTCATTATTTTGACAAGTTGACCATCATTGAAAAACCTCAACATTATTTCTTAACATCTGAACCTCATATGCTAGACAGTTCATATATGGTATGGAGATAGCTTTGGTGAAGGCCTTTCAGTTGATACAAGGATATATGAAATTGGGTCAAAGCCAAGGTCACTATTTTGAAAACTTGACTGTTTTTAACAAACTTTAACATTTTGTTATAACTTCTGATCCACAAGTGCTAGACAATTCACCTTTGGTATTCAGATAGCTTTGGTAAGAACCTTATGGATGACATAAAGATACCTGAAATCAGGTCAAGGTCACTATTTTGAAACATTGGCTGTCATTAAAATGTTGTTATAATTTCTGAACTACATAGTCTAGACAATTTATATTTGGTATGCAGATAGCTTGGGTGAAGGCCTTTCAGTTGATACAAGGATACATGAAATTGGGTCAAGGCCAACACAAAAAAATCCGGCTTTAATGCGATTTCCGCATTTTTTTGCTTGTTATCCTAAATATAGTGTATTTTATGTGTTGACCTTTAACCCTTTAGTCTGCATGAATATTTATGTAAGAAATAATTATATCATGAATTTTAACTTAATTAAATGATTGATCGAAAAAGTATTTTCGATTTACTATCGATAGTAATTTTGCCATAATCGATTACTGACTGTATAATCTATACAGCAGCATCAGTAATTTTCGTAGGCGTTTTAATGGAAATATAACTGTATGAAGTATTTTACCTTTATAATAAGCCTCTACCAAGCTGTATTCTGTGACCATTCATTAAAATCGTCTCTTTGAGATGATTCTAATGAATGGTCACAGCATACTGTTTGGTTGACACAAAAGCTTAGTTAGGTATTAGCTTGTTACATCAAGCTTTACATGCACAGAATCTATGAAAGTATTTTCGATTAATTATCGATTTTTAATCGATAATAAATGTTCGATTCAATTCTATAATCGATTATGATTTTGGTCTGATTCTCCAAAAATGGCCTATGAGGGAATGGGTTAACCCTTTCCCTCATATAAATGCCTCTTCTGTTTGCATATGGAATAATATACATGTCTATTTGTTTATTTACCATTATGAAACTTAATCTAATTAATGTTCATGGTGCCATTATATCTTACATTTAAATATTCATGTTGTTCAAAGTGTTAACCCTTTCCCTGTTGAATATTCATGTAAGAAATAATGACATTTTTGATAATTAATTTATTACAGAAAAAGGTAAAGATAAGAACTAACGATCTCAGGGGTTCGAATTATAACCTTTTAAGTTTTCGACCTATAACTTAGGTCTTCATCAGGGTACAGAATATAAAGAGTGTTATGCTGAAGTATAATATTTTAGGTAACTTTTTTTTGTCACATGACTTATTCTAAAAATAGTTTCTTATTCTTTATAGGTTGTCACGGTGATATGATGTTTGCTGTACTACGTTTGAAAGTTCGGATGCCGGGTCCTAGCTTTCAAGCGCTGCACAGAAAGATTAAAGTTAAATTAATTTATTAGCTGAAGATTTACAGTGGTATACATATGTACATATGAATTTTTGTTAATCATTGGAAGAAACTGTAGAGTCAGATCTATTATAATTTCATAAGCAACCAGAGCATAGACCCTGGTCAGACATCTCATATAAATTAAGGAGTCATCTGATCTGGGTCTACTCTGTTTACAAAGGCATGAAAAAGCATTTATATGTAGGAAAGGGTTAACCCTTACAATGCGGGACACAAGTCGCTAATATCCTTTGCAAACAGTGTATACCCAGATGAGAGGGCTCCTAGAGGAGCCCTCTCATCAGGGTAAGCACTATTTGTAGTGTTACACTTTTCTTTAGAAAAATCCCTAAATATTCACAATGAGCTTGACCAGTTTGGATTTTGGAATAGTCCATTTGAAAATTCAGCGTTGCAAGGGTTAAAGTACGAGTAAGTTAATAATATTGTCAAAGTGATAACCACATATGTCTGGTACATAGATAATAACAAACGCCATGCTAAAACTGTCATCTTTTTCAATTTTCTATGGTAACTGTAGACACATTTATATATGTAAACAATTTTCATTCTATGTCTTTTTCAAAAACATGATTAGAATGTCATGCAATTTGGATACTGTTTATAGATTTAGCTTCTCGTCTGGATTAAAGCTTGTTATAAAAATACCACATAAAAGAGTAATAAATGTATAACACTGTCTTTCTCTCCTTCATTCACTCACACACTTGTCAGTAAAGTAATATTCAGACTAGGCATCTACATGTAGCTTGTTACCCGCTGAATGCTGACTATATCTAGTGGAAGAGCCTATCAGCGTTTAACCCTTTCCCTGTTCTATGTTTATTTCAAAGTTCAATACCTACTGAATATTCATGAGCAAAAACGTTATAATGCAATATGGAAGGTGAAATATTGTAGCTATTTTAGAAACTAAAGAAATATAGCTTTCAGATTCCATTAGCAAACAGAGCAGACCCTGATCAGACGGCTCCTATAGGAGCCGTCTGATCTGGGTCTACTCTGTTTGCAGATGTGTGAAAATGCATTTATATGAGGGAAAGGGTTAATGATAGAGTAATATGAGGTGTTCAAAATTTCCTTAAGAATCATCTAGTTCTGCTTATCAAGTTTGTTCTGATCCACTGACTTTTATTTATAAGAGTTATTCCCCCTTGATGTTTTATTTTCCTTTACGATGTCAGTATATTCTGTTTCAAGGATATTATAAATGAGTTTGATCCGGAACACCGGTACCTAGCTTAGTTTTGTGTATCATCAGTATTTACAGTCCATTTATTTTTTAACAGAGTTCAAGGTTTTATGTCAAATTTCTTATCTGCATTTCTCCTTAATGCCTTATTGTATTTCACAGAATTTTTTGAGAATTGATTGGTGTGCCGGGAGACATATGCATGTATTTTTGTATACAGGCTCTTCTTTTGAATGACAAACAATGCAGACCCAGATCAAAGGGTTCCAGGAGTCTAGGAGCATTCTGATCTTAGTCTACACTGTTTGCAAATGCTAGTACACTCCTTTTCAGCATTGAAAAGGATTCGGTGATAATTATTCTAGTGCTAATGAATGTCACATTCATAAACGGTCCATGTCCAGAAACTGACCCATGTTGTCCCCACAGACTAATGCTTGAATGTTTTGGTAAAGGTCATGGTAGATTATCCTCTTGACTGTGATAAACTCATGTGTCAAATAGAATTTATAGGTATCCCTTTCCTCCATATATACGTGTTTCTACGCCTCTGTAAAAGTCAATTCTTGAAACCATTGTGATAAATATGGAACAAATGCTCTATTTATCACAATGGTTTCTTTACTAAACACTTTTCCTTTTCTCTAGTAAATGCTTCTTTTGGGTAGATTCATTCAAAGAGGTTGGGTTTAATTTAAAATAACCTATGGAGGAAAGGGTTAATATACATGCTGAAATCTTTTAAACTTCTACAGTCTTAACCCATTCCCTCATAGGCTATTTTTAGATCCATCCACTTAGACTAAATCTACCAAAAAGGAGCATTAACTAGAGAAAGGGAAAAGTTTGGAATTTTGTAGTTTGAAACCATTGTGATAAATAGAGCATTTGCTCCTATAGGAGCAAATGCTCTGTTTATCACAATGGTTTCAACAGGTGACTTTTACAGAGGCGTAGAAAGGCGTATTTATTGAGGAAAGGATTAACCAATTCTTCCATGAATATTCATTAAGAAATAATGATGTCATCAATATCAATTAGATGAATTTGCTCTATATACCGGTAATAGCACATGGACACATGAGTTTTGGGCCACGGTAGAAACTGTAGAATCATATCTATATTTTATTAAAAGCAAACAGAGCAGACCCTGATCAGACGGCTCCTATTCACTGTTACGAGTAAGCCTGACCTGTTTGAATTTTGAAATACAGTACAACCCCGCTAATGCAACCACCTAAAAGAGGTATAATTCTGGGTGCTAGATGCAGGTGGTAGCTTAATGCAGGACAAAAGTAATGCAGAAAGCTCCTAGAGGAGCTTTCTGCATTACTTCTGTCCTGCATTAAGCAACCACCTGCTTATAAAGATACCCATGTTTATTCATTAAGTGGTTGCATTAGAGGGGTTCGACTGTAGTCCATTGGAAAATACAGCATTGGAAGGGTTAATATCAGACAGTATTATGTAACTTCAATATCTAATGTAACCAAATCATACTTACAAGAAGTCATTGCTAACGGGCTTTTGTGTCTTTGCGACACATTGTAGCTGTCATATGATAGAAAACCTGTCTGCCATGGGCAGAACTACTTTCTCATATTATATGACTACATGTATATAGTGAATTTCTTTGAAAAGACTTCTCAGATGGTTTGGTTTTAAATCATTCTATGGTTTTAAATCATTCTATGGTTCTTTGCCTATCACCGAATTATTAAAATTGATTTAACCCTCACAATGCTGAATTTTCAAATGGACTATTCCAAAATTCAAACAGGTCAAGCTCACCGTATTTCAAATATTTAGGGATTTTCTAAAGAAAAGTGTAACATGACAAACAGTGCAGACCCTGATGAGAGGGCTCCTCTAGGAGCCCTCAGATCTAGGAGCCCTCTCATCTAGGTCTACACTGTTTGCAAAGAACATTAGTGACTCAATTTCCACATTGTAAGGGTTAAACTGGTACAAAAATAAGGTTACAAGGGACAGGGCTAGTTTTCTGTGTATGGTAATTTGTTTAGGTTATTAAAATTTTGTCAGAAATTACCCGTTTGATATTACAGAAGCCCCGGTATTCCTTTTAAGGTCATCTACCAAATTCCATAACCCCTTACTCCATGAATATTCATGTTAGAAATAACAACATCATGAATATGTATTGGCTGAATTCTGGGAAGAAACCCCAGAATTTGATCTATATTATTCCATAAGCAGAGCAGACCCTGATCAAACAGCTCTTGCATGAGCCATCTGATCTGGATCTACTCTGTTTGCAAAGGAGTTAAAAGGCATATTTATGGAGTAATATTTTATCATAAAGTAAAAAACCTGATGGACAGAAGCAGGGTTAGCGTTCCCTGTATAACAGTAGAGAAAATTAAAGAAATGTTTTAAATTTGTATTTTAAAACAGTATTTTACACAGATGGTTAACCTGATAAACAGGTCTTAATCAGGTTTATGCCACCATAGACATTACTCCATGTATTTAAATCAGTTTTATGAATTCACTCTTTATTTGCTCAGTACTTTGTGTATTTAAATCAGTTTTATGCCCTCATGGACTCGTTAACCGGTGTGTTTAAATAAGTTTTATGTTATCATAGACTGCTCATTACTCCATGTATTTAAATCAGTTTTATGCCATCATAGACTGCTCATTCCTCTGTGTGTTTACATCTGTTTTATGCAACCATAGACTGCTGATTTCTCTGTGTGTTTACATCTGTTTTATGCAACCATAGACTGCTGATTTCTCTGTGTGTTTACATCTGTTTTATGCAACCATAGACTGCTGATTTCTCTGTGTGTTTACATCTGTTTTATGCAACCATAGACTGCTCATTTCTCTGTGTGTTTACATATGTTTTATGCCATCATGGACTCTTCACTACTCTATATGTTTACATAAGTTTTATGCTATCATAGACTGCTCATTACTCCATGTATTTAAATCAGTTTTATGCCATCATGGACTGCTCATTACTTTGTGTGTTTACATCTGTTTTATGCCACCATAGCCTGTTCATTACTCTGTTTTATGCCATCATAGACTGCTCATTACTCCATGTATTTAAATCAGTTTTACACCACCATGGACTGCTCATTACTCCATGTATTTAAATCAGTTTTATGCCACCATAGACTGCTCATTTCTCTGTGTGTTTGCATATGTTTTATGCCACCATAGACTGCTCATTTCTCTGTGTGTTTGCATATGTTTTATGCCACCATAGACTGCTCATTTCTCTGTGTGTTTGCATATGTTTTATGCCACCATAGAAAGCTCATTTCTCTGTGTGTTTACATATGTTTTATGCCATCATAGATTGCTCATTACTCTGTTTTATGCCACCATAGACGGCTCATTACTCTATGTGTTTACTTCTGTTTTATGCCATCATAGACTTCTTATTACTCTGTGTGTTTACATCTGTTTTATGCCATCATGGACTCTTCACTACTCTATATGTTTACATCAGTTTTATGCTATGATGGACTGCTCATTATTCTCTGTGTTTACATCAGTTTTATGCCACCATCGACTGCTCATTACTCTGTGTGTTTAAATCAGTGCCATAATGCTATCATTAACTTTCATTACTCTGTGTATGTGAATGGTTTGAGGTAAATGAAATGGGAAACTGTATCAGTTGACAGAACAATTGCAGTTGGTCGTTTTTCTGATTACATGTGTTGTTTATTCAACAAGGCTAGTTTGAGGCAGCCTGCACAAAAGAGAAATAATTAAATTGACGTGACAAGCCTAACTGAATTTAGTAATTACAGTGTTCTAGGCAAGTTCAGTCATGCTCTAGAAAATTGGGAGAACTTGAAAGAGATTAAGCAGCAATTGTCTTCCAGCAAAGGTTACATAATGTACAAGTTAATCCTTACGGCCAGAGCTCCAGATAAGATGCGTAAATTACAATATTTTCAAGTATAACTTCTTTATTTCTCCACCCAAACCCTGTGTTGTTACCACTCTTTAGAATCGTCTCGAAGAGACGATTCTAAAGAGTGGTCCCAACATAGGGTTTGGTGGCGAAATGACGATTTTAGTATTTGGGTACGCACCGTTATCTGTAGCTCTGTTATGGCACTGTAAGACTCTGATCTGATGCAGTTTGTTCTTTTTCTGCATTTGTTCAAGCTTTTTGAGAAATTATTGACCACATGTTAACCCTTTCCTCAATGAATGTTCATGAAAGAAATGACAGCATGAATATTAATTAGATTAATTTGTTATAATAGCACATGGACACAGGAAAATTTGGCCATGGCAGTTACTGTAGAATCATATCTATATTACAACATAAGCACATATCTATATTACAACATAAGCACATATCTATATTACAACATAAGTACATGTACATATCTATATTATAACATAAACATATATCTATATTACAAGATAAGCAAACAGAGCAGACCCTGATCAAACAGCTCCAGAGTAAAGGAGTGTCTGATCTGGGTCTACTCTGTATGCAGAGGTGTAGAAAGGCATATCTATGGAGTAAAGGGTTAAACAGATTGGATCCTGATGAGATACTGAGTTACTTGGCATCTTGTGAGCGATAGATATAGATGCATTAAGACAGGTACACTAACTAACTGCTCTATTCTGACACCATCCTAAAACTTTAATTCACATGACCCTATGTATTCAGACACCAAATCTATAATCCTCTGTGTTGGTTTATGACGCTTAACCCATTACCTCATAGGCTATTTTTAGATCCAACCTTTTTGAATAAATTTACCGAAAAGGAGCATTAACTAGAGAAAAGGAAATTTTTAGAATTTTGTTGTTTGAAACCATTGAGATAAATAGAGCATTTGCTCCTAAGGAGCAAATGCTCTATTTATCACAATGGTTTGAAGAAGTGACTTGGCAGGTGACTTTTGCAGAGGCATCAAAAGGTATCAATATGAGGGAGTGGGTTAACAAATTAATTCACATTATTATGATACACATGTAATTGTAAATGATGGATTGAGAGTATCATATAATGAAGACCCTTAATTATCAAACTGTTCCTTCATGAGCAATTTGATCTGGGGCTGCATTGTTTGCCAAAGTATTCCTGTCTGAATACCCCAGTATGTCTGTTCCCCAAAACGAAATAGGGGATAAATATCATGTTTACTCAGTTTCTTCTTCTTAATAATGTTTCTTCTTCCAATTCTTCTTTATCTTCTTCTTCTTCTTCTTCTTCTTCTGCCACTTTGAACTTGTCCGACACAGTTCTTGGTAAGTAATAGTCTGATCTTCTCTGTTTGCTGATGAAATTGTGTAGATCTCATTCTGATTCTACAGTTTCTGACATGGCCAAAACTTCCTGTGTCCATTATAACAATTAATCTAATTGATATTCATGATGTTATTATTTCTTACATGAATATTCATAGAATAAAGGGTTTATATCATCTACACGTCTACAGTAGAACAAAATAAAAAAAAATGTTATATTGTAAAAAGAATATAGAGTGACAGTAGATTTCTACAAATGGTATTAATGACCATAGAATATATTCCACCCTTCGCTTGCTGAATTTTAAAATACATATCTCCTTCTTTACCCATGCCCTGTTGTATAATTACATATATCTTCACTGTGTACAAGTATTTCGCTGTGCAATCACTGCTGTGGAGTGCACTGGTTGCACAATCAACTTGTAAATAGTGCAGACCCAGATGAGACAGCTCCTGCAGGAGCTGTCTCATCTGGGTCTTCACTATTTACAGGTAGGTATATTGACGCGATTAGCAAGCGAAGGGTTCATTACTTTTTGTAGGGAAACATGATGATAGAATTCCACATCATCATCCTTTTTTGCTACCTAAGACTCTTGTCTTGAAATAATTGGCTTTGGAATGTCATTTTCATCCAATTTTCCTCAATCAATGACCTTCATTAGAATAAATAATGGTTTGTTGTTACCCTCACAGGACACAAGTCAAAAATGTCCTTTGC
Source organism: Azorinus chamasolen (assembly GCA_963576725.1). Taxonomy (NCBI): domain Eukaryota; kingdom Metazoa; phylum Mollusca; class Bivalvia; order Cardiida; family Solecurtidae; genus Azorinus; species Azorinus chamasolen. The sequence goes on along the minus strand of OY755235.1, from coordinate 112,451,411 downwards.
AAACAGTGGAGACCCAGATGAGAGGGCTCCTAGAGGAGCTCTCTCATCAGGGTCTGTACTAGAGTATCTGTCATATGTTGCACTTTTCTTTAGAAAAATCCCTAAATATTGACACTAAGTTTGACCTGCTTGAATTTTGGAATAGTCCATTTAAAAATTCAGGGTTGTAAGGGTTAATAATCCATTATACTATATTCATATCATGTTTATCATTACTTCAGTTTCTAATTTTCTTCATCGTAATGCTTTTGTTGTTCCTTCCACTATATTTGATAGTGTATACATGAGAAATATTCCTGTAATATGAATTTGCATTTGTATGAAGGACGGAAAGTATCATTCAATCAGCTTTTATGAGGATGCATACCATATTATGTTTAATAAATGCTTCTGGAGCGTAGTATTCTTGAAAAGGAGCTTTTTGCATTTTGTACACAGTTTGTTGCCTAATACAGAATGAAAGCAATGCAGAAAGCTCCTTAGGAAGCGTTCTGCATAGCTTTCAGTCTACATTAAGCTCTCAACTGTATTTTGAAAAACAAAACTATATAATTTCTTTATATAATGGTTATTATATAGAGTTTTAGTTTGTTATAATCAGAGCTACAGATAAATGTGCGTACTCAAATACTAAAATTGTCATTTCTGCACCAAACCTTATGTTATGACCACCCTTTAGAATCGTCTCAAAGAGACGATTCTAAAGAGTGGTCACAACATAGGGTTTGATGGAGAAATAAAGAAGTTATACTTGAAACTAGTTAAATTTACGCATCCTATCTGGAGCTCTGTTAAATCATCAGAAGTAAAGGGGCATTTATAAGAATGGGATATTTATCAGAGAGAGTATGGTAAAACCTAATTATAGAAGAGAACAAAGGGTCTTTATGAATTCTACAGTCAAGTTTCTACCATAAATAACCTTATACAGAAAATGGAATTGTGTTGAATTATTACCTTTCCCTGTTCATATTCATGTAAGAAATAATGATATCATGAATATTTATAAGCTGAAATTTTATAAATGTAAATTTTCAAAGAATATTTTTGCTTTAACTCTTTGCACGCTAGCGGTTAAACTACAATTACCTATGCAAACAGTTTGGATCCAGATGAGACGCCGCATGATGCGGCGTCTCATCAGGATCCAAACTGTTTGTCATCTTGACCATACTTTTGCAAAGAAATGTGAGAAAGTTTATTTTAAGAATTGAAGCAGACGACAATTGTTACAGATGAAAAATTACTTAGCATGCAATCTGAGAGTTAACAAAAACTGTAGAATCTGAGATCTATATTATGTCAAAAGCTAACATAGCAAACCCATATTGAAAAACAGTATCAGTGTGTAGTTTGGATCTGGATGAAATGCAAATTCATATTTTGAAATATAACTTCACTTTCATATTTGGAAATATAACATCAAATTCATGTTTGGAAATATAATTATAACTTCACACAATTTCATATATTTGAAAAACTTCACATTCATTTTGGAAATATAACATCAAATTCATATTTGAAAATACAACATCAAAGTCATATTTTGAAATATAACATCAAAATGATATTTGAAAATATGACATCAAATTCATATTTGGAAATATGACAACAAATTTATGCATAGTAAAAATTCAACTACCAGTATTCATGAAAATGAAATACTTGCTGGCAGCAAGCAAATACTGTAAAACAGGTTATATTCGCGTCATGATTATTTCGCGTAATTGTGATTTTGTATTAATTCGCGTCATGATGATTTCGCTACGGCGTCATCTCGCTAAATTAACATAACGGAAATAGAGTCGTATAAAACTCTGCCGAACGCTGTAAAAAGGGCAAAGAATAAATTTCTGCCGAATGTATGTAACTGCCGTTGGCAATTTAGGGGTTATCAGTCGATAATTTATAGCATGTGTTAAGGCCTGTATTTACCAATATTCAATTTTGTAATCGTTTTGAGAACTTTACACAAAACTCGGATGTATGGCACAGTGTGACACACCGGTCTACTGATGAAACGGTGGAAATGTAAGCCACAGAGTTACTACTCATTTATTACTTTGGGGTCTTATCTGCAAAAGAAATGGTTATTACGATTTGTCCATTATGAGACTAAAGGTTGAATCACTGCCTCTATTGAAACTTGGATGGTAAACGTGTGAAAACAAATTGACAAGTTTGTGTATACGTGTTGATCTGTTAAACGCTGCTTGGCATAAGCCGGTATTCAATAGTCAAAATGAGTGAATTGTTTTTCACAAACACATAGAGTCATACCTGTTTCAAAAGTCCGTAATTGTACAAAAACAACCAGATGTTTACTACTTGCCGTACATGTATATATGTATGTATATAAGAGTTACTTCCCTTTTCACGGAGATCAGTGAAGAAGAGAAACATTCTTCCATTTTCCGGTCTGTATTTTTTGTCTACTAAACAAACTATATATGGAAGCAATACACTTCATCCAACATTTGTGTAGAACGAAGAATTTTATTAATGCAGAAAACACATGGACGACGACGTGATAAATCTAACCATATTCCGGATATACCGATTTCGGACGTTACTCCATTGTATACTTGTTTCTGATTTATTAGCGAAAATATTGAATTCGCGGGGCAACGCATTCGCGAATTAGCGCGAAATATATATTGTCGCTAATAAAACCTGTTTTACAGTATTAGGGCTGAAACGGGTACAACACCCAGGTACTTTTTGATATAGATTACTCTAAGCATCTATAAGAAAGTGTTGTATCCTGTATAATAGTTGCCTTGTGGGATAAAACATGGATGCAGACACTTCAAAACAAGCAAATTGTTTTTTATTCTTCTTCGATCCAAACAAACAAACAACATGTTAATGTTTCATCGAGTTAAGCTACCAGGATGGAAGAACATCTTCAGTGAAGAAACATACGTCAACTGTTACTCAGGCAAATGTGGCACAGATCGACCCAAAATAAAGCTTGAGAGAATGCACTGCCTCTTCCAATGCAAGTTTGAATGACAATTAATTAAGCAGAAGTTGTCGTTAAAAATTAGGTACTGCTTCTGGAGACACTGAAATAGGGTTTTCTTTTCACAAAACGTCTTTGAAACAGTTCTGTTTCTAATTTAGCTATGATGATGTTTTGATAACAAAAGTCAAAAAGAAAAATATACAAACCCTTTCTCATTATCATTATTCCCAATTAATTACAGTGATGACAAACCATGCATGCAAATGATGTCGGTCTGATCAGGGACCACACAATGTCGCTGTCTTCAAAAATCAATCTTATTGGGTGGCAAAAAAGGATCTATATAGCCCAAAATTTAGGTGATATGCAGTGCTGTTTGAAAAATTTAAGAATTATAAGTTACAGACCCTGATTGGATGCTGCATTTTAAACTATTACGGCAATTTTATGAAAGGTTATTTTTCGTAACTCTACTACTAGTGTATGTCATCAATGAAAATATTGTCGTCTGTGCATTTCTTTCATTTTGTTATACACATATTCTTATGTTTCAAGCAGTTGAAATCTTGGAATAGACACCACAGTTTGCAGTATCACTTCTGCGTCTTTAACTGTTGGCAATTATGTTGTCATGTTGTGTTTAGAGAGTAAGGCAATTATGTTGTCATGTTGCGTTTAGAGAATAAAAGTCTCAGTCTACCATGCTGGTTCTGTCAGCTGTAAAAACAGCAAATGGTATCACATGATTATTTGACATAATTGGGTGTTCCCCTTTGTTTACCCTTTCTTGATTTTACAATTCAGTTCAGTTCAGTTGAGTTCTTTATTGGCAATTAGCATATGTTAATGCCTTTGGCCACTACAACAGAAACACAGGGAAAACTACTTCTTTGCACCAAACTACTCCTTTACACCAACTTTAAGGATACATCTTTAAATCATTTTGTTAAAAATAGATAAAAGATATTGAATAAAGTGGGAAAACTTTTGCAAAGGTTCGATTTAAACACCTTGGTAACAGTAGGTATTATAACCTTATTACGGTAATTGGCAGTTTTTCTGAAAGTTACATGTACACATATGGTTCATTATCTTGCTCATTTTTTAGGCCCCTGCATTAAAAATGCAGGAGCCCTATAGGAATCACATTTTCTGTCAGTCCATCCATCCATCCTTCCAACAGTCAACACTTTTTTGATGTGATGCGATAACTCAAATAGTACTTCACATATTGGTATCATATTAAAGGCATATGCTTAGTATCATCAGAGGAAGGCACCTATTGTTTTTATGTGAATCAGATTGCTATGTCTAGAGTTATCTTCCCTTGATTACAGGGTCATCTCTGTTTTCTAGTTTGTTCAAAATTTTGTAAAAACGCTCAAAGGTTTTGGTGTGCTTATTTTTTGTGTCACCTGCTGAGAGGCAGTGTGTTACATAGGGATCACTTTTCTGTCGTCTGTCTGCCTTCGTCCGTCTCTCCGAGGGACATCTGTCTGTACATCCATGAGTCTATCTTTCCGTCACACTTCTCCAACTCTTGTTCTGGAAAAGATAACGCATCTTAAATGAGTGATGATCTTGGGTAATGGGTAATAAATTTGAAAGTGGGTACTGTCTGTTTTCTACCCTACCTGTGGGTACTCAGGTACCTGTTCCAGTTCTAGCAAACATGCATAAATAATGGGGTTTTTTTTGGAGGGGCTATACAGTAGAGTTATAAGAACGTTTCTGTATGTAATGTTTTTTCTGAACTTTTTGAAGTTGTTTTTCAGTTTTAAAATGCCATTATTTAAAGTGCAAAAAGTATTTTTAGTCCCCCTTGTAATAGTTAACATGCATAACAAATTTGAACCAAATATCTTGGACAGTTTCTGCGACATAACATAAAACTTAACCAACAATGAAAGTTCTAAGTAGAAAAAGGGGCATAACTATGGCAAAATTAATTTTAGGGTTTGTGACCTACCCTTGTGAAATGGGTTCCGCTTGTGATAGTAAATATGCATACCAAATGTGAACTAAATATCTTTGATGGTTTCTGAGAAATGGACCTTAACAAAAAGGCTAACTGACGCCGGCGTCGGTATCAACACGAGAGGGTCATGACATGAAAAACTGGAGCTATAAATGATAGCGGAACAATTCAGTGTCTGATTAAAATACTTTTATACAGGTGCTAATTTTAAGACTGATTGTATAATATATTTTTCTATACTCAAATGTTCATATTTAGTATCAATGCTATTCCTTAAAACAGGCTGCAGCTTAATGTTGGGTGAAAGTCATGCAGAAAGCTCCCAAAGGAGCTTTCTGCATGACTTTAACCCTGCATTAAGCATTCATCTACCTAAAGAGATTTAAATTATTTATTTTTAAACTAAAAGTCCCCATTAGCAGGGTTTTACTGTAATTTCCATAGCCACAGGGTAAAATGAGAATTTAATGTCTCCACAGAGGTCTAACATTGTCTCTTTGGAACATTTCTAGGTCTTAGGGCACGGTGCTATTGTAACTACAAACAATGGGTGGCTTGGGAATAAACCCGTTTGCTAACAGTTGGGGTCCATTTGAGACACAGTACCGGTGTTACTTGGCTTATCATCAGGATCCAAACTGTGTGACACCATATTTATGCTTAAATTGAAAAGAAACAGTAGAAAACTATTTTTTTTTTTATAAATATTGGAACAAAGGATAATATTGCATTCAGTGATAAAGACTAAAGGTGATGTTACAATTTAACCCTTTCCTCCATAAATATGCTTTTCTGTGCCTCTGTAATAACCACTTCTTGAAACCATTGTGATAAATAGAACATTAAAATTGCTCCTATAGGAGCAAATGCTTTATTTATCAACTACAAAATTCTAAAATTTTACTTTCTCTAGTAAATGCTCCTTTTTGGTAGATTCATTCAATGAGGTTGGGTCTAAAAATAGCCTATGGAGGAAAGGGTTAACACAGAGATTTCAATTTTCAAGACCAAAGTGTTTAACCCTTATCATGCAAAGTGCGATTTGACTCTCATTTGCAAACAGCTTGAATCCTGATGAGATGCCGAGTAACTCGGTATCGCATCAGGATCCAAGCTGTTTGACACTAGGTCAACAGTTTCTTAAATGCTTGTATGAATCCGAAGTAAGTAACATATTGCAACAGATCAGAGTTGTGGCAGCACATAATTTTTTCAACACAATAAGGTTTAAGACCATTGATTTGTTTGGTCGCTTCCCCTCAGCCTGTTCTTGTTGTTGCTTTCTTTTTCAAAGTAATAAATTGTATGTATGAACTAATTGGTTATAATAATTAAAAAGTATAATTATAGTTTGGAATGAAACAGGGTTTTGGTCATAATAGATCATGAAATATAATATAAAGGAATATATTATGTTTTTAACTTTTTGTGACAATGTTTACAAAATTGAAGTTGGACTTGAAATTGATTTGTCAAGACACTCAATTAATTACTGAAACTCCACAATCTTTTTATTGCAGGAAATAATTACACTGGCATTTGCAGACAGTGTAGACCTATATCAGAGTGCTTCTAAAGAAACCACTTGATCAAAGTCTACATAGTTTATGACAGTTAATTTTGTTCTTTGAATCCAAACCTTTAAGACTTAATGGGCTCGCCCATACAGGACATTAGTAAAGTTCAATCAGGAATTGAAGCATGTAAAGAGTTAACTCATGTACTTGTCCTGGGGTGTTTTATCTCCTAGCAAATTGGATTGGTAACTACCAGTCTCTTTGTTAGAAATTTGTTAGCTAAACTCTTTGAATACAGGGAATGACTTGAATGTTGGCGATAATTTTGTAGCCGTTGCACATACATACTTAACTCTTTCCTCCATAAATATGCTTTCTACGCCTCTGTAAAAGTCACTTTATGAAACCATTGTGATAAATAGAGCATTTTCTCCATAGGAGCATATATAAAATTTAATGCTCTATTAAAATATCACAATGGTTTCAAACTACACAATTCTAAAAAAAATCCTTTTCACTAGTAAATGCTCCTTTTCGGTAGATTTATTCAAAGAGGTAGACTCTAGAAATAGCATATGAGGTAATGGGTTAAAACTTGGCATGCATGTGCAACTTATGGAGGAGAACATTTTTTAGGGGTGACTTAATTAGGTCAAGGTCATACATCGAGGTCATAGGTTATATAGGGGGCATAGTATTTCACAAACACATCTTGTTGATGATGAAAATATGCTCCCCATTTACCTGATGAATATTCATGTGAGAAATAATGATGTCATGAATCTCTGTTAGCAGAATTATCAGTTTAACTCGGGAATTTTTCGCCATGGTTTAAGTGACTGTAGAATCATATCTATACAAGTATGCAATTGCTGCAAGAGTGCAGCAAAGGAATTGTGCGCGGCCTAAAACACATGAGAAGTTTCATGTTGGTAGCATAATTGACTAGATAATATTTTTTCGAGTCATTGACCGAGCCAAAAGGTAGTATGAAAAACATGAAAGGGTAATAACTAATCCAATATGCAGGATAGAGTTAGTGTTCATGTGCTCTGCACTGATCTTTGTTGTGATCTATTTATGAAGTTTCATGTTAGTAGCTGTTATACTTTTGGGGGTATGGTGCACAGTAAGATGGAGTTTTGATAACTTCAAAGGGCAAGAAGTCATCTGTTATGCAGGGTAGTGATGGATCTTTTGCACTGCACTGCACTTTTTTGAAAGTATTGTACTTTTGTAGTTGTGCTCAGTACTGACAAGAAAGTGTGATGACGCGAACAGCCAAAGTAATCCTCGAATGTCTGGTGTGCTAGGCATATGCGACACAGAAAGTGTGACCCCAGGGCAGGGCTTGGGGTATAGGACTCAAGGTGTATATTTTGAACATTCTCAGTTAAGGTTTACTATGGAGGATGATCAAAATAACGCACCTTGGCTTCATGCCTGGCGAGTTAAAAAATAAGCGAATGAAATGAGAAGGGAATGTATGCTGAAATGTATGGCATAAATAAGTAACAATATTGAACTATTTGAAAATCTTTATTGGGTTTGGTTTTCATAGCAACATTGTTTGAACAAACAGAAATAATAAAGAACATGCATAATAATGTTGGAAGGAAAACAACTGATTGGGTAAGTCTTCATACATGTGCATATATAAAGGAAGTCAGTATAAAGGTGCAAGTCCAAGGCTTGTAGTCACAAACATAGGAATGACAATTGAGAAGGAAGAACGGACTAGTTATCTGCAAGCATAACGTTGATGGTAGAAAAATTGAATGTTGTGAGAGGAAGCATTCAGTTTTATGTATAGTTTTGCCGCGCAATAAATCAATAAGCAAATAGAGCTGACCCTGATCAGATGGCAGCCCTACAGGAGCTGTTTGATCTGGGGCTAGATCTACACTATTTGCAGAGGTGTTAACCATTTCCTCCATGAATACAAGTTTCTACACCTTTGCAAACAGAGCTGACCCAGATCAGACGGCTCCTATAGGAGCCGTCTGATCAGGGTCGGCTCTGTTTGCTTATGGTATTAATAGATATGGCCAAACATTCCTGTGTCCATGACCGTGCTGTTATAGCAAATTAATCTAATTAATATTCATGAAGTCATTATACATTACATAAATATTCATGGAGGAAAGGGTTAAATGATGTCCGTATCAGGTAAAGGGTTATTTATGGAGAGAAAGCTGTGCTAATGGTAATAAATACAGATTTTAGGGAACATTTCCCATGCAGAACTGCACTTTGATGGTGATGTTTTCACAATTTTCCAAGTTTCATTTACTTTATGCTATGTAACCCTAGCACAGTAAGTTTATTGTTGTCCGTAAGTGTTTGTCATTTGCGAATCAGTTGTTTTGATACATTTTTATAGGTTTCTGTTTAAAAATTTGAAACTTCAAAGTTACAAATGAGTTTTGGACCCAGATGAGATACTAGATGACTACTATACCGGTGTAATATTGATCAAAGATGTTTTAAGCAAGGGGGATTGCAATTTTTCCAAATAGCAGGTTAATGGTTCATTCTCAAGGAATCGATGGTAAGGAGGCTGAAAGTGGATACGATATAACCTATAGTCACAGTAGGGCTTATCACTATGAATGCTGAGTTTTCAAAGTGGAATGGTCTATCAATGTTGAAAGGTAAAGTCCATTCATGGAAAAGGTTTAAATTTCTAGAGAATTTGAATGATAAACAATACCAACCTTGATCAGAGAGCTCCTATATATAGGAGTCGTCCTCTGATCTGTGTCTATACTGTTTGCAAAATGCCACTTTAACACTGGCTTCCCACATTCAAAAGTTTTAATTCAAATCTGTTTTAAAGGTTAATTCCAACATTACGAGGAATTGATTAGTAATTTCCATGGTTGCTTAACCTATTGAATACTAAAGTAATTTCTGCCTTCAAAAGTTGCTGTCTGCTGTAGTTTTTAAAGTACAATATAAGGTAATATACAATAAAATCCCGATAGTTCGAACATTGAAACAAGTATCATTATTGGTGCAAATGCTCTATTTATCACAATGGTTTCAATTCTATACAATTCTATTATTTTCCTTTTCAGTAGTAAATGCTGACCTATTCGGTAGATTTGCTCAAAGAGGTTGGATCTAAAAATAGCCTATACGGGAATGGGTTAACCCATTGTATGCTGAATTATATTATTTGATTTCTTCCTCTATGAATATTTATGAAGCAAACCATGATTGCAGAATATGAGTTATATGTCAAACAGTGCAGACCCTGATCAGAGGGCTCCTACAGGAGCTCCTAACTCTCCTACAGGAGCCCAGTCTGATCTGGGTCTGCACTGTTTGCAAATGACTGATACATCTGTTTTCCACATATGAAGTGTTAAGACAGGTGACTCACTGCAGCTTAACCCATTACCTCATAGCCTATTTTTAGACCCAACCTCTTTGAATAAATTCTACCGAAAAGGAGCATTAACCATAGAAAAGGAGAATTCTAGAATTGTGTAGTTTTTAAACCATTGTGGTAAATAGAGCATTTGCTCCCATAGGAGCAAATGCTCTATTTATCACAATGGTTTCACAAAGTGACTTTTACAGAGTCGTCAAAAGTCGTCAATATGAGGGAAAGGGTTAATGCAGAGTGAAAGTCATGCAGAAAACTTCTAGGAGCTTTCTGCGTAACTTTCACCTTGCATTATAAGCAGCCCCTTGCCGAAAGTATTTTTAAAAATATTTGAACTATCCGGTTTTTACTGTACTATGATTTCTTTCAAACTTCTTGACAAGAGTGTTAATCTATAACTGTACATTATTTTTGTACAGCCTATCGGCTTGCGCATGTAAGAGAGCAAATCTGAGCATTTCATTCTGGAACATGTTCTGTACATCGCCAGAATGAATATACTACAATAATGACCCTCATCCTTCACTAAAGCTTGGATGAGGGGACATTTTATCTCAATCCGAAATGTTTTCAATGGTTAAATTGTATATTCATACATAGTGCTGAAAACGTACATATGTTAGGTGTGATCTTTTCAAGCACTTGACATACCATAATCACTATAATACTCCTATTTATAACATAACTCGTGGCTTCAGCGTGACGTAACACTATCATTTATTTTTTGATATTCACGGGCATATATTCACTAGTGAATAACATTCAAACATTCGAACGACCGAACTGTATTCATACGCGCTGTCAAAACAAACAAACTGGCGGACGGTGACCTACCTGTCAACGATTGAGTCACGATAGATGGCAAAGAACTGTTGGCACTTGCGCCTTAATTTCGATCAAATAATACAAATTGTAATCGCTGTCAGTAAATATCTACAAAATGTATGCCAAAAAAGACCTACCAGCTACTCTGAAACACCCATTAAAAAACTGCCTCCACAACTTTACATTTTCTTCACTGCATGTCCTTTTGTTTATGCAGATTTCTACTCATAAAAAATTCTAGTCATTCAACAACTATAGTCATCTGTATCCAGCACAGCACAAACATATTTCAAATATGTTATACTCCAAATCATGCGAAAATCTTCCTCCTGTTCCAACACATTTTATGCAGCAGTTCGTAGACTCTACTGAATCTTTTGTCCATTTCAATAAACTTTTTCGCGGCGGAAATGTCCATGTCCATCTGTATACAACACTGATGAAGGGCTTAATATACCAAAACGAAGACGTATTTTGAATCCCATTGACAGAGGTGTGTCAGACATGTAGCCGTCTTCATTTAAACTATTAGCAAATATGGCGCTCTTTACACATGTTGTGTACAGTGACATCATAATGTGACGTGTTTGTATGTCGAAACTATAACTCAAAAATTATTTTGACGTGTTTCTGTAGGTTTTTGTTATCATAAACTATCACAGTTATATTGGATATCAGAGAGGTCTAAATTAGATCCTGATTGTTATGACAGTAAGTTAAAAAACAGTTGGAAATTTTGGACCTACTTTGTCCCAGTTACTTAGCGAACCTAATAACACCTTTCATTCATCATTTCTATAATTTATGTAAGGAGAATTTATAACAATCCACGTTACTGCTGAAATATTGGCTGCAAAAAACGTTTGTGTTTGTTATGTTATAAATAGGATCTTGCATTCGTGTTCATGATTATTGGAGTTATTAAATTCGTCTTTTTAAAACGATAAAAAAAAATCGCTAAAGCTCGTTTTTTATTGTTTTAAAAAGACTCATTTAATAAATCCAATAATCAAGAACACTCATGTAAGATCCACTATATCTACGAGTTAAAGCTGAACAATTCAATTTTGCACCATTTTGATAACTTTAACACTTTCCTCCATAAATACACCTTTCTACGCCTCTGTAAAAGTGACTTTTTGAAACCATTGTGATAAATAGAGCATAAATTTTGCTCCATAGGAGCAAATGCTCTATTTATCACAATAGTTTCAAAACTACACCATTCTAAAAAAATCCTTTTCTCTAGTAAATGTTCCTTTTCGGTAGATTTTTTATTCAAAGAGGTTTGGTAAAAAATAGCCTATGAGGGAATGGGTTAAAGTAGACTGATACAGTAGCAAATAGTGTAGACCCAGATCAAACTGCACCTTCATGAGCAGTTTGATATGGGTCTGCACTATTTACCCTAAGTCTGTCTGATTACTTAGGGGTTTTACCGTTTTAGGGAAATTAGTGAACTTGTATTGCTCTGCATGCATGGTATTATCCGTATACAAAATGCCATTAACTTGGGAACACTTTCAATGTCTATGACTGAAGTAATTATGTGGTGTCTTTTAATGGCAAAGGATATTCCAGCTATCTTCAGTTGAAATACCAAAGTCTCTCGTCTTCTACTGAGATACATGTAATTGCTTGCAGTATACCTATCCATTGTCCTTGTTCATAATGTTGTCCATTATTATGTCTCCCCCCATATTTATATGGGGGAGACATATTGTTTTCGTGAGAGTTGTCTGTCTGTCCGTCCGTCTGTCCGTCTGTCTGTCACACTTTTTGTCCGGACGATAACTTCAATATGCCTGATGCCAGTTGATTGAAACTTCATATATGAAAAGAGCATAATGAGAGGAAGTGTCATGCACAAGGTCCATAACTCTGGCTTCACTAATATTGGAGTTATTGCCCTTTGTAAAAAAAAATCACACTTTTTTGTCCGGACGATAACTCCTATATGGCTCATGCCATTGGATTGAAACTTCATATATTGAAAGATCATGACGAGAGGAAGTGTCATGCACAAGGTCCATAACTCTGGCTTCACTAATATTGGAGTTATTGCCCTTTGTAAAAAATATCATAATTTTTTGTCCGGACAATAACTTCAATATGCCTGATGCCAGTTGATTGAAACTTCATATATGGAAAGAGCATAATGAGAGGAAGTGTCATGCAGAAGGTACATAACTCTGGCATCACTAATATTGGAGTTATTGCCCTTTGTAAAAAAAAATCACAATTTTTTGTCCGGATGATTACTCCTATGTGACACATGCCATTGGAGTGAAACTTCATACATGTAACGATCATGATAAGAGAAAGTGTCATGCATAAGATCCTTAACTCCAGCTTCAATAAATTTTAGAGTTATTGCCCCTTGTACATTTGTTTAATTCTTTCTTGTCCGGACGATAACTCCTACATGGCTCTTGCCAGCGTATTGAAACTTCATACATGGAAAGAGCATGATGAGAGAAAGTGTCATGAACAAGGGCCATAATTCTGGCTTCAATAATTTTGGAGTTATTGCCCTTTGTTACATTTTTTGGCCGATCAATAACTCCTGTTCGACTGATGCTATTTGAATGACATTTTATTTTTGGAAAGAGCATGATGAAAGTAAGTGTCATGCACAAGGGCCATAAATCTGGTATCAGTATTTTTGGAGTTATTAGCTGTTATCATTTTCTTCTTGAAAAATGTAGTGTGGAAAACGCATAATGAGGGGAAGTATCATTCATCAAGACCATAACATTTTTAGTGATTTCCCTTTACATATTGTTTTTATTAGAGGGGAGACATCCGTTTTTTTGACAAAAACCTCTAGTTAACATCTACTTTAACCCTTATAAAGCTCAATTTTCAAGTGGACTTTTCCATACATCAAAATTTGCATGTGAAAATGTCCTTTGATTGATGAACTACGAAATTCCTGTTAATACTTTTCATATGACAGAAAAACATAGCGTCCATGAGCAGGGTTAGTATTTGTTTTATTGCTTAATGTAATGAAAATTACAAAAATCTACTCAGAAACTACAGGTTGGATTTCAAAACAATTCTGCCATAATTTTTTACAAGATGGTGTAATTAGTTTTGAGATTATTTCTTTTGCCCCAAAGGCAATTTATATTATTAGATTAGTTATGTTTCTGCACATTTGCCTTTATTTTCAGATCATTTTATAAACAGAGCACACATGCATGCAGTCAACATACAGAAACACTGAATTACGTAATTTCATCTGAAGCCATTGTTTTAACCCTTTCCTCCATTTATATGCCTTTTCTATGCCTCTGTAAAAGTCACTTTTTATGCCCCCATAGACGATAGTCGGGGGGCATATTGTTTTTGCCCTGTCTGTTTGTTTGTCTGTTTGTTTGTCAGCAACTTTAACATTGGTCATAACTTTTGAGCCAGTATAGATAGAGACTTGATATTTGGCATACATATGTATCTCATGAAGCCGCACATTTTGAGGGGTGACGTGTCACGGTCAAGGTCATCCTTCAAGGTCAGAGGTCAAATATATGGGTCAAATCGCCGACTTTAACATTGGCCATAACTTTTGGACCAGTAGAGATAGAGACTTGATATTTGGCATGCTTGTGTATCTCATGAGGCTGCACATTTTGAGGGGTGACATGTCAAGGTCAAGGTCAGAGGTCAAGGTCAGAGGTCAAATATATGAGGGGCATAGTGTTTCACAAACACATCTTGTTGAAACCATTGTGATAAATAGAGCATTCTCTCCATATAGGAGCAAATGCTCTTTTTGTCACAATGGTTTCAGAACTACCAAATTCTAAAATTTTCCTTTTCTCTACTTAATGCTCCTTAGCTTTTTGGTAGATTTATTCAAAGAGGTTGAGTCTAAAAATAGCCTATGAGGGAATGGGTTAACACATTACTCCATGAATATATTTGTGTAAGAAATAATGATGGTATATGACACACAGGAAATTTTGGGCAAGGCAGAAACTGTACTAGTGTTATATCTACATGTTTATTATTTCATAAGCAAACAGAGCAGACCCTAATCAAACGGCTCCCTTAGGAGCCGTCTGATCTGGGTCTACTCAGTTTGCAAAGGCATGGAAAGGCATATTGATGGAGTAACTAAGTATTAAAGCACCAATTAGTGCAATAGAGAATGCCATAAAAAAGTTCTGTTTCTGCACTGATACCGGTATAAGTGAATCAAGATGCTCTTAAATAAAGTTCAAGTTATGTAATAGAGCAACAGATACAGTAAAACCTCTCTATAATGGCCACTAAATTAGGTTCATTAGTTGGTATTTAGGACAGGTGGCTGCTTAAAGCAAGTTGAAAGTAAAACAACTTTCACCTTGCTTTTAGCAGCCACCTGCCTTTAACACAAAATACTTGATGTTATTTAGTGGTTGTTATAGAGAGGTTTTACTGTAATTAATTATTAAGGGGCATACTCAAATACTAAAATCGTCATTTCTCCATTAAACCTTTCCTTCATATTTATAAACAGTTTCAAGCTTTTGCAAACAGAGTAGACCCAGATCTGATGACTCCTATAGTTGCTGTCTGATCAGGGTCTGCTCTGTTTGCTAATGGAATTTGATAGATCTCACTTCTTTACTTTCTAAAATGGCTTCAATGCTCCACCTTCCATATTTCAGTATAACTATTTTGGCCATGAATATTCAGTAGGTATCGAAATTTGGACTAAATAATTTATAGAACAGGGACAGTTTTAAATAGTGGTCACAGCATAAGGCCTAGGTTAGAGGGAGAAAAAAGAGATTATTTTTTAAAATATTTTAGTTTGCACATCTTATCTGGACCTCTGATGTACTATTCTTGCACAAAACGTGCTGTTGTAGTCCCGCTAGACCATGTATTAACAAGACGATTCTCGTGCTCACACGCTGTTGTTGACCAGTTTTAATTATACCTATTCGGGGCCTAAGGTAAACAATGGACGCGAATGCTATATAGCGTTATGTCCTAAGCATAATGTAAACACAGAAAATTAATGATAAGTACAACTGTGGCATGTATATTAGGATAGGAAGCAGTGGTGTAGTGGTTATGCTGTTTGACCTGGATTAACCTATACAACATGTCGCAGTTTAATTTATCGTTATTTTTCTGTGTTTACATACGTACTGTTTTGTAAACAACGCCATCTGATCGTTGTACTACAGTAACTGTAGTGATAGACATATTGAATGAAATTCCTTGTAAACGGTATTTGACGTCATGAAATGACGTCAGAAAGAAAACAGTGGCCCGGAAACAGCATAAATCGAACGAAGTGTGTCAAAGAAGTGTATAGTTTTGCTTGTATTTGGAAGAATTATATTGATGCAGGAAAGCAGAAAATGGGTTTTATGCAAGAATAGCGTTAATACACGTTTGTTTTCGGGCAATAACATCTGCAGTGTCCCTCGGTGATGTTGTTGCCCTCGCCCTTTGGGCTCGGGCCAACAACAGTCCCTCGGGACACTGCAGATGTTATTGCCCGAAAAAACGTGTATTAACCCTCTATTGGTACACCTGACATTCAGCACGCTATATGTTTGCAAACAGTTTGGATCCTAATAAAATGGCATGCTACTTTTGGAGCCAAATGAGATGATGACTCTGTTACCAGGCATTCCCTCAGGATCCAAATAGGCACACTCGATCAGATACTGTAGTACTTTTGAAATGTTAACCCTTTACTCCATAAATACACATTTCTATGCCTTTGCAAACAGAGTAGACCAAGATCAGATGGCTCCTGTAGGAGCAGTCTGATCAGTGCCTGCTCTGTTTACTCATGAAATAATATAGATATGATTCTACAGTTTCTGCTATGGCCAAAAATTCCTGTACCAATGTGCTATTATAACAATTAATTATATAATCGCAGGTGGCGGTGGTCTAGTGGTAACGCGCTTGACTACCCGGAAATTTCAGAGAGACTTTTCCGTGTCTCCCACCCGCACATCCTCTCCACCCAGGGGTTAAAATAGGTACCTGTGAGGGTCACTCGCCGGTACTGTGACTGCATGATTGCGCCATATGTTAGCAGTGCTCAATATTGTAGGCCAATGACTCAATGACCAGGGGAGTAAATGTACAGTCGGCTGAGCGGTCATTATGACTGAAAGTAGACTATAACTACATGTAGGTACTTTTTTAATCTGATGGATTCATCATGTCATTGTTTCTTCTGTGAATATTCATGGAGTAAAGGGTTAATTAAATTTTAAAACTAATGTAGATGTCATTTCCCACTGATGAAATGATGCCAAGCATGTTAACTATTTGCACGCTAGCTGCAGAACTATGATCACCTATGCAAACAGTTTGGATCCAGATGAGACGCCGCATAATGCGGCGTCTCATCAGGATCCAAACTGTTTGTCATCTTGATCATATTTTTGCAAAGAAATCAGAGAAAAGTTATTTTAAGAATTGAAGCAGACAACAATTTTGCAGATGAAAAAATGCTTAGCTTGCAAAGAGTTAAAGGCCACTGGCGACTCATTTTGTCTCAAGACAATATCCCAGAGTATTAGCAAGATTTTATGAAAATAGTTCAATTGTAGTTGTCAGAAGCAATCCAAGATGATGTCTGTGGGTTTGCTATGGGATGTCTGGTGTTTTTTTCCACAGGGCCATTCTGTCTCAGTATTTCATTTATCAGTTTATCAAGTGTAGTATGGTTCTTTAACCTTTAACCTGCTGAATTATTAATAATAATTAAAACTGGCTCCTCCCTTTCTGAATATTAATGAGGAAACAAAGAATTGCCTCAAACTTTTATCACTGTAGGAAATCGTTTTTTTGGCACAGTGCAGACTGTGATCAAAGCTCCCTCAGAAACTCATTGATATGGATTTACACTGTTTGCAAAGGTCTTGTTCACTCAGTTCCCACACTGTAAGGGTTAACACTATTCATACAAGAAATAATGACATTATACAGTAAAACCTCTCTATAACGGCCACTATATTGTGTTAATTAGTTGGTATTTAGGACAAGTGATTGCTGAAAGCAAGGTGAATGTAAACAGAACGCTCCTATAGGAGCGTTCTGTTTTACTTTCACCTTGCTTTTAAGCAGCCACCTGACTTTAACACAAAATACTTGATGTAATTCATTGGCCATTGTAGAGAAGTTTTACTGTAAATATTTATGAGCTGAATTATCTAGCATATGTATTCACAATTCCTTGGTATTGGTAGAAACTGCAGAGTCAGCTCTATTTTAATTTCATAAGCAAACATCCTTATCAGACAGCTCCTACAGGAGCCATCTAATATGGGTCTTCTCTGTTTTCAAAGGCATGAAAAGCATTTGTATTTGTACAATAAAACCTGTCTACAATGACTATCTAAAATAAGTCTATATCAGGGTTTTAAGACAGGTGGTAGCTTAATGCAGGATTTAAGCTTTACAGAAAGCTCCTAGAAACTCTCTGCAATACTTTCATCCTGCATTAAGCAACCACCTGCTATTTATAGACCTACATGTTTATTCATTATGTGGTCGCTATAGTCAGGTTGTACGGTACCTTTTCCAGAGTAGTTACTAATTTAGACAGTGCAGGAAATGCAGGAAATGGGAGCTTAGTTATGGTATGATTACTGGATGAATTGCTTCTTCCCCACTGGGGCTATTAGATGCTAGTATTCCATTTTCTAATTCATGAATAATGCATGAGGTGTATTCTGATATCCAGCAATCAGCTAGGTGTTTCTGAAGCAAGACATTCTGGGATAACTTGATGTGTCGTAATTACCTTAACACTTTCCCTCATATAAACACTTTTTTTATGCATTTGCAAACAGAGTAGACCCAGATCAGATGGCTCCTATAGAAGCCGTCTGATCGGGGTCTGCTCTGTTTGCTTATTACATCATGGTATAGAATTGATTCTACGTACAGTTTTTGTCAAAGCAAAAGATTCCTTTGAAAAAAATTACATTGTCGAAATTCAGCTAATAAATATTCATGATGCCATTATGTCTTATACGAATATTGAACAAGGAAAGAGTTAAATATCTTAGGCAAAAAGGACAGCCCCAGATGAGACTGCTCCTGACTGAGCTGTAAAGGAACAGTTTGATCAGGATCTGCACTGTCTGCTACTACATTAGTTTCACACATTTGCAAACAGAGTAGACCCAGATCAGACAGCTCCTATAGGAGCCGTCTGATCAGGGTCTGCTCTGTTTGCTGTTGGCATCATGTAGACTTCTTTTTTAGCTTTACAAACCTGAATGGTGATTTGGAGTTGTTGATATTTAACCCTTTTAACTTCATGAATACAGTAAAACCCCGCTAATGCAACCACCAAAAAGGGGCATAATTCTGGGTGGCAGAGGCAGGTGGTAGCTTAATGCAGGACGAAAGTTATGCAGAAAGCTCCTATAGGAGCTTTCTGCATAGCTTTCGTCCTGCATTAAGCAACCACCTGCTTTAAACGACACCAGTGGCTGTTTATTAAGTGGTCGCATTAGCGGGGTTTCACTGTACTTATTTTTATAGAAATTATGACATCATGAATTTCTAAGATAGAGTTTGAACACAGGAAATTGTAGAATCAGATCTATAGTTACTAAAGTACTTAGTAAATGTACTTTGGAAAGCTGAATGTTCTCAGAAGGATGCAGAGAGAATGGACATGACTCTGAGTCATATCATCTAAGAGACATGCAATGCAAACTGTGCTGATCCTTCCATCAGTCTCACAGATCTTGATCAGAGGCATATTTATTTAGAGCCATAGATAAATGGACTCACCCTAATTAACCCTTAACTCCATGAATTACATCATGAATATTAATTAGATAAATTGTCATAATAGCACATGGACACAGAATTTTTATACCCCCACCACCTGTGGTGGGGGCTAATTATAGGAATCACCTTGTCCGTCTGTTCCATCAGTCCATGGCGTTTTTTCCGGAAAATTTGCTTTTTTCTTGAAAACCTTTTTTGATACCTGTGACCTTCAAACTTAATACATATTATAAGTGTTATGTGGGGACAATCTTCTCCATGTTTCATAACTCTTACACAAAATTTGACAGAATTATGCCCCCTTTTTAACTTCATTGGGACATATTTTTGGGATATGTCATTTTCTTGAAACCTATTTATGATGTTGTCTTCAAACTTGGTACATATTATGAGGGTGATGAGAGATATGCAGTCAACAAAGGTTGTAACTCTTAATTCATTTTTGAGGGAGTTATTCCCCTTAGTTACTTTTCAGAAGCAATTTTTTGTCTGGTGCATAACATCTCACATATTGTAGGCATAACTGTGAAACTTTATATATATAGATAGAGGGTGATGAGAGGATGTGCAGTCAACAAGGACTATAACGCTTAAACTCATTTTTGAGGGATTTATTCCCCTCAAGTACTACTTCTATATTTCTTCACCAATGAACCTCAAGTTTTACATAATTATGCATTTATAATGATGTGTAGATTTGTGTGCCATAATTTTCATGTGAGTCATTCCTTGATTGGACTTTAAAAAATTTCTTTCCACAAGTGTAGATGAAAGGACTATTGAGCTATTGCCTTTTGTATTGAAGTCATTGGATCTTTTGACAAGATGGTGGATTGGGGTATCAATCACCTTCAGTGATTATTAAGTCCCCCACCGGTTACCAGTTCGGGGACTATAGGTTTGCTCGAATCCATTTGTCTCTCCGTCCATCCTCTGTCTGTCTGATCTTTATCTTCACTGTCCATCTGTCCGTCCATCTGTCTGATCTGTGTCTTCACTGTTCACCATCTGTCCATCCATCCATCGGGATGTCTGTCCGTCTGTCCGTCGGTCTGTTCGTCACACTTTTCTTTTTGGCTGTCATTTCCACCACTCTGCATGCAATACTTTTGGAGTTATTCCCCTTTGTTCTGAGTTTTGCACTCTAGCATATTAAGTTTTTGTGTCAGTTGCAAGCAGGTGACACATGTATTCCTCCGAACACTCTTGTTTGGTATTGGAAGAAATTTCAAAATCAAACAGAGCAGACCCTGATCAGACTGCTCCTGTAGATGCCATCTGATCTAGGTTTGCTCTGTTTGCAAAAGCGTGAAAAATTGTTTGTTTTAGGAAAAGTGTTAATTGATAGTTGTGTGTAAAAGTGGAGAAAAACTGGTTATTTCAAGTGTCTCAAGCCTTCTATTTCTGTCAAATCCACATGTTACTGGTGAAAATAACAAGACTGTTAGTGTTTTACTGGGAATACAAATAGCAACGCTTGAAATCTATCTCTTACTTTGCTTTGTGCAAATATATAATGGAATTGCAATTTGGATACAGATAAGATACCATCTAAACCACAGGTACCCTTCGCATGCTGTGTCTCAACAATAACAACAACAACTCCATCACAAATGCATTATTTTTTTTAATCACATGTCATAAGTATCTAAAACATACCAAAAGATAGTTTTCTGACCCAACCAAAAAAAATATGAAATAATTGTCTGATCTCTCACTCACTCACTTACATACGAGGGGTGTTCCAAAAATAATGTCACTTGCATCGGTGCTCATATAGCGGAAGTGCTTTTGTTCATTTTAATTTGCTCTGCCCTTCAAAATACTCTCCGCCAGCCAGAATACACCTTTTTAGCCGGTCAATCCATTTTTGGAAGCATTTTCATACTCTTCAATGGGGACACCCATCAGACACTGATAAACAGCAGATCCAAGGGCATTTCTCGAATTGTATCTCCTTCCAGATAAATGATATTTAAGTTTTGGAAAGAGAAAATAGTCGCAGGGGGCCAAGTCTGGCGAATACGGAGGGTGCGGAAGGACGGTAACCTTCTCTGACTCCAAAAAGTTAGTCACAATACGTGCCTTGTGAGCGGGTGCATTATCATGCAAAAGTCGGACATACTTAAGTCCTGTTTTGGGGCGGCTACTTTTGTAGTAGTTCTTCAATTTTCTCAGAACAACGTTTTTATAGAACTTGCCTGTGACCGTTCTGCCTATTGGCACCGGGATTTGAATAGCTGGACCCTTATTAGTGAAAAAAATAGCATACAAAACCTTCTTTACCGTTCGTATTCGTTTGGCAATACTTGGGCGTCTGGCATTTTTAGTGGCCCATATTCGGTTGGAAACCTTCCGCTTTGGTTCAAAATAATACACCCAGGTCTCATCACCAGTGACTATATTATCAAAAGCCTTTTTACTATATTTTGGGTACATTTTGAGAAGTTTTTTTGCCATTGTTACACGCGTCTTCTTTTGCTCATCCGTTAACAAATGGGGTATCCATCTTGTATTTATCTTTCTAACTTTTAGGTGTTTCTTCAAAATTGCATGAACTCTTGCTAACGACAAGTTTGTCATTCGAGCCAATTGTCTTACGGTGAATCGAGCATCAGTTTTGAGGATATTTCGGATTTTTTCTATGTTACCTTTGGTCGTAGTTGTTGCAGGACGACCTGGGCGAGCAGCATCTTTCAGTTGCTGCTGCCCAGCACTAAATTTAGCTTCCCACCTACAAACAGTCCTGTGGGACATTTGGCCCTCCCCATAAATGTCACACACCTCGCGGTGAATATCTACAGCCTTTATGCCGAGTAATGACCTACCTTTTATATAGGCCCTAATTTCAAGAACATTTTCAGCTCGTTTTCCTGTCATTTTGTGTATAGTCTAACGAATAGGCTATGAAACGATGTACACTGTACCGAGGTAAGTGAACGTGTGGACGAGATATTTACCTGTGTCACGAGCCAGTGATCACTCAATCGACATGAGGTGGTTTTGTGCATGAATTGCACGATTTCCGCGAAATAAAGCACAGATGACATTATTTATGGAACACCCCTCGTATGTCTTGAGAGAACAGACAGCTCCTAGTATAGGTCTACTCCGTTTGCAAAGGCATTAAATTGCCAGGTAACCCTTTACTCCAGAAATTCGCAGCCTTTTTACACTTTTGCGTGCTGATCTAGAGTAGACCCAGATTTGGCTCCAGTAAAAGCCAATCTGATTTGGTTAGACAATTAACAAATCTGATTCTACAGTTTCTGCCATGACCAAATTTTCCTGTGTTTGGTTGCCAATATAAAAATCATATTAACCCATTCCCACTTAGGCTATTTTTAGACCTATCCTCTTTGATTAAATCTACCAAAAAGGAGCATTAACTAGAGAAAAGGAAATTTTCAGAATTGTGTAGTTTTGAAACCATTGTGATAAATAGAGCATTTGCTCCTGTGGAGCAAATGCTCTATTTATCACAACGGTTTCACAAAGTGACTTTTACAGAAGCGTCAAAAGGCGTCAATATGAGGGAATGGGTTAACTTAATACTCATGATGTCATTATTCCTTACATAGATATTCCTGGAGTAAATGGTTAATCCTTTGCGTGCTCAGTATTCATGTAAGAAATAATGACATCATGAATGATTTATTTGCTTAATTTTTATATTGTAAACTTTTCAAGGGAATTTTTTGCTTTGACAAAAACTGTAGAATCAGATCTATATCATGTCAAAAGCAAACAGAGCAGATCCTGATCAGACAGTACCTATACTCCTGTGGAGCAAATGCTCTATTTATCACAACGGTTTCACAAAGTGACTTTTACAGAAGCGTCAAAAGGCGTCAATATGAGGGAATGGGTTAACTTAATACTCATGATGTCATTATTTCTTACATAGATATTCATGGAGTAAATGGTTAATCCTTTGCGTGCTCAGTATTCATGTAAGAAATAATGACATCATGAATTATTTATTTGCTTAATTTTTATATTGTAAACTTTTCAAGGGAATTTTTTGCTTTGACAAAAACTGTAGAATCAGATCTATATCATGTCAAAAGCAAACAGAGCAGATCCTGATCAGACAGTACCTATAGGAGCCGTCTGATCTGGGTCTACTCCGTTTGCAAATGCGTGAAAATGCGGTTATATGGAGGAAAGGGTTAATAGAATCTCTACCGGGATAATTGTTAAGACCTACGGTTTGTCTTCCTTATAATTGTGTACTTGAGAGATTTTACTGTTATTGCTGTAAGTGACAGCAATTACTTAGACGGTAACGGTAATTACCCTTCAGTATAATGGGACAGACAAACGTCGGCAAAAAGTGCAGACCCAGATCAAACTGAGGCATATGATCAAAGTCTTCACTATTTGATATTATGTCAGTTATATTTAGTATATCAAAGTGCTACTAAAATGAACCTCTCTAAAAGAGAATTCTAATAGAGAAGATACTTTTAGGCAGGTGGCTGCTTAATGCAGGGTTAAAGTCATGCAGAAAGCTCCTAGAGGAGCTTTCTGCATGAGTTTCACCCTGCATTAATCTGCCACCAGTGTCTCCAAGACTGATGTTTATAAATACTGAATTTAACATGCAGTTTAGAGGGGGTTCAGCTTGACAAACCTTTGAGATGAGACTGCATGTGGGAATATTTGAGGTACTTAGGGTAGTAGTTAAGTGAAATTAGCAATATAGTCGGTTGTGACTGACAGTTTTAGGTGAAGCTGCACTTTTGTCTTAATCTGTTAACTATTTTAGACACTACATGCTGCACGCATGTCTATTTCTTTGCACACTAGGTAATTATTGTCTGCCTTTTAAATGTCATCTGCTACAATTTTCAAAGTAATTTTCTTTTGTGAATTTGCTCCATAGATACGCTTTTTTTCTCTTCTGCAACAATTGTCATCTGCTTCAGTTCTTAAAGTAAACTTTCTCTCATTTCTTTGCAAAAATATGGTCAAGACAACAAACAGTTTGGATCCTGATGAGATGCCGCATTATGCGGCGTCTCATCTGGATCCAAACTGTTTGCATAGGTAATCACAGGTTCGCCGCTAGCGTGCAAAGAGTTAATGCCAGTGCAAACATATATAGTACTAAGACCCAGATTGGATGACTTCAGTTGGAGCCATCTGATCAGGGCCTACTTTATTTGCTTATGGACTATAATATAGATCTGATTCTGTAGTTTCTGCCATGATCAAACTTTCTTGTGTAAAAATTCTCTGAGAAACTTTGTGCCATATACAGTTGTTAACTTTCTGCATGCTAAGTTGCAAATTTGTGATTTAACCTATGTAAACAGTTTGGATCCAGATGAGATCCCGACTAACACGGCATCTGATTATGATCCGGACTCTTTAACACTCCTAACCCTTTCCCTGTTCTGTGTTTATTCCAAATTTCAGTACCTACTGAATATTTATTGGGCAAATATATAAGTATAATGAAAAATGGCCATGGGAGGTGGAACATTGTAGCCAATTTAGAAAGTAAAGAAAAAGGTCTTTCAAATTCCATTAGTAAACAGAGCAGATCCTGAGTGGTCATCTGATCCCGGTCTACTCTGTTTGCAAATGCGTAAAAAGGCATTTATATGATTTGGTTTTTATCGAGTTTTAAGTTGTATTAACCGTATTTCAGTCATATCACGATGTCCAGCTAATTATAGATGGTTAAGGAAGACCCCAGATGTTCTTCTGTGCATGGAACAATTTGCATTGTTTCATGCACAGAAGAACATCCAAGTAGAACCACTGACCTTACTGCAAGCCAGCTTCCTCACATGAAAAATCCAAATGCCCAGACCTGGATTCAAACCCGCAGCCATGAGGGGCTAAGCGATTGTCAGTTGAAGATCATAACCACTCGGCCACGGAGGCCCCTCTGCATTTATATGAGGGATAAGGTTAACATATTATTGAAGAGAAATGGAAGAAAAAAAAATTGAAGATTGTAGCAGATTAGCTTTTTGCAGGTAACAATTTCTTTCTGAGCAAAGAGTTGATGTTGACATGATATACAATAGTACCTCTGTACTCTTACCACTCACATAAGTGGCTTCAGTTTTTAAAGCCAGGTGGCAGCTTAATGCAGGGTGAAAGTCATGCAGAAAGCTCCTCTGGGAGCTTTCTGCATGACTTCCACTCTGCATTAAGCAGCCACCTGACTTAAAAGCTCTCAAATCTTCTTTACTGAAAAGTTGTGTTAGCGAGGTTTAGCTGTACTGTAACTAATAAGTGTCTTCAATAGGTATTTCACTATATGCAGGCCAATTCACAGATTGAAAAGTCAGCGTATTATTATTGAAATACACAGATTTAATATTCATAGAGCTTCGTTCGGCCAGATGGTTTTCTTTAAATTGATTTGCAAATTTGAAGGAAATGGCATTAAATAGATTTCCTTAGAACTCATTCATCCAAATATATGGTATTTGGGTATTACTAACTGTAAGTGATGGCATGCGTATGATTTGTATTGGGAAATCACGACTGGTTTTTGTAAAATATTAGCCCATGATTGATCACCAGAAAAAAGTGTCTTAAAGGTGTTATAAACAGGATTGATCCAGATCAGCCTGATAAGAATCTGAAAAAAACTTTTGGTGCCAGTATGAAATGAGTGATTCCCGTGGGAAAATTGACCAAGGTTGATCATATTTAACCCATTCCCTCATATTGACGACTTTTGACGACTCTGTAAAAATCACTTTGTGAAACCATTGTGATAAATAGAGCATTTGCTCCTAAGGAGCAAATGCTTCATTTATCACAATGGTTTCAAAACAGCACAATTCTAAAATTCTCCTTTTGTTCCTTTTCGGTAGATTTATTCAATGAGGTTGGATCTAAAAATAGCCTATGAGGTAATGGGTTAACTGTGGTTTTATACACTTAGGCTATAGGGGCCCGAAGGCATCAATATGAGGGTCATTTGGTTAAAGCAGAACATTTATCAAAGTTTACCCCATTAGCCTTCGATTTTTATTCCATTTTGGCCGTAATAATGTTTTTAGATTGGTGTCACGCATGTGTGTAAGTGCGTATCGCTGGCTATGCCCCTGCTAGTGATGGGACTGAGTGCTCAGGTGTTCGTTCAGATACGCGAATATTGATTAGCATTTCTGGTATTCAAGTACTTGAAATAAAATTTAAAAAAAAGAAACAATGCTCTTTCTTCCTTATATATGTTTCATCAAGATACAATTATAGGACTGGTGATTTAAAGCTTTAACTTGTGTTTGGCAGCGGCGGTCTGCTCTATTGTCTTATGATAAAATATCATTTCTGCTGTGGTCAAATATTCCATGTGCTGTTATAACATTTATCTACTTAACTCTTTCCTCCATAAATACACCTTTCTATGCCTCTGTAAAAGTCACCTGTTGAAACCATTGTGATAAATAGAGCATTTGCTCCCATAGGAGCAAATGCTCTATTTATCACAATGGTTTCAAACTACAAAATTCTAAAATTCTCCTTTTTCTAGTTAATGCTCCTTTTCAGTAGATTTATTCAAAGTGGTTGGATCTATAAATAGCCTTTGAGGGAATGGGTTAATACTCATGATATTATTATTTTCTTACATGAATATTCATGGTGAAAAGGGTTATTGGAATAAAGAGTTACTATGCTATTCAATCAAAAGTATCCTGCATTATTTGTTGACTTGCAGTAACAGTAGGTCACAGAACTCATCAGCTTGTCCATTAGAAGTTGGCTAGATTTTAAGGTCTTCAGGGATGGTGTTGATCATTATGACCCAGTCAGAAGTATATGAATCAGGCTTTGATAGAATATGTCTAGACTATGTTTTGAAAGTGGAGAGAAAAATATGAAACATTTCCCTCCATCAATTAGCAGCAATAATTTGGAAAAAAGACTGAACCCTTTCCTTCATATAAACGCCTTTTCACGCATCAGCAAACAGAGTGGACACAGATCAGATGGCTCAGTATAGGAGCAATCTGATCATTGTCTACCCTGTGTGCTAATGGAATTTGATAGATCTGTTCCTTTAATTTCTAAAATGGTAACAAAAAATCAAGACTCCATTATACCAGTATAAGGATTGATCGGATGAATATTCATCATACCTCATTAGTTCTTACATGAATATTCATCATACCTCATTAGTTCTTACATGAATATTCATCATACCTCATTAGTTCTTACATGAATATTCAAACAGGGAAAGGGTTAAAAGGTGTATCTGAGATAAAGGGTTATAGATCTCAGTTGATTTGTTTATTCCACAGCCTCCCTTCTCCAATGTATTGTAAGCAGGTCAAGTCCATTTAGTACTCCATCATGTTTTAATGTATAAGCAGAACAAGTCCATTTGACACTCCATTGTTTTGTAAGCAGTACATGTCAATTTGGCACTCCATTGTTTTGTTTCTAAGCAGTACAAGTAAATTTGGCACTCTATTGTTTTGTAACCATTTGGCACTGTTTTTATTATTTTAACCCTTTACTTTAATGATGTCATGCATATTAATTAGCTTGAATTTTATAATGACACATGAAATCATTTGCCAAGACAAAAACTATAGAATCAGATATGTATTATGTCACAAACAAACAGAGCAGACTCTGATCAGATGGCTCCTATGGGAGCCATCTGATCTGGGTCTACTCTGCTTGCAAAGGCATAGAAAGGCGTTACTGGAGGAAACTAATGGCATAGCAGCAACTTTTGTAGACCCAGATCAAACTGTTCCTTCCAATGCAGTTTGATCTTGGTCTGTATTGATTGCCTTAACCCTTTCCCTCATGTAAACGTGTTTTCACGCATTTGCAAACAGAGTAGACCCAGATCAGACGGCTCCTAGAGGAGCCGTCTGATCAGGGTCTGCTCTGTTTGCTAATAGAATTTGATAGATCTGTGTCTTTGCTTTCTAAAATGGCTACAGTGTTCCACCTTTCATATTTCATTATAACTGTTTTGTCCATGAATATTCAGTAGGTATTGAAATTTGGAATAAACACAGAACAGGGAAAGGGTTTAAGTCTAGCCAGAGATTTAGTTTATTCCTATAATGGCCTGGTGGTTCTTGAAACTGCAGTAAAACCTCTCTAAAGCGACCACCAAATGATGTGACTACGTCAAGAATAAAATAAAGCTAGGTTACGGGTAGCTTAATGCAGAACGAGGTTATGCAGATAGCTCCTATAGGATCTTTCTGCATTACTTTAGTCCTGCATTAAGCAACCACCTGCGTTTAACCTTTTACTCCATAAATTCACCTTTCTATGCCTTTGCAAACAGAGTTTGTAAGAATCGTCTGATCAGGGTCAGCTCTGTTTGCTTATGGAATAACATAGATCTGATTCTACAGTTTCCGCCATAATTGAACCCTTATTTTCATTATCAATTAAAGTAGAACCTGTATTTAGCGACCATTCTAGTATTGAACATACGAGTATTTAAAAACAGGTGGTTGCTTAATGCAGGGCAAAAGTAATACAGAAAGGAGCTTTCTGTATTACTTTTGACCTGCATTAAGCTACCACCTGCCTTACATGTCCATAATTAGACCTTTTTTGATGGTCGCTTAAGACAGGTTCTACTGTACAATGTCATGTATAAATAAACTTATATTCATGTTGTCATTATTTCTTGCATGAATATTCATGGAGTAAAGGGTTAAGGACACCAATATTGATTTATTGAGTGGTGGCTTTAGAGGGGTCTACTGTAGGTGTCAACATTAGTGCTGCCATTGGTGAATAACGTAGGCTTTACAGAAGTAATTCAGTAAGAATGTTGTAAGCTAAATTCAAATTGGTTTTCTTATCTCAGATCTCACATGCTGGGTATGTTTTTCATAAGCGGAACTACAGATCTTTGTTTGAGGCAATGTGTCTTTGTGTACATAATGAGTTCAGATTTGCCTCCCCCCTCCCCCTTGTAAACATAATATAAATATGAGTTTTTCATTTGGTTTATCCCTTTCCCTCACATAAACAGTTTTTCACACCTTTGCAAACAGAGTTGACCCAGATCAGAAATCTATTATAGGAGCTGTCTGATCAGGGTCTGCTGTGTTTGCTTATGGAATACTGTACATTAGATCTGATTCTATAGTTTTGCTGCCTGCTTTTTCGTATTAATGCATCCTTGCTTGTTTGTCTTTTTAGCTCACCTAAGTATGCTCAAATGAGCTTTTGTGATCGCCCATCATCCGGCTTCCGGCCGGCTCTCTATCTGTCCCTCAACAATTGCTTTAGAACAACCTCTCCTCTGAAACCACTCGGCAGAATTTAACCAAACTTTGCATAAATGATCTTTGTATCATGCTCTATCAAAATTGCTAAAAGAATCTGGATCTGTGTAGATATCTTGTTGCCATGGCAACCAAAAGAAAAATCTTTAAACATCTTGTTTTTCAAAACCAGTGGTCAGAATTGAATGATATTTGATAGAAATACTCTTCTTGTGACCCTCTGCCATTTTGATAGTATTTGATAGCAATAGTCTTTTGGTGACCCTTTATCAAAATTGCTAAAAGCCTAAGATCATGTTGATGTCTCAAAAAACATGGCCACCAGGGGCGGGGCTAGATTTCTTATATATAACACACTACATAGAAAACCTTTAAAAATTCTCCTCCAAAACCAATTGTCTAATTGGAAAGATATTTGGTAGGAATAGTCGTCTGGTGACTCTTTATCCAAATTATTAAAATCATGTTGATATCTCAAACAACATGGCCACCAGGTGCTGGGCTAGATTTCCTTATACGTAATTATGACTACAGGAAAGTCTTTCCCAAAAACAGTTGTCCAATTGGAATGATATTTAGTAGGCCTTGTGACCCTTTGTCAAAATTGCTAAAATCATGTTGATATCTCAAAAAACATAACGGCCAGGGGCAGGGTGAGATTTCCTTATATATATATAACTTTTAAAAATCTTCTTCTCCAAAACCGGTTGTCCAATTCGATTTGTATGTGGTAGGAATAATCTTCTGATGACCCTTTATCAAAATTGTTAAAATCATGTTGATATCTGAAAAAAACAACAACATGGCCAACAGTGATGGAGCTAGATTGTCTTATATAACTACATAGAAATCCTCAGTAACTCAGTGGCCCAACTGGAATGATACTTGGTATAAATAGTCGTTTGATCTTGGTCTACTCTGTTTGCAAATGCATGAAAAAAGGGTTTATATGAGGGAAAGTCCAAAGGCACAGACTCAGATGTCTTCATTAGAAATACAGTAAAATCTCGATTATTCGAACACTAAAATACGTATCATTATTGATCTTTAAGACAGGTGGCAGCTTAATGCATGGTGAAAGGCATGCAGAAAGCTCCTCTGGGAGCTTTCTGCATGACTTTCACCATGCTTTAAGCAGCCACCTGCCTCAAAGTATCTAAATTCTTTCATACAGAAAATTCGAATAACTGTATCTATAGAATTTGGTGAAGGGAGGAAATAATCTGTATCCAGTTAACCCATTACTCCATAGATTTGGTTTTTAACGTCTTTGCAAGCAGAGTAGACCCAGATCAGATAGGAGCCATCTAATCAGGGCCTGCTTGTGGAATTATATACGGTAGATCTGGTTCCACAATTTATGCCATGGCCGAAATTTCTTTTTTCATAATTATACCATTGTAAAAATGCTGTTTATCATATGAATGATGGCATTACTTCTTAACCCATTCCCCCATATTGAAACCTTTTTACGCCTCTGTAAAAGTCACTTTTTGAAACCATTGTGATAAATAGAGCATTTGCTCCACAGGAGCGAAATTAATGCTCTGTCACAATGGTTTCAAAACTACACAATTCTGAAAAGTTCCTTTTCTCTAGTAATTGCTCCTTTTTGGTAGATCATAATCAAAGAGGTTGGATCTAAAAAAATGGGTTAAATGACCATTCATTAGGTAATGGATTAACCCATTCTCTAGATTTGTTGAATAATATTCATTGAAAGATCGAATAATGACATCAGTAATATTTACTGTTTGAATTTTTATAATAGCATAATGTACACATAAACTAAATATGGTATTGTTAGAAACTCAGTAATCATGATAGTTTATGATTTCATAAGCAAATAGAGCAGACCCTGATCTGATGGCTCTGATCTGTTTTCAAAGGCAGATTTATGGAGGAAAGGGTTAAATGATATTGGCATCCGATCAAGATCTGTATTGGCAAACAGAGTAGACCCAGATCAGATGGCTCTGTTTAATTTGCTTATGAAATAATAATAGATTTGACTTTAGAGTTTCTACCAATACAAAATTATTCTGTGTTGATAATGTCATTATAAAAAGATCAACTAATAAATATTCATGGTGGCATTTACTTTTCACATGAAAATACAACAGGGAAAGGGTTATTTAGCCTGACTACCATGTATTCTTGCACTTTTTGAAAATAATAACTCTTTGCACACCAAGTAATAGTTGTATGCAAAAATGATCGTCTTCTGCAATTCCAAAAGTTGATCTTTTCCCCCATTTCTCTCACAGAATGTAGTCATTGTGTCAGCCAGTTTGGATCCTGACCAGATGCTGAGTTACTTGGCATCTCATCTGGATCTGAACTGTTTCCAGGGGTAATCGTGTATTGGCTGATTTGCAAAGAGAAAGATCTATAGATAGCAAACATGACATGCAGTCATGATTCTTTGTTTAATGTCAGATTGCAATCAAAGCATCAATCATAAGATTCAAGATTAATCCTTTAAATGCTGGATATTCAAAGTGGAATAGCCCCTCAGTGTTAACCCTTTACTGTATAGGCTATTTTTAGATACAACCTCTTTGAATAAATCTACCGAAAAGGATCATTAACTAGAGAAAAGGAAAATTTTAGAATTTTGTAGTTTCAAACCATTGTGATAAATAGAGCATTTGCTCCTATAGGAGCAAATGCTCTATTTATCACAATGGTTTCATAAAGTGACTTCTGCAGAGTCATCAAAAGTCGCAATATGCGGGAAAGGGTTAAACTATAGAATCCATTCGGGATGAAAGGATTAGAATTTCTAGAAGAATACAAGTGAAAAACAGTGCAGACTGATCAAAGGGCTCCTGTAGGAGGATTCTGATCTGGGTCTACACTATTTACCAATGACAGTACACTCGTTCAAAGAGTGAATATGAATGGTATTAAGGATGACATAATCAGGGTTAGTGAATAATGACAAGCAATGCACTTATATATATATGTAATTATGTATTATGCAAAAAAATGCAATATTCAGTTAAAGGGGCGTTACAGTAACATAAATATTAAAATCGTCATTTCTTCATCAAACCATATGCGGTACTGTGAAAACTGTTAAAATTGTTCCATCGAGCCAATTTTAAAGAGTGGTCAAAGTATAAGGTTTGGTGGAGATTTTAATAAAGGAGAGCTATTCTTGAAAATGTTTAAATTTTCACATCTTATCTGGACTTGTGATTCTGATTATCACCCTAAATCTCATTCCCTCATACTGACGCCTTTTGATGCCTCTGTTAAAGTCACTATTGAAACTATTTGATAAATAGAGCATTTGCTCTGTGGGAGCAAATGTTCTATTTATCAACGGTTTAAAAACTACACAATTCTGGGTTTTTTTCCTAAAAATAGGCTTTGATCATGAGGTAATCGGCTATTCAATTTTTCATCTACATAATATAAGTGATCTTTGTTTTAAAACAGAGTTTGTCATTCACGAATTTCTAATTATACAGTCAGATTTTTTCATTTTTAATTAGCAGAAATGCTAAAAGAAATGGAAGAAAAATGTTTTATTTCAGTGGTAGCAGACTTCAGTTTTCTAAGACAATATTGTAACTAAGTGATGACGGGGTTAATTTTTTTGTCAAATTCAGGTTTCACAACAATCCTGGTGACAGTTCTTGCAGCAGTAGCGATGTTCATCACAAGGACGTCAGGACCCAATACAATTCCACTTCTAGAGTTGTCCAAGAAATGTTTTCACTTCTTGCCAGGACGATTTGACATAACCCAGCATGCCAAAGTGTCCTGGGACTGGGAGGAGCCCCACACTGTTGGCAGGACAATGACCTTCAATGTCAGAGTAAGTCAGGATATGATATTTACCAGAGCTATAGATTTAACACAATTCTCTCATACTGACATATTTTGATGCCTCTGTAAAAGTCACTTTTTAAAACCATTGTAATAAATAGAGCAAATGCCCTATTTATAATAGTGGTTTCACACCTTCACAAAATAGCCTATGAGGGAAACGGTTAAAGGAGGGTTTTTAAACACTATTATCATTAGCTCTCTACAAAACCCTATATTGAGACCTCTCTGTAGAATCGTTTTGAAGAGATGGTCACAACATGGGAGTTGGTGTAGAAATAAGGCAAATATTCTAAGAAAAAGTTTTGATTTTCGCATCTGATCTATTCCTGTGGTAATGTAAAAGAGAGCATTAAATTTTGTTCATTTTCAAACAGACTATAGACTCAGATCAGTTTCCATGCAGTATAGAGCTTTACCCTTTACTCCATTAATGTGCCTTTCTATGCCTCTGCAAACAGAGTAGACCCAGATCAGACGGCTCCTGCAGGAGCTGTCTGATCAGGGTCTGCTCTGTTAGCTTATATGATTCTACAGTTTCTGCCATGGCCAAAACATTCTAGATGTATGTCAATAACGGTATAAGTGCAATTTTACACACTTGTCTACCATCACAAGCTTCATCTTCAGGCAAGAATACATAACTCTGTCAATCATTTTGACAGAATTATGGCCCTTTTTATGGTTGGTCGGAATGTCCGTTTGTGGCACAACCTGGTTAAATCCACTTATTTACATAACCTTTTGAGATAAAGCTTTGAAACTTTACAGACTTGTCTACCATCACAATGTTCATCTGCAGGCAAGAGTACATAACTCTGTCAAGCATTTTGACAGAATAACAGCCCTTATTATGGTTGGTCTGTCTGTCTGTCCGTGGCATAACCTGGTTAAGTCCACTTATTAACACAAACCTATTAGATAAAACTTTGAAACTTAAGACACTTGTCTATCATCACAAGCTTCATCTGTAGCCAAGAGTAAATAACTCTGTCAAGCATTTTGACAAAATTATGGCCCTTTTTATCTTAATTTTTTTGTGCAAGGTTTGTATTTAAGTCTATTTATTTTCAGAACCCTGTTAAATAAAGCTTTGAAACTTGAAACACGTGTTCACCATCACAAGCTTCATCTGTGGGCAAGAGTACATAACTCTATCAAACACTTTGACAGAATTATGGTCCTTTTCAAATTTTGTTTGATTTGCGATCAAGACAGCTTAGTGGGGGTATTTCATCACCTTTAGTGATAGTTCTAGTTTCATATGCAAACAAAGCAGGCCCTGATCAGACTGCTCCTACAAGAGCCATCAAATCTGGGTCTGCCATATTTGCATAGGAGTTAAAAGGCAGTGTTGCAAACTGTTGCAAGTGTTACAAACTGTTTCAATTTGTTCAAACTTTTGTAAAACTGTTGCTGGAGTATCAGATAGATTGGATCCTGATGAGAGTTTGAGTTGCTCTGTGTGTCGAATCTGGATCCAAGCCGTTAGGAAATGCAAGCCAGGTCATAAGTGGGAGTAGGACTAAAAGAATTATTTCACTTTCTAAATATGTTTTCATTTTCAGTATTCCATTGACTACTATTAAGGCTTAAAATGTAATAAATATTATCATCCCTTATACGCCTTTTTTGTTTCATCTCAAATATTTTGCTATCTTTCTCTTTATGTGACAGTAAAAACAAACCACACACTCCTTTTACAGACATTTAGTATTTGATTCTGTTGGTGCTGAGGGCAATTATTGTCATTTATCACATGACTGGGCTTTTCTACATCCAACCCACTGTGTACAATTAAACCCCTTCTGAACCAGAATTCTATTAGAGAAGAATTTAGATACTTTTAGGCAGGTGGCTGCTTAATGCAGGGTGAAAGTCATGCAGAAAGCTCCTCTAGGAGCTTTCTGCATGACTTTCACCCTGCATTAAGCAGCCACCTGTCTTCAAGACAGATATTGATACTAAATTGAACATCAGGTTTAGAGGAGATTTACTGTAATTGCTTCAGATTGATTTTCTCCAAGAGGCCAATACAAAAACCAGAAAGTTGTCACAGTGGATCTTATATGCCCAAAGCCCCTTGGTTACACTCACAAATGTCATATTGTTGTCCCTCTGAAATCGTAATAGTACAGCAAAACCTATCTAAAATGGTCAATCACAAGGAACCATAATCCTTTGCTCAATGAATATTCATGTAAGAAATAATGACATCATGAATGATAATTAGATTAATTGTTATAACAGCATTTGGACACATGAATGTTTTAGTCGTGGCAGAAAGTGTAGAATCACATGTATTATTTCATAAGCTTACAGAGTGATGGCTCCTGCTGAGTCTACTCTGTTTACAAAGGCATAGAAAGGCATATTTATGGAGTAAAGGATTAATTCTTTAATATACAAGATTTGACCCGTTGAGTTTCCTCTGTTAAAGATGTAGATTCAGATCCCCAAAGATCTTTCTGCATTGCATTCATTCTGCATTAAGTGCTACCTCCTGTGAAAAAAAAAGAAGCTCTTTTGTAAATTTAACACCCCAGAGAGCATTATATATAATTAATAAGAGACAATATAGTAGACACATTTTGTAGTTTATATGTATTTTTTGTCAAAATGGCAATAAAATTGTTCCATTTGGACATCTGTCTAATTTGACTGATATTTAAGCACTGTGTTATCAGGGTTTTACTTTGCTCTCTTTGTGTATGGAATTGCCGGTAGATATATCCGTTTTTATGGTTTCTGCCATGGCCAATTAATCTTATGCTCATACTACCACTATTGACATTCATTTGATCAGTATTCATTATGTTTCTAATTTTATTATTTCTGCCATTGGCCAAATTAATTTTGTGTTTATGTACCATTATTGACGTTTTTTAAATTAATATTCATGAGGTATATGTTTAACCCATTCCCACATAAGCTATTTTTAGATCCAACCTCTTGGAATAAATCTACCGAAAAGGAGCTTTACAATAGAAAAGGAAAATTTTAGAATTGTGTAGTTTTTAAACCATTGTGATATATAGAGTATTTGCTCCAACTGAGCAAATGCTCTATTTATCACAATAATTTCACAAAGTTACTGTTACAGAGGTGTAGAAAGGCGTACTATTAAAGTTTATGGAGGAAAGTGTTGAAGGTCATGGAATTGTTGTACTTTATTGCTCTTATACCATTATTGACATTCATCTAGAATATTCATGATGTTTCTAATGTTATTGTATCTGCCTCTGGCCAATTAATCCATTCCCTCATATTGATGCCTCTTGGCGCCTCTGTAAAATTCACTTTCTGGAACCTTTGTGATAAAATAGAGCATTTGCTCCATAGGAGCAAATGCTCTATTTATCACAATGGTTTCAAAACTACACAATTATAAAATTTACCTTTTCTCTATTAAATGCTCCTTTTCTATAGATTTATTCGAAGAGGTTGGGTCCAAAAATAGCCTATGAGATAAAGGGATAATCTTGTATTCATATACCATTATTGAAATTCATCAAATTAATAATCATGACATGAGGTAAATGGATGACTGTCATGGAATCATTGCACTTTTGCTTCATTACAATGGGGTAAAAAGGTAGAAGGTCCTTATAGGGTAGGAGATTTGTTGACACTATAATGGCTTACACTTTTAGTTGGATTCTATATCACATGAAAATTGTTTTGACATTTAAAAAAACAAACATTTATCCCAATTTCCCTCATGTTGATGCCTTTTAACACCTCTGTAAAAGACACTTTTTGAAACTACTGTAATAGTAGAGCATTTCGAGGGCTTGGTGCAAAACTATTCTAACTCCTTCACAAAGTGAAAGAGTTAGAATAGTTTTGCACCAAGCCCTCAATTGGCTCCATAGGAAACAGGTGGCTTCTTAATGCATGGTGAAATTTGTTCATGACTTTCAACCTGCTTTAAGCAGCCACCTGGCTTAAAGTATATAAATTCTTCTCTGCTAGAATTTTTACTGTAGATCTACAGTTTCTAGAGAAACTATCTGATCAGGGTCTGCTCTGTTTGCTTGTGATCTGATCCTACAGCTTCTGTCATCGCCAAAATTTCCTTCGCCTATGTGCTATTATAAAAATATTCTAATTAATATTCATGATGTCATTATATCTTACATGAATATTCATGGAGTAAAGGGTTAAGTAATTGTAGTCTGTGAAATTTGCCGTATGCTACAAAGTTAAACTGCCCGGTTTCCTCGTTTGCATTTCAAAAATAATTATCAGAACGCCAAAGTTCCAATCCGATTGAGAAACTGAATTTGTCTGAGTCTTATCTGGGTGCAAACTGTGTGATTAACCCTTGAATACAATGCTGAGTTTTTAATGGACTATTCCAAAATTCAAATAGGTCAAGCATATGTTGAATATTTAGGGATTGTTCTAAAGAAAAGTGTAACATGACAAACAGTGCAGACCCTGATCTGGGTCTACACTGTTTGCAAAGGACATTTAAGTGACTAGTGTCCATCGCAGTATTTGTGTTAATCACACACTCACCACAAAGAGTTAATAGCTTTCAGACTTCCTCCATTATCAAACAGCGTTATTTGATGGTCATCATTTTCATAACACTGAATGATTTATTATTCCAGTGCCAGTATTTCAGACTGCTGTAGAAAATTGCCAGAGCATTGTTGTTAGCCTTAAACGTGCTACAGGCAAATCCTTATCCCTCAACTCCATGAATATCCATGATACCATGAATATTAATTAGATTAACCCTTTCCCTCATATAAACGTGTTTTCACGCATTTGCAAA
This sequence comes from Azorinus chamasolen, assembly GCA_963576725.1. Lineage (NCBI taxonomy): Eukaryota > Metazoa > Mollusca > Bivalvia > Cardiida > Solecurtidae > Azorinus > Azorinus chamasolen. The sequence continues at coordinate 112,413,078 of OY755235.1, read as the reverse complement.
CAGAGTAGACCCAGATCAGACGGCTCCTAGAGGAGTTGTCTGATCAGGGTCTACTTTGTTTACTAATAGAATTTAATAGATCTGTTTCTTTACTTTCTAAAATGTCTACAATGTTCCACCTTCCATATTTCTTTATAACTATTTTGTTAATGAGTATTCAGTAGGCACTCAAAATTGGCCTAAATATAGAACAGGGAAAGGGTTAACAGTTGTAACAGCACTTGGACACGGGAACTTTTAGCCATGGCAGAATCATATCTATATTATTTCATAAGCAAACAGAGCAGACCCTGATCAGACGGCACCTATAGGAGCCGTCTGATCTGGGTCAACTCTGTTTCCTAAGGTATAGAAAGGCGCATTTATGGAGTTAATAATTTACATTAAAATCTGGTCGTTTTATGCTGTTGCAAACAGATCAGATTGGCTCAGATCAGCAGCTGCAGCAGGAGCTATCTGGTATCAGGTCTGCTCTGCTTGCTTATGGAATAATGTACAGTAAAACCCCGCTAATGCGACCATCAAAAAGGGGCATAATTCTGGGTGGCACAGGCAGGTGGTAGCTTAATGCAGGATGAAAGTTATGCAGAAAGCTCCTATAGGAGCTTTCTGCATAACTTTTGTCCTGCATTAAGCAACCACCTGCTTTAAACGACACCAGTGGCTGTTTATTAAGTGGTTGCATTAGAGGGGTTCTACTGTAGATCTAAATGTTCTGCTATGGCTGAATATGCCTCTGATTGTATGCCATTACAAAACTCCAGCTGATTAATACTTCTAAAGTCATTATGTCTTTCATGAATAATCATTAGATAAAGGCTAATAATATTTTAAAGTGCAGGCGCTGAGTATAATTTTTTGGCCCAGATCAAAGGGCTCCTGAGATCAAAGCGCTCCTGAAATCTTCTTCTCTGGAAATTTGAATGGAATTTGTAGGAATGGTCCTCTGTTGGCCATATTGAGAATTGATTTATGACTGCCTTGCATTTTGAACAAATTGAATAATCTTCAGTTGAAAAATTAAAATTACTATGGTCTAGACTTATCTTCATTTTCACGAGATGGTTGTGACTAGTTCATCTCTATCTAGTGCTACAATTCGCATCTGAGCAATCTGAGGCCATCATGACCCTCTTGTTTAACCCTTTCCCTGTTCTGTGTTTGACCAAATTTCAATACCTACTGAATATTCATTAACACAATAGCTTTAAAGAAAAATGGAAGGTGGAACACTGTAGACTATTTAGAAAGCAAGGAAATAGATCTATTAAAATCTATTATCAAACAGAGCAGACCCAGATCAGACGGCTCCTCTAGGAGCCGTCTGATCTGGGTCTACTCAGTTTGAAAATGTGTGAAAACACGTTTGTATGAGGGAAAGGGTTAATCAATATTCAGAAAGGGAGAAGCCAATTTTAATTATTCAGCAGGTCAAAGGTCAAATACACAATATAATGTTATAAAAGCCCTTGCAAATAGCTTGGATCCAGATAATATGTTGGTACACTTTGGCATAATAACAGGATCTGAATTGTATGGTGTATGATTGTTTGGAAAAGAAAACTACAATATGTACAAGGAAAAATGGAGTAGATGACAGCATCTGCAGGTGACAGTTGCTTTTAAAGATGTATTATATGCGTATTTTGTGTATTAGTCAACACCAGAAGCTGTACACATATACATACAATGAAAATAATGCTTACAACCCATTTTCCAGCAGGATATATTTGTTCAGGTAAATATTATCGCTATCCGAATACTACTAAATTCTTTAAAAGGAGCCTCCTTTTTATACGCCCACCTAATAAAGGTGGTCGTATATTGTCGTGGCCCTGTCCGTCCGTCCGTTATTATTAACGGATATTAATGAAACTTCGCACAAATGTTTAATGCATCAAGATCTGAAGCTGAGTTGATTCTGAGGTTCATTTGATTTTTCATTTCATTTCAGAGTTATGGCCCTTGTCCTTAAAAAATGCAAATAGTTTGTCCGCTGTTTTCTGGGAAAACTATTAGAGAGATATTAATGAAACTTAACACAAATGTTTAATGCATCAAGATCTGAAGCTGAGTCGATTCTGAGATTCATTTGATTTTTCGTTTCAGAGTTATGGCCCTTGTCCTTAAAAAATAATGCAAATAGTTTGTCCGCTGTTTTCTGGGAAAACTATTTGACAGATATTAATGAAACTTCACAAAAATGTTTAATGCATCAAGATCTGATGCTGCGTCGATTTTGAGGTTTATTTGATTTTTCGTTTCAGAGTTATTGCCCTTTTACTTAAAAAATAATGCAAATATATGCATATAGTTTGTCCGCTGTTTTCTGGGAAAACTATTTGAGAGATATTAATGAAACTTCACACAAATGTTTAATGCATCAAGATCTGAAGCTGAATTGATTCTGAGGTTCATTTGATTTTTCATTTCAGAGTTATGGCCCTTGTCCTTAAAAAATAATGCATATAGTTTGTCCGCTGTTTTCTGGGAAAACTATTTGAGAGATATTAATGAAACTTCACACAAATGTTTAATGCATCAAAATCTGAAGCTGAATTTATTCTGAGGTTCATTTGATTTTTCATTTCAGAGTTATGGCCCTTGTCAATAAAAATATGCAGATAGTTTGTCCGCTATTTTCTGGGAAAACTATTTGAGAGATATTAATGAAACTTCACACAAATGTTTAATGCATCAAGATCTGAAACTGAATTGATTCTGTGGATCATTTGATTTTTCGTTTCAGAGTTATGACCCTTGTCCTTAAAAAATAATGCAAATAGTTTGTCCGCTGTTTTCTGGGAAAACTATTTGAGAGATATTAATGAAACTTCACAAAAATGTTTAATGCATCAGGATCTGATGCTGCGTCGATTTTGAGGTTTATTTGATTTTTCGTTTCAGAGTTATTGCCCTTTTACTTAAAAAATAATGCAAATATATGCATATAGTTTGTCCGCTGTTTTCTGGCAAAACTGTTTGACAGATATTAATGAAACTTCATACACATGTTTAATGCATCAAGACCTGAAGCTAAGTCGATTCTGAGGATTTGATTTGTTGTTTCGGAGTTATGGCCCTTGCACTTAAAAAAATAATGCAAATCTCTGCAAATATGAGGATGGCCATAACTTTTTCATTTGAAATGATATTTACTTCAATTTTTTTATATGGTTAAACCTTAATGTGAGTTTTCACATATATTGTGGGGCTTTTGATATGTCATTTTATTCTAAAGTTATGGTCCTTGAACTTCGTGTGTTCGTTGCTTTGTTAGTTGGTCAACTTTTAGTTTGTCTGTCACAGTTTTCTGGGAAAACTATTAAAATGATATAAATGAAACTTAACACAAATGTTTTAAGCAACAAAATTTGAAGCTGAGTTTATTTTGAGGTTCATTCAGTTTGTCTTTACAGAGTTATGGCCGTTGCACTGCAAAAATGAGGATTAGCTGTAACTTTTTTATTTAATAAGATATTCACTTCATTTTTAGCTCACCTGGCACAAAGTGCCAGGTGAGGTATTGTGAGGGGGCAGTGTCCGGCGTCCGTCGTCGTGCGTCGTGCGTCGTGCGTATGTGCGTCGTGCGTCGTGCGTCGTGCGTCGTCAACAATTTACTTAAACATCTTCTTCTCTGAAACCACAAAGCCTAGAGCTTTGATATTTGGTATGTAGAATCATCTAATGGTCCTCTACAAAGATTGTTCAAATTATGTCCCCTGGACCAAAAATGGCCCCGCCCTGGGGCTTATCAGTTTTTCTTAGGAAAATCTTTAAAAATCTTCTTCTCTGAAACCGTAAGGCCTAGACCTTTGATATTTGGTATGTAGCATCATCTTATGTTCCTCTACAAAGATTGTTCAAATTATGACCCCTGGGCCAAAAATGGCCCCGCCCCGGGGCTTATCAGTTTTTCATAGGAAAATCTTTAAAAATCTTCTTCTCTGAAACTGTAAGGCCTAGACCTTTGGTATTTAGTATGTAGCATCATCTAATGGTCCTCTACAAAGATTGTTCAAATTATGTCCCCCGGACCAAAAATGGCCCCGCCCTGGGGCTTATCAGTTTTTCATAGAAAAATCTTTAAAAATCTTCTTTTCTGAAACCGTAAGGCCTAGACCTTTGATATTTAGTATGTAGCATCATCTGACGGTCCTCTACAAAGATTGTTCAAATTATGACCCCTGGGCCAAAAATGGCCCCGCCCCAGGGCTTATCAGTTTCTCATAGGAAAATCTTTAAAAATCTTCTTCTTTGAAACCGTAAGGCCTAGACATTTGATATTTGGTATGTAGCATTATCTAATGGCCCTCTACAAAGATTGTTCAAATTATGTCCCCCGGACCAAAAATGGCCCCGCCCTGGGGCTTATCAGTTTTTCATAGAAAAATCTTTAAAAATCTTCTTCTCTGAAACCGTAAGGCCTAGACCTTTGATATTTAGTATGTAGCATCATCTGACGGTCCTCTACAAAGATTGTTCAAATTATGACCCCTGGGCCAAAAATGGCCCCGCCCCAGGGCTTATCAGTTTCTCATAGGAAAATCTTTAAAAATCCTCTCTGAAACTGTAAGGCCTAGACCTTTGGTATTTAGTATGTAGCATCATCTTATGGTCCTCTACAAAGATTGTTCAAATTATGACCCCCGGGCCAAAAATGGCCCCGCCCCGGGGCTTATCAGTTATCATAGGAAAATCTTTAAAAATCTTCTTCTGAAACCGTAAGGCCAAGGCATTTGATATTTAGTATGTAGCATTATCTAATGGTCCTCTACAAAGATTTTCAAATTATGTCCCCCTGACCAAAAATGACCCCGCCCCGGGGCTTATCAGTTTTTCTTAGGAAAATCTTTAAAAATCTTCTCCTCTGAAACCGTAAGGCCTAGACCTTTGATATTTCGTATGTAGAATTATCTAATTGTCCTCTACAAAGATTTTCAAATCATGACCACCGGACCAAAAATGGCCCCGCCCCAGGGCTTATCAGTTTCTCATAGGAAAATCTTTAAAAATCTTCTTCTCTGAAACTGTAAGGCCTAGACCTTTGGTATTTAGTATGTAGCATCATCTAATGGTCCTCTACAAAGATTGTTCAAATTATGACCCCCAGACCAAAAATGGCCCAGCTCCGGGGCTTATCAGCTTTTCATAGGAAAATCTTTAAAAATCTTCTTCTCTGAAACTGTAAGGCCTAGACCATTGATATTTGGTATGTAGCATTATCTAATGGTCCTCTACAAAGATTGTTTAAATTATGACCCATGGACCAAATATGGCCCGCCCCAGAGCTTATCAGTTTTTCATAGGAAAATCTTTAAAAATCTTCTTCTCTGAAACCGTAAGGCCAGGTGAGCGATTTAGGGCCATCATGGCCCTCTTGTTTTAAGAAATAGTATCACCTTAATATGGAAATCAAGATCTGAAGCACAGATTAGAAAATGTCAACACTTATAAGGCATGTTGAATCAGAGAAAGTTTGCAAGTGGGCGTATTATGTACCGTATGCGGTACTCTTGTTAGAAATGGGGATTTGTACGGAAATCAGCGTACATCTTTGGCCAAGTTCTGAATGACTCCGATTCTATTTCGGATGTATATTACTTAGGTTGTTATCACATATACAATGGCTGATGCTGGTTATTGACCTACATATACATCGAATGATCATTTCCGGTATGTAAATTTGAATCTTATGACAGATTCCGGCCAATTGCAAACGCTGATCCATTGGTTTCCGTAGCAATCCATTATTTTATTTTTTTCGACACAAACAACCATTTACTAACCATGCTCCTAATAGGAGCCCTCTGATCAGGGTCTGCTTTGTTTGCTTTTGACATGATATAGATCGGAGTCTACCATTTTGTCAAACCTTTTCTGTTAAGTCCGCCTGAAAAGTTTACGTTATAAAAATTGAACTTATAAATATTCATGCTGTCATTGTTTCTTACATGAATACTGAACAGGGAAAGGGCTAACTGATGTTAGAAATAACGACATCATGAGCAATTATTAACCCTTTCCTTTATAAACGCCTTTTCACACATTTTTAAAAAGAGTAGACCCGAATCAGACAGCCCCTACAGGTTAGGTTATAGAATAAATATATACAGTAAAACCTCTCTATAACGGCCACTAGATTGTGTTAATTAGTGTTATAGGAGCGTTCTGTTTTACTTTCACCTTGCTTTAAGCAGCCTCCTGTCTTTAACACAATTTTTTTTATGTAATTTAGTGGCCTTTATAGAGAGGTTTTTACTATAGATTTGATTCTACAGTTCCTGCCATGGTAAAATATTCCTAAGTTCATGTTACATTATAAACCTTCAGCTAATAAATATTCATAATGTCATTATTTCTTTAAGAAATAACAAATGTGTAGCTGTGCATTATCACACATTAGATCAAAGTTAGGAGATGATGTGGAGTCATTAGATTACCCACATCTCAATGATTGACTGTGATCTAATGTGCGATAATGCACAGCTACGAATTTGTTATTTTGATTCTAACAATACTTTTTGTCAGTGGTCACGCCTTTTTTTCCGTTGCATTTACTCTTACACGACTTTAACCCATAACGTTGTACGAGTAAAGGGCCAAATCTCTCAGAAAACAACAATTCCAAGTCAAAAATGCTTCACCTTTCACATTGAAGCAAACAACTATATACCATTTACATCATGTCTGCAACCTCAACAATGTATGCCAGAGTCATCGTGTTTACAGATTTAGAAATGCGAAATTACATTTTGACTGTGTGATTTGAACATGGAACAGAATTTGGCATGTGGCAAAAATGGAACAGCCAATGGTAAATGCAGCGTGTGCAGTTCATTATCACGGATTAAAACATGTTTCTAGGTACTAGTATTCTTTGTTTATATGCCGTAGGTTCAGAGTCGTGTTAGAATAATGAACATTGAATAGGGAAAAGGTAAACTAAATTTTCGTAATAGAATATGAACAGAGGAATATTTTGTTCTGGCAGAAACTGTAGAATCAGATCTATATAATTCCATAGGCAGACAGAGCAGACCCTGATCAGATGGCTCCTACAGGAGTCATCTGATCTACTCTCTTTTCGTGAAAATGCGTGAAAAAGCATTCTATAAGATAAAGAGTTATAGGCAGTGAATTTATGATTTAACTTAACCCTTTCCCTCATATAAACATGTTTTCACACATTTACAAACAGAGTTGACCCAGATCAGATGACTCATATTGGAGCGGTCTGATCAGGGTCTGCTCTGTTTGCTAATGTAGTTTGAAAGATCTGTTTCTTTACTTTCTAAAATGGCTACAATGTTCCACATTCCATATTTCGTTATAACAATTTTGTCTCTATGAATATACAGTAGGTATTGAAATATGGAATAAATATAGAACAGGGAAAGGGCTATGCGAACAGTTTGGATCCAGATGAGATGCTTAGTGACTGGGTATCTCATGATCCTATAAAGAATCAGAATTGGAAGAATTACAGCAGACGATAAGTTTTGAGGATGACAATGCATAGCAGGCTTACAGCTAAAGGTTTTACAATCAAGTGACACTGTCTACTTCTAGCCGGCATGCAGACTTCCTATTTTTTATGAAAATTGGTCTTGTGAGGCAAATTCTATGCCAATAGGTTTTGGAGCATCTGCCTGGTTGAAACACTGAGGTTATTAAAGAAGGAGGAATTTAGTATGAATGCTACATGTGATTTTTGGAGAAGGACGTGATTGAAGATGATCAAATACTGATTAAGTGGAATTCAATATGAATGGTTAATTGTGCAGATCTCTGTCTTGTTGACATTAATTTTGTAAGAATTGGAAGAAGAATTTATTATTTTGGAGAAAAAGGTCTGTAGACCTAAGTATTTTTCTTACTTTAACCCTTTCCCTCATATAAACGTGTTTTCACACATTTGCAAACAGAGTAGACCCCGATTGGTCTGCACTTTTTGCTAATGGAATTTGATAGATCTGTTTATTTACTTCCTAAAATGGCTACAATGTTCCAATTACCATATTTCATTGTAATTATGTCATCCAAGAATATTCATAGGTATTGAACTTTGGAATAAAAATAGAACAGGGAAATTGGGTTAAATGTTTTACAAATGTGGATTAACTTTAACTCTTTCACTTCCAGTGTCACATCTGTGATGACCTGATGACCTATGCAAACAGTTTGGATCCAGATGAGACCCAGAGTAACTCGATCCAAACTGTTTGTTACTGTGACAATGTTTTTTGTAACAAAATAAAAAGATAAATTTGTAGCAGACAATAAAGCTTGCAGACGACAAAATTTGGCAGCAAAAGAGTTAAAAGAAAGTGTTCTGGTACAAGTATATCCTTATATAAACATCCTATGGACAGCTATTTGTTTTGAACTATAATAATATTATTGTGAGATGCTTAAATACTTGGTAATTTGTAATGTTTTTGTCAAATTTGTTTTAACCAATGATTTCCCTGTTGAATATTCATGTAAGAAATAATGACAACATAACTATCTATTCACTAAATTCGTATAATGGGTTAATGTTTACATGATTGTTCGGTATAGGCAGATCTATAGTCAGATCTATTATAATTTCATAAGCAAACAGAGTAGATCCAGATCAGAAGGCTCTTACAAAAAGCCATCTGACCTGGGTCTGCTCTGTTTGCAAAGGCTTGAAAAAGTTTTAATATGAGGGATAGAGTTATTGGGCAGCAGTGTGGACAATTTTGTTTAGACGACTTTTTTCAAGTACATGTAATTTAAGGATTCAGCGGTGACTGAGCAACAGATAAATGTGCATGTCCAAACCCTATGCTGTGACCATTCTTTAGAATCGTCTCAAAGAGACGATTCTAAAGACTCTATGATGTGACCATTCTTTAGAATTGTCTCAGAGAGACGATTCTAAAGACTGGTCACAGCATAGGGCTTGGTGGAGAAATGGTGATTTTAAAGAGTGGTCACTAAGCATACCTGGGTTTGGTGGAGATTTAAAGGAGTTATTAATTTACGTATCTTTTCTGGAACTGTGAGATGAAGTGTAAAGTAACTCTGAATCTCACCAGGATCCAAACGGTTTGATACCTTGATACTGTTTTTGAAAAAAGAGAAAAACATTCTTTAACCCTTTACCTCATAGATACACCTTTTTAATGCCTTTGCTTAACCCTTTGCTCCATAAATACACCTTTCTACATCTCTGTAAAAATCATCTATTGAAACCATTGTGATAAATAGAGCATTTGCTCCTATAGGAGCAAATGCTCTATCTACCATAATGGTTTCAAACTACAGTACAAAATTCTAAAATTTTCCTTTTTTCTTGTTAATGCTCCTTTTCAGTATATTTATTGCTGTAATTGTAGGTGTTGCCGTTGGTGACGGCTTGCATAAATTTAAATGTATCTGATTAATCAAAAAGTTAGAGGTATCGTCATGAAACTTTATAGATTGGTAGATCTCATTAACAAGAAGTGTATGCAGTGGCCAAGCCCCATATCAGACAAGCGTAACATGGCACTGAATGCGGCTCTTGTTAACCCTTCGCTTGCTGTTCACTTCAATATACCTACCTGTAAATAGTGAAGACCCAGATGAGACAGCTCCTGCAGGAGCTGTCTCATCAGGGTCTGCACTATTTACAAGTTGATTGTGCAACCAGTGCACTCCACAGCAGTGATTGCACAGCGAAATACTTGTACACAGTGAAGATATATGTAATTATACAACAGGGCATGGGTAAAGAAGGAGAAATGTATTTTAAAATTCAGCAAGAGAAGAGTTAAGAGTCCTATGTTAGATAAATGAATGGCTGCTTAGGACAGATCCTGTTAACCCTTTACTTCAATGATACAACATTTAACACCTTTGTAAACAGAGGCTCTTGTAGCAACCATCTGATATGGGAACACACTGTTCATTCATGGTATTATATAGATCTGATTCTACAGCTTGTGCCAAGTGAACAAAAAAATCCTGTGTTGATATGCCATTATAAAAGTTTTGTGTATAATGATATCATTGTTTTTTATTCGAATATTCTTGAGTTAACCCGTTCCTTCATAAGCTATTTTTAGACCCAACCTCTTTCAATGAATCTACCGAAAAGGAGCATTTACTAGAGAAAAGGAAAATGTTATGATTGTGTAGTACCGTATAGAAACCGTTGTGATAAATAGAGCATTTGCAATGGTTTCAAGAAGTGACTATAACAAAGGCATAGAAAGGCGTATTTATGGAGGAAAGGGTTAAAGGGTTATTGTCCAGCATAGAAAATGTGTAAACCCTGATCTGATGTTTAATTTCCATTTGAATGCATCTGGTCTTTTTCAACACTTCTTTTTCAATAGCTCTGGAGATATGGATTCTGTTTAAGATTTAATGCAAAACTTAATTATCTAACATTAATAAACATTCACAAAATTCCACAAAATTATCATTAGCTCATCTGTTATATCTGGTATTGGAATTTTACTCTTTCATGCATAATTATCTAAAAACCAGGCTATTTAAAACATTGATTTTTGAAAAACAAAACAAATGAATGATGTCATCTGCATACAATGCCCTTGTCTTTCATTTCTAATAATTGAAAAACAGCTTACAGAGTTTGGATTCCTGTGAGCTGATTATCTGGATCCAAACTCTACAAATGTCCTCACGACTTTGCACCATAGATTGTAGTTATAACAGTTTTTCATTAATTCTTTACACCATGAATATTCATGACAGAAAAATGACATTACGAATATTAATTAGCTGAATGTTAATAGTGACATATAAAATCAGGATTTTTTGGCTGAGACAGAAACTATATCTGCATTGTTTCATAAGCAAACAGAGCAGACCCTGATCACACTTCTCTTACAGGAGCAGTCTGATCTGGGTCTTCTCTGTTTGCAAAGGTGTAGAAAAGTGTATTTATAGAGTAAAAATTAATAACAAATATGTAGCTTATTTTAAGACCAGTATATGTATGTATTTGTAACTATATATATGCTCCAACATCAGATATGATAGATTTATTGTTGCTGAATAAAGAAAATACACACTTTGATATATATTACAAACACTTTGTGAATCAGCAGCAGCACTGGAAAGGCCATGTCTGATCATGGTCTAGTGCTTATACATCAAGTGTCACAACCATGATCCTTTATTATACCCCCACTTCAAAAGAAGTGGTAGCTATATTGGAATCGCGCATGTCCGTGTGTCCGTCCGTCCGTCTGTACGCATTACTCCTAAAGTATTTAATAGGCACAACTGTGAAACTTAATATATGGATAGAGGGTGATGAGGGGATGTGCAGTCAACAAGGGTTGTAACTCTAAATTCATTTGTGAGGGATTTATTCCCCTTTGTTACTTATCATAAGCAATTTAAGTGTGGATGAAAGGATTATTGAGCTATAATGCCTCTTGTATTGAAGTCAATGGATCTTGTGACAAGGTAGCGGGTGGGGGTATTAATCACCGGTACCTTTAGTGATGGCTCTATTTTTCTGTAAGCAATGCAGATTTTTTTTATAGGCTTGTTTTCCGCTGCTACTGCTTAATTCCGACTGTTTTCTCATATAAATGCTTTTTTTACGCCTTTGCAAAAATTAAGTAGGCCCAGATCAGACAGCTCCTGTACCTGGAGCCAATTCTGAACAATCTACTTAGATCTGTTTGCTTAGGAGATAATCTAGATCTGGGTCCATGCTGATAAAGCTTTTTAGTTGAGTCTGAGTTCCTTCTCAAGCTTTTGATTGGTCAGATTTGAGTTCTCAAGCTTTTGATTGGTCAGATTCTGACCAATCAAAAACTTGAGAACGAACTCAGACTCAACTAAAAGTTTTATAAGCATGGATACTGATTTCTACAGTTTCTACCAATAACAAAACATTCTTTGTCTTTGTCCATTATAAAACTTCAGCAGTTATTAATATCCATGGTGCCACTATTTCTTATGCTATACAGGAGTACTCAATAGGGAAAGGGTTAATTTCAATCTTGTTCTAGTAAATAGTAATATGGTAGTATACCAAAGAACTACCAGTTATACACATCAACATGTATTTTATTTAGCTTTAAAATAAAATACTACTTATCTTTAAGTTTTCAGTCAAGTTTTGTTATATATACATATGACAAGACTTGTGTCTTTTTTAACAAATGCAAAGATGATAATAATAACTTACAGACATATTTATAGTCGACAATAAACTAGAATTGTGTCAATTAGTCCAAATAAAGGTGCATACTCAAAAACTAAAATCATCCTTTCTCCACTAAACCCTATGTTGTGACCACTCTTTAGAATCGTCTCTTTGAGACGATTCTAAAGAGTGGTCACAGCATAAGGTTTGGTGGAGAAATAAAGAAGTTATTCTCGAAAATGTTTTAATTTACACATCTTATCTGGACCTGTATCTAGGTCTGCACTATTTGCCTTAGTTACTCCAGTCAAATATTTCGGGCAAATATTTCGTGTAAGTACGGTGCAGTTGTTTGATACTTTCAGGACATGTTCAACATGTAAGGGTAGTCTCGTCTATTATTCTCCCTTGTTTGTGCCAAAGTGTTCAGTAATCTGTTGGGAGAATGAGTAATCGTCCACCCAATTATTTTATAGACAGAGAAAAAACTAGTATACCTCAACAAGGGTCATATATCATCTGTCTTGGACATTTCCGGATCAATAGCTATCAGGAAATTATTCAAGTGGGAACAGTAAACACCAGTTAGTTCTTCACCTGCTAACTAATTGTCCTCGGCAAAAAATTGTTGTCTACCTAATTAAAAAAGTTGTTTCTTTAACTCTTTGCTCCAGAAATACACCTTTCTCCGCCTTTCCAAGCAGAGTAGACCCAGATCAGATGGTTCCTGTAGGAGACGTCTGACCAGGGTCAAGCCTAATTGCTTGTGATATAGATATGATTCTACAGTTTCTTGCGCCAAGGCCAAAAGGCCAAGTGTCCATGTGTTATTATAACAATTCATTTAATTAATATTCTTTATGTCATTGTTTCTTACATGAATATTCATGTACCTGACAGAAGTGCCTTTTGATATCTGATGCAAACAGAGTAAACCCAGATCATGAGCCATCTGATCAGGGTCTGCTCTGTTTGCTTATGTAATTTCATATAGAGATCATTCTTGTTTCTTTCCTGATGAAAACTTCCCCATGGTACAACAATCAGTTAACAAATAATTATGAATGATAGGCTATATCTTATGAGGGAAGATGAGCAGAATTCAAATATGTGTAGATATATACTTGGTAATTGAATAATTAATCTGCACATAGCATGTTTAACCCCTTACCTGATAGAGACACTTTTTACTCATTTTACAGACAGAGTAGACCCAGATCGGACAGCTCCTGTAGGAGCGTCTACCAGATCAGACAACTAGCTCTTGTAGGAGCTGTCTGATTTCTTGTAGGAGCTGTCTAATTAGAGTCTGCTCTTTTAATTTGCTGATGAAATAGTATAGATCTGATTCTACAGTTTTGCCATGCTAAAAAATGAGTAAATCATTAAAATTAACATTCCTAAAGTCATTATTTCTTACATGGCTATTCATCAGCTAAAGGGTTAAAGCAAGCCGGGAGAGGTTAATGTCTGTTTATGTCAAAATGGCAGCTGGACATGATGCATAAACACAGAGGAAAGTCATCCGAAAACAACTATTAACTATTTGCATGCTAGCTAGCAGCTAAACCCGTGATTACCTATCAGCATGTCATCACTGAGGATCAGGATACAAACTGTTTGACACTGACCATTTTTGCATAGAAATGACAGAAGTTCTATTTCAAGAATTGAAGAAGACGAGTAATGTTGCAGACGAAAAATTACTTACCAATATCATGCAAAGAGTTAATATGAAGCTAATACCACTTTATCTTCCGGCAGTCAGCTTATTTCAATAAACAGAAAGTTTGGAGCCAGTTCTGCTGGTGATATGCTTGACATCAGATTTGTATCGAAAATATCGGGTTCCCAAATACTAATTACATTTAGCATGGATATTGGCTGCATTAGGATACTTCGAATTCAGTTTTGATCCAGATCCAGTTCTTGAAACTTTGTATCTAAATAGGATGTTTGCTGTTGAATTTACCCTATACACCTTTTTACCCTTTACTCCATAAAGACACCTTTCTAAGCCTTTGTAAAAGTCACTTTTTGAAACCATTGTGATAAATAGAGCATTTGCTCCTATGGAGCAAATGCTCTATTTATCATAATGGTTTCAAAACTTATTTATCATTTGCTCCAGTGGAGCAAATGCTCTAATTATCACAATGGTTTCAAAACTACACAATACTAAAAGTTTCTCTTTCTTTAGTAAATGCTCCTTTTCGGTAGATTGATTCAAAGAGGTTGGATCTAAAAATAGCCTATGAAGGAATGGGTTAATGCCTTTTTATTTCATGCTTTCCAGTGGTTTACCAGGATATAACAGTGGAGTATCACTTGATAAACTCACTGTTTTGAACAGTGAAATTATCAATTTGATAATTTCACTGTTACCGGACTACTTGTTCCCCCCATGGGGATTTTAAGTTGCACTAAGCAGTCATATATTTAGAAAACCAATAAAATTCTTCTTTTATGGGGTCGTTTTGCAATGTTTTGTTAAATTTATTTTTAAAAAATCACATGGAATAAATTTGATAACAAATGAAATAACAGCAGTACAAAATGAAATCCAAACTGGGACTCGAACCCAGACCTTCTGCCAAAAAATGACAAGATGTCCTCACATTAGACCATTTGGACGAAATGTACTGCTATTTGCACTCGTAATTTAGTTTAAAATGATGCAATTGTCCACTAATCGATTTTACATTAAGATTTATAAATTAAACCAAACGTCTACCTGTACAGTACCTGTATCGAATCTACTCTACCGGCCTTTAAGTACAGCAAATGCAAGCCGCTTACTCGATGCCATCATCAACTGACACTAGGCGGAACAAGCCAACCTTGATTATCTACTGGATTCAATAGCGAATTTTAAATCGGCGTCTTCCCTGGCTGCCATTTCCATGTTCATGTTACCAGTTGCTAATCGATAACACGTTATCAACTCCGTTTCAGAAACGTAACCTCTTTGTCAGTTAGGCTCAAATTCTCGGGTGTGCAGACTCACTGTTCAAAAGAATTCCATTGTTTTCCGACAGTGACAGTGAATATTCAACACGTGGCATTATCCATTCTTATTTCCTGACAATTTTGGCTCAGTTAAAGCCCACAACCTACATGTTTTCTGTTATAATAACGTCTCAGTTTCGTTCTTTGTTGGTTTCCCACCGCGTTTGTTTTGGACAAGATGGCGGACGTCTGACTTATGACGCGCTTATAATGACTTATGACGTAAAGATGACGCGCAGTAATGTCAACAAAAATTCTTTTAGTTTTATTGTCAGATATACAAAATGACGTCATACAATATAACCCCTCTGTGTTAATCATTTTGAACTTATAAAAGATATTTTTGTGGACATTTTACAATTTCTAAGACGATTATATAGAACTATATCTTCTGTCGTGAAGCAACATGTGAACTACGGTTTATCACTGGGGCTCCCCACGGGGAGCGAATCGTACTTTCGATTTCATTAAGACATAAATCCGTTGAAAAAAGGATTATAACGTTGAATAAAAGCATGAAATAAATAGAATATTTGATAAATTTCGATCTTCCACCGAAAATAACAAATATCCTCTTTGCAATCAGAGTAGACTAAGATCAAACAGCTCCTGTAAGAGCCATCATTTGATCAGGGTCTGTTCTGTTTGCTCATTTAATATTATAGATCTGATTCTACAATTTCTGCCAGGACCAAAATGTGTTCATATAACATTATACATGTATATACAAATTAATTTTACGTGAATATTCATGAAGTAAAAGGTTAATACCTTTTAGAAATTGAAGAAAAATATAA
Organism: Azorinus chamasolen; assembly: GCA_963576725.1. Lineage (NCBI taxonomy): Eukaryota > Metazoa > Mollusca > Bivalvia > Cardiida > Solecurtidae > Azorinus > Azorinus chamasolen. The sequence continues at coordinate 112,397,127 of OY755235.1, read as the reverse complement.
CTCTTTCCACGCAGTGGACCAAATTTTCAATGACATTTTGCGAACAGTTTGAATGAGGTGAGATGCTGAATACCTGGACATCTCATCAGGATCCAAACTGTTTGATTAAAATAATTTTTGTATAATGGCACATGAATATATTAATTTCTGATCATGGTAGAAACTGTGGAGTCATATCTATATTATGTCATAAGCAAACAGAGCAGACCCTGATCAGATGGCTCCTACAGGATCAGATCATCTGTTCAGACGGCTCCTGTAGGAACCGTCTGATCTGGGTCTACTTGTTTGCATAGGCAGAGAAAAGTGTATAAAATGTTATGGAGTAAAAGGATAAAGACATGTTTCAGATACTTGGATATTTTAACCCTTTACTTGTTGGATATTTCATGAATTTTAAAATTGTCTTATCAACACAGAAATTGTAGTACAGTCCCAGGTTTGAAACTGAAGGAGTAATTTGAGCGCGGTCTACACTATTTGCCACTATGTCAGTCTAATTCAAAGTTATCAAAATGTTTTCAAACACAAAGAGAGGGGAGATTAGTTGTTAAAATACTAACTGTAGAAGGTAATTATGGCAATGTTGAACAGCATCTATTAACTTTGTCGTTAACCCTTTCTCTGTTCTATGTTAATTCCAAAATTCAATACCTACTGAATATTCATTGACAAAACAGTTATAATGAAATAATGTAAGGTGGAACGTTAACATTGTAACCATATAGAATTCCATCAGCAAAAGAGTATACACAGATCATCATGGCTCCTATAGGAGCCATCTGATCTTGGTCTACTCTGTTTGCAAATACATGAAAAAGTGTTTATATGAAGGAAAGGGTTATGTTCGCAATTAAACTTCAGCTTTTTAATCATGTCTCATGAATATTCATGTAAAAAATAATACACATCTTGAATATTAATAAGATTTATCACATAACTTTGCTTGTTTCTGGGTTAATATAACCATCAGTATTTGTATATCTCTATCATGAGTAGTATAAAATGTGACGTCACACGATAACGTCACATGATTCCCATTCATTGAAAAAATCAGAACAAGCATGTGCATTTACATCAAAGGTGCTGCAGTTATGTGATAAAAAGAATCTGACACTGATTTTCGTTTGAGAAAAACTTTCCTTAAACTCGTCCAGAAAAAAAGTTATTAAGCTCAAAGGTTTGCTTAATAACTATTATTATCTGAACTTGTTCAGGAAATTTTTATCCCAAATGAAAACTCGTGACAGATCCTATATAAACTATGTAAACATAACTCTTTCCCTCATATAAAAACCTTTAAATCCTTTGCAAACACAGTAGACCCAGATCAGACATTTCCTGTAGAAGACATCTGATCAGGGTCTGCTTGATAAGTTGCATATAGAATTTTTACAGTTCGTGCCGAGGTTAAAAAAAAGTCAGCTAAGACTACCGGTATTCATACAGCTAAGACTACTCGTCATTTCAGCAGAGTGGATGTTTCAAATGTCTTAGATTATTTTATACTAACCGTTATAAGAATATCTAAGGACATTGCTATGCCAATGAAAAGCTCCTATGGGTCTGATATTGTGAGATAAATGAGCTGTTGGTTATTGCTGTTTCATGATTGATGAAATAAAGATTGAGTTATCCAAAATGGAGATGCAATTTCAAACATTCATTTTGGTATCTTGATAGTAAACAAAGTGCTGAGAAAAACTGTTATGTAATTATGGAGAAAGTTTAACCCTTTGAATGCAGGAAATAAACATACTGGCATTTAAACAAACAGTGTAAGAGAGGTCCTCTGATCAGGGTCTGCACTGTTTGTCATATAAACATCCTCCTGCAAATTATACACATTCATACTGAATGTACTCCATTGTTAAATAGTGATGGACCATTCCATTTTGAAAATTCACGATTAAATCTTTGCACACTAAGTAATTTTTCGTCTGCAACAATTGTTGTCTGCTTCAATTCTTAGAATAAACTTTCTCTCTTTTCTTTTGCACAAATATGGTCAAGATGACAAACAGTTTGGATCCTGATGAGATGCCGGATAATGCGGCGTCTCAACGGGATCCAAACTGTTTGCATGGGTAATCACAGTTTCGCTGCTAGCCTGCAAAGAGTTAAAAGGTTGAACTTCTTTGTGTTTCGGTTACAGATTATCAGGTCAAGAATCAATTGAAAAAATCTAAGGAACAGAGTACAAAGCAGAAAGTTTGCGATCAAGAACGGTACCTTATACTATTAATTACTTCAACCCTTACAGTGTGGGACACGAATCACTAATGTAACGTAATGTCCTTTGCAAACAGTGTTAGGCCAAGATGAGATGCTTTAGTAGCCCTCTTATCAGGGTCTGCACTGTTTGTCATGTTACACTTTTCTGTTACAAAAATTCCTAGATATTTATGCCCCCACATAGTGGTGGCATATTGGGTTGCCCTTGTCCGTACGTCTGTACTTCCGTCCGTACGTACGTCTGTGCGCACATCTAGAAGAATTTGTCCTGATTTCTTCTTAGAAAGTATTTGTCCAATCCACACCAAACTTTACACACTAGTTTGTGGCTATTATATCTTGGTCCAGTTCGCTTCAGTCGTTTAGGAATTGCAGCCCTTTAATTGCAAAAATGACTTTAAAAATGGCCCTTCGTAACTTTCTGTGACAAAAGGTCTGAAGTGGGGGCATCTGAGTGTCTTATGGACACATTTCTCGTTACCATAAGCTTGACCTTTTGAATTTTGGAATAGTCGGACCATTTGAATATTCAGCATTATGTTGTAAGGGTTATAACCCCTCACCTGTTCAATATTCATGTAAGAAATAATGACATCATGAATATTTATTAGTTCAATTTTTACAATGGCATGTGTTAACTGGATGTTTTGTTATTGGTAGAAATCGTAGATTCAAATCTATAGGAGCTGTCTGATCTGTGTCTACTCTGTTTGCAAAGGGCTGAAAGGGTGTTTATATGAAGGAAAGGGTTAAGCCTTAACCTGATGAATATTCATGTAAGAAATCTGTATGAATATTAATCAGCTACTTTTTATGTCCCCACATAGTGGTGGCATATATATAGGGTTGCCCTTGTCCGTACGTCCGTCCGTACGCACATCTAGAATTTGTCCGGGCTCTTTCTTGGAAAGTATTTGTCCAATCCACACCAAACTTTACACACTTATTTGTGGTCATGATATCTTGGTAAAGTTCAATAACCATGTAAATTGCTTCAGTCGTTTAGGAGTTGCGGCCCTTAATTTGCAAAAAATACTTTAAAAATATCTTGTCCAGACTCTTTCTTGGAAAGTAATTGCCCAATCTCCACCAAACTTTACACACATGTTTGCGGCTATTATAGCTTTATAGATTGGTCAAGTTCGATAACCATGTAAATCGCTTCAGTCGTTTAGGAGTTGCAGCCCTTTGTTTGCAAAATGATTTAAAAAATATCTTGTCCAGCCTCTTTCTTGAAAAGTATTTGTCCAATCCTCATCAAACAAATTATACACATGTTTGTGGCCATTATATCTTGGTCAAGTTCGATAGTCATGTAAATTGCTTCAGTCATTGCATACATGATTATGGCCCTTACTTTCTGTGACAAAAAATCTGAAGTGGGGGCATCAGTGTCCTATGGACACATTTCTAGTTTATAATGGCGTTATAAACAACTAATCATTTTACCATTGCAAAGACTGTACAATTTGATCAATATTATTTCTTACACAAACGACAGACCCTGATTAGATGACTCCAGTAAGAGCTGTCTGATCTGAGTCTTCTCTGTTTGCAAAGGCATGAAAAGGTGTCCCTATCAGTGAAAGGGTTAAACTTGTGAAGGTCAATTCAGGATAACCAAATCTTAACAGATTCGAACCAGATGGGATGCCGAGAGTGAGTCCATGACTCATTGCTTTCTTTTATTATGCCCCCAAAGCTAGGCTTTGGCGGCATATAGTGATCGCACCGTGCGTGTGTGGGTGTGTGTGTGGGTGGGTGGGTGTGTGGGTGGGTGTGTGTGTGTGTGGGTGTGTGTACCTTTTGTCCGGAGTATATTTCCTTTGTCACATCAGCTACGGATACCGAATTTGGTGTGTGAGTTCATCTTGGGATGGGGGAGTGTCACGTACCATTTTCATGTCACTTTGACCTTGACCTTGACCTTTGACCTTGATTTTACAAAAAGCTTGTCCGGAGCATATCTCCTTTACCTTACCAGCTACAGATTCCAAATTTGGTGTGTGAGTTCATCTTGGGATGGCGGAGTGTCGCGTACCATTTCCAGGTCACTGTGACCTTGACCTTGACCTTTGACCTCGATTTTAAAAAAAGCTTATGCCTTACCAGCTACAAAAAGCTTGTCCGGAGTATATCTCCTATACCTTACCAGCTAAGGATTCCAAATTTGGTGTGTGAGTTCATCTTGGGATGGAGGAGTGTCGCGTACCATTTTCAGATCACTGTGACCTTGACCATGACCTTTGACCAATTTTACAAAAAGCTTGTCCGGAGCATATCTCCTTTACCTTACCAGCTACAGATTCCAAATTTGGTGTGTGAGTTCATCTTGGGATGGCGGAGTGTCGCGTACCATTTCCAGGTCACTGTGACCTTGACCTTGACCTTTGACCTCGATTTTGAAAACCGCTTATACCTTACCAGCTACAAAAAGCTTGTCTGGAGTATATCTCCTATTCCTTACCAGCTAAGGATTCCAAATTTGGTGTGTGAGTTCATCTTGGGATGGAGGAGTGTCGTGTACCATTTTCAGATCACTGTGACCTTGACCATGACCTTTGACCGATTTTACAAAAAGCTTGTCCGGAGCATATCTCCTTTACCTTACCAGCTACAGATTCCAAATTTGGTGTGTGAGTTCATCTTGGGATGGCGGAGTGTCATGTACCATTTCCATGTCACTATGACCTTAACCTTGACTGATTTTACAAAAAGCTTGTCCAGAGCATATCTCCTATACCTTACCAGATACGGATTCCAAATTTGGTGTGTGAGATCACCTTCAGATGGCGGAGTGTCGTGTACCATTTTCAGGTCACTGTGACCTTGACCTTGACCTTTGACCTCGATTTTACAAAAAAGGTTGTCCAGAGAATATCTCCTATACCTTACCAGCTACGGATTCCAAATTTAATGTGTGAGTTTATCTTGGGATGGCGGTGTGTCGCGTACCATTTTCAGGTCACTGTGACCTTGACCTTTGACCTAGATTTTACACAAAGTTTGTCCGGAGCATTTCTCCTATACCTTACCAGCTACGGATTCCAAATTTGGTTTGTGAGTTCATCTTGGGATGGCGGAGAGTCGTGTACCATTTTCAGATCACTGACCTTGACCTTGACCTTTGACGGCGGAGAGTCGTGTACCATTTTCAGATCACTGACCTTGACCTTGACCTTTGACCTCAATTTTACAGTCCGGAGCATATCTCCTATATCTTACCAGATTCAAAAAGCTTGTCCAGAGCATATCTCCTATACCTTAAACGTTGACAATCAACCCAGGGTCCTTTTTAACGTTGAGAATGACTTAGGGTCCTTTTTAACTAAGTTTTGACGCTTGGCTCTTTTCTTAGCTATTTTTTTTCATAATCGTCAAAGGTTCTGTTTCTAATGTTAAGAACTGACTCCTGTGTCATTTTTAACAGCATCAAAATTTCATGTTACACCTGCATTAAATTGTATTGTTTTTCCGCCAAAATGCATTTCGGTGTCAAACACTTTGGGGCATTTGTCACCCGTGACGACTCTCTTGTTTTCAGATCTATTTTAATTTCATCAGCAAACAGGGAAGACCCTAATCTGATGGCTCCTACAGGAGCCATCAGATCTAGGTCTGCTCTGTTTGCAAATGCATGAAAACATGTTTATATGAAGGAAAGGGTTAACAGATTGGAGCCAGATGAGATGCTGAAAATGAGTCTGTGTCACTTATTTTCAGTTCTTATTGCTTTCTTTTATTTACAGTTTTTCCACAAAAATGGCAAACCTTATCCTATATCTGACAAGGACAACCTCAGTGTGGAGATCAGCAATGCTGGGACAGAGGTTGCCAAGACGATGGTGCTAGGTGGAGTGGACCCTGAGGAAGTGAATCAGGCCAAGATTTCCTTCACGGTACACAAGTCCGGGGACTACCTGATCTGTATCATGCTCTCCACACGGCACATCAAGGGCAGTCCCTTCACCAAGAAGTTTGAAGCAGGTGAAATATTTTGAGATCTAGCTAGAAGTGGTTCTACTTTCAATAACTAGTAACTAGCATGTGCTTGAATTGTTGTCTGATACACTTTTAACCCTTTCCTCCATAAATACACCTTTCTACGCCTCTGTAATAACCACTTCTTGAAACCATTATGGTAAATAGAGCATTTGCTCCTATGGGAGCAAATGATCTATTTATCATAATGGTCTCAAACTACAAAATTCTAAAATTTTACTTAAATTCTCTAGTAAATGCTCATTTGGGTAGATTCATTCAAAGAGGTTGGGTCTAAAAATAGCCTATGGAGGAAAGGGTTAAAGTACAGGTGTTTTCTGATTTTCAATAACCCTTTACCTCATGAATATTCTTGTAAGAAATAATGATATCATTAATATACAGTTGAAATTCAATAAGTCGAACTTGGATAAGGATTTCGAAGTAAATATATTTGGTCCTTCCAAGACTAAACACAATACAGAATTGTTCTAAAATGTAACATTGCGCATATATAGAAACACTTGTAACAGCTTATAATTGCATGTCTAAAGTAATGCTGAAAGCTCCTATAGGAGCTTTCAGCATTACTTTAGACCTGCATTAAACCGTGAAATTGAGAAGTTGTTGAGATTAGAAATTGAATGACTCAAATTTTCTGTTATCTCAAAGTAATTTGTATGATCCCTTGAAGTTCGAGATATCAAAGTTCTCCTGTATATTGACTGCATTTGAGCACAGTATGGTTTGGCCTATGGGAGAAACTGTGCAATCAGATGTTTATATTTCCATAAATGAACAGAGAAGACTCTAATCAGACTGCTCCTACAGGAGCCATCAGGTCAAGGTCTGCTCTGTTTGCAAAGACTTGAAAAGGCATCTCTATGAGGTAAAGGGTTAAAAAATAATGTCTTTCAAACAATTTGGATCCAGATGAGATGCTGTGTTACTCAGTACCTCATCTATCTAAGGATTCAAACTGTTTGCAAAGTTTTTGACAAATGTGTTGAAAGAATTAACTATTTGCACGCTAAGTAATTTTTCATCTGCAACAATTGTCGTCTGCTTCAATTCTTAAAATAAACTTTCTCTCATTTTTTTGGCAAAAATATGGTTAAGATGACAAACAGTTTGGATCATGATGAGACGCCACATGATGCAGCGTCTCATCTGGATCCAAACTGTTTTCATAGGTAATCACAGTTTCGACGCTAGCATGCAAAGAGTTAAAAACAGAACCAATCTCACCAACCTCACAAACACACAAGGAATCTCAGCTGTAAAATTTCACTGATTTTGGTGTACTTTTTTAGCTCACCAGAGCACAAAGTGCTCAGGGTGAGCTTTTGTGATTGCCTGATGTCCGTCGTCCGTCGGCGTGCGTCGTGCGTCGTGCGTCGTCAGTCGTCAACAATTTGAGCCTTTAAAAATCTTCTCCTCTGAATCTACAGGGTTCTCATCTTTCATCTTTGGCATATAGCATCATCTGTTGGTCCTCTACAAAAGTTATATAAATTATACCCCTGGGGTCAAAATTGGCCCTGCCCCAGGGGTTTTCAGTTTTCAATAGAAACATATAGTGAAAACTTTGAACATCATCTCCTCTAAAACTAGAAGGTCCTCAGCTTTCATATTTGGCACATAGCTTCAACTTCAAGGCTTCTACAAAAGTTATATAAATTATGCCCCTAGGGTAAAAATTGGTCTCACCCCATGGATTGCCAGTTTTTTTAAGCTGACTACTTAAACAGCCCATAGGATCACTAGTTATGCATAGGAAAAACTTTAAAAGTATTCTTGTCAGAAACTACATGCCCCAGAGCTTAGATATTTGGTGTATAGATTTACTTAGCATAACTTTATGGGTTTTATAAGTATCATAGTTCTTGGGTTAAAATTGGCCCTGCCCTGTGTGTACAGTCTTCTTCACTTCAGAAACGACAGCCTAAAGGTTTCTCCTTAATATATCAGCCTGCAGAGCTCAGACCTTCTTATATAACCACCCTTAGCCTGATCAGTTGAGTAGAAATTGTGTTTAGACAAATAACACACTCTCATTTAAGATTGAGAAAATTGTGGATAGTTCTTAATATGCAGAACACTCTTAAAGCTTTTTTTCATACCTATGCCCTTCATTAAGCTACCGGATATCAATATAGAGCATATCTGTTGTGAATTTCAGCTTAACTCTTCGCATGCTGGGTAATTGTGTCATCTGCTAAATGGTTGTCTGCAGCATATTCATAAGTTATCTGTACTACACAATTTCTTTCTAAGTTTTTCAGAATTCAGACTCATTGACAAACAGTTTGGATACCAGATCAGGCCCCACATTATATTGGCCCTGATCTGGATCCAAACTGTTTGCATAGGTCATTAGTGGTGGGAGAATCCCACTACACACTTTCTTTCTAAGTTTTTCAGAAGTTCAGTCTCATTTACAAACAATTTGGATATCAGATCAGGCTCCACATTATGTGGGCCCTGATCTGGATCCAAACTGTTTGCATAGGTCATTAGTGGTGGGATAATCTGCCTCTAGCATCCAAAGAATTAATACAAGTTCCAGTGGTCTATGCTCTATCCATTCTTTCACTACATTCTTTCAGCATCATGTTCTGGTCCTCTACAAAAGTTATATAAATTGTGTCCCCGGGGTCAAAATTGGCACCGCCCCTGGGGTGTTAAGTTTTCAATAGAAACATATGTGAAAACTTTGAAAATCTTCTCCTCTGATTGTCTGGTGAGCGATGTCAGGGCCATTCTGGCCCTCTTGTTTGTTATTGTATGTCTTATTTCGATGGTGATCGTTTTTGTCTATACATGTACCTGGAAATACTCTTGAAAGTCACAGTGTTTGATTAATCCTCGTGAATATTCATGTAGAAATAATCATATCATGAATATGTATTAGCTGAAATACTTATAATGTTATACAATTTCAAGACTTTTAGCCATTGCAGAAACTGCAGAAAAAACTCTGAACTATGAGTATACAATTCCATAAGCAAACAGAGCAAACACTGATCAGACCAGATCACTGAGGAATTTTCTGTCTGATCTGGGTCTCCTCTGTTCAGTGCAAATACATAAAAAAGTATTAACCCATTCCCTATTTTTAGACCCATCCTCTTTGAATAAATCTACCGAAAAGGAGCATTTACTAGAGAAAAGGAAATTATTAGAATTGTGTAGTATTGAAACCATTGTGATAAATAGAGCATTTGCTCCTATGGAGCAAATGCTCTATTTATCACAATGGTTTCAAGAACTAACTATTACAGAGGCGTAGAAATACGTATTATTGGAGGAAAGGGTTAAGTAAATGGTTAACCCATTGAATGTGGAAATGTCATAAAATTTGCAAACAGTGAAGACCCAGATCAGAAAATTTCAAGACTACTCTAGGGGCCCTCTGATCAGGGTATGCACTGTTTGTCATTCAAAATCCTCTAGCTAGTTTAAACCTTTCATACTGAATGGACTCTGTAGTTAACCCTTTCTAAGCCTTTTCAAACAGAGTTAGACCCAGATCAGATTTCTCCTGTAGGAGCTGTCTGATCAGGGTCTGCTCAGTTTGTTTATGACATAGTATCATAGATCTAGTTCTACAGTTTCTGCCATGATTAAAAATTCCTATGTTTGTAATGCCATTATAAAAAAACAGTTAATTAATATTCAAATTTTAATTAATTAATTTTTAAGAAATATTCATTGAGTGATTCAAGGGTTAAACACCGATGGACTATTCCACTCTGAAAATTCAGCGTTGAAAGGATTAACCCTTTCCTCCATAGGCTATTTTTAGATCCAACCTCTTTCAATGAATCTACCGAAAAGGGGCATTTACTAGAGAAAAGTAAAATTTTAGAATTTTGTAGTTTGAAACCATTGGGATAAATAGAGCATTTGCTCCTATAGGAGCAAATGCTCTATTTATCACAATGGTTTCAAGAAGTGGTTATTACAGAGGCGTAGAGACGCGTATTTATGGAGGAAAGGGTTAAACTCCGATGGGTTATTCCACTCTGAAAATTCAGCGTCGAAAGGGTTAAGAGGCATGGTAATAAGCAAGAATATCGGGCTAGGAAATTAATCTCCCCATGTAGTTTTCTGTGGGGCAAATTTGCATCATATTAATCTTGAAGCAGAATTGATTTTCTGGTTGAACAAAGTGCTTTAACTAAGCAGGAAGACAGATTCTTGGGAGAATTTCATCAGAGCTGGTAATTAAACCTTTGAATGTGAGAAACGAGTTTACTGGTATATGCAAACAGTGTAGGCCCATATCAGAGGTGGACTTGAGATGCTTTTTGATCAGGGTGTGACTAGTTTGTTTGTCATTTTAACCCTTTCCTTCATATAAATGCATTTTCATGCTTTTGCAAACATAGTAAACCCAGATCAGACAGCTAGGAGCTGTCTGATCAGGGTCTGCTCTGTAAATGCTAATTTGAATTTGATAGATCTGTTTCTTTAGTTTCTAAAATGGCTACAATGTTCCACCTTCCATATTTCATTAACTATTTTGTCCTTGACTATTCAGTAGGTACTGAAAGTTGGTACATTTGTATAAACATAGAACAGGGAAAGAGTTAATCTAAATCTGTTCATACTGAATAGACTCTAAACACATTTACCCCTAGCGCCTCTAGATCAGTAAAAGTCACATTTTGAAACTATTGTGATAAATAGAGCATTTTTCCTATGGAAAACTACAAAATTCTAAACTTCTCCTTTTCTATAGTTAATGCTCATTTTCGGTAGACTTATTCAAAGACTTTTGGTCCAAAAATAGTCTAGGAGGGAATGAGTTAACCCTTTCCTCCATAAATACACCTATCTATGCCTCTGTAATAACCACTTCTTGAAACCATTGTGATAAATAGAGCATTTGCTCCTATAGGAGCAAATGCTCTATTTATCCCAATGGTTTCAAACTACAAAATTCTAAAATTTTACTTTTCTCTAGTCAATGCTCCTTTTTGGTAGATTCATTAAAAAAAGTTGTGTCTAAAAATAGCCTATGGAGGAAAGGGTTAAACAATGATAAACTATTCTGTTTTTTCCACTTTAAAATTCTGTGTGAAAGGGAATAATGGATACCAACGCCATGTGTCTGAGTCCCATACAGAAGAGATACATATCTAATACAAATACATTTGTATATAATGTTTAAGATTCTGAGTGGATTAGTTTGTGACTCAGTCTTTAATCCTTTACTCAATAAATATGCATTGCTACACCTTTGCAAACAGAGTAGACCCAAATCAGATGACTTCTGTACGAGCCATCTGATCAGGGTTTGCTCTTTTTGCTTATGAAAATAATATAGATATGATTCTACCATTTCTGCCATGGCCATATATTCCTGTGTTTATGTGCCATTATAACAATGTCATTAATATTCATGATTTTATTATTTCTTACATGAATTTCATGGAGTATCATGCTCTATCAAAATTGCTGAAAGAATCTGGATCCATGTAGAACTAGGTTGAATTTCCTTATATGGCTATAGGGAAAAACTTCAAAAAATTTCTTATCCAAAACTGGCGGTCCAATATGAATGATAGCCCTCTACCACAATTGCTAAAACCAAGGTGATATGCAAAAATCTTGGCCACCAGGGGTGGGGCTAAATTTCCTTCTACATGTATGTTTATATGGAAAACCGTCTTCGCCAAAATGAATTACACATATCCAATTTGAATGGTATTTAGTAGGGATAGTTCCCTGGTAACCTTTTATCAAAGTTGCTGAAACCACACTGTTATTTGAAAAATAATGGCCACCAGGGGCAGGGCTAAATTTCCTTATTATATTACTATAGGGAAAACGTTTGTTCTTATTTGAATGGTATTTTGTAGGAATTAAGTCCTGGTGATCCTCTATCAATATTGCTAAAACGAAATTGATATGCAGAAAAGCATGGCTGACTTACATGACTTGTCTATATGGAAAATTTTGAAATTCTTCTGTAACAAATTGCTAAAATCATGCTGTTATCTGAAAATATATGATCACCAGGGGTGGGGCTAAAATTCCTTATAAGGCACTATAAGGGTAATCTTAAAAATCTTCCTAAAATAGGTGGTACAATTATGATTGATATTTGTAAGTAGTCTTCTTGCAACCAATATTTAGAATAATTTATGGTACCATGAATTTTAAGCAAATTGAATAAAATCTTCAGTTGAAAAAAATAAAAAAACTACTTTAGTCCTCTATTCTTCATTTTCCGACTATGGTTGTGACTTAAGTTCATCTGTACTTAGTGCTTTTGCAGGTGAGAAATTTAGGGCCATCATGGCTGTCTTGTTTTTTTCTGCACTATTTCTCAGCAACTGGTAACAGGATTTCAACATAACTTGTGAGAAACTTCATCATTAAGAGGTACATCATGTGCATGCTCCTAATTTTCCAGTCAGATTTTTTTTCTCCAAGAGTTATGGCTCATTGATTATTCAAACTACATGTATTACATATCCTGGCATGTGTGTGTGGTTATTGACCCTTTCCCCGTTTAACCCATTCCCACATAGGCTATTTTTAGACCTAACTTCTTTGATTAAATCTACCAAAAAGGAGCATTAACTAGAGAAAAGGAAATTTTCAGAATTGTGTAGTTTTGAAACCATTGTGATAAATAGAGCATTTGCTCCTGTGGAGCAAATGCTCTATTTATCACAATGGTTTAACAGTGACTTTTACAGAAGCGTCAAAAGGCGTCAATATGCGGGAATGGGTTAATATTCATGTAAGGAATAATGACATCATAGATATTTATTAGTAGAATTTTGGTGATGGCACAATTATGTACACAGGATGTTTTGATTCAGGCAGAAACTGTAGAATCATATCTATATCATACCATAAGGTAAACAGAGCAGATCCTGATCAGACAGCTCCTAAAGGAGCCCTCTGACCTGGGTCTAGTCTGTTTGCAAATGCTTGGAAATGATTTTATATGAAGGAATGGGTTAATTACACTCAATAATAATTCTAGTTGACTTTATTGTGTCACATGCTTTATAGTTATTGTCTGACAGTAACTTCTTTTAACCAATTACTCCATGAATATTCATGAAAGAAATGATGGCATCATGAATATGAATTAACTGTAATTGTGAAATAACATTAAATTTGAACACATGAATATTTAATCAAGGCAGAAAGTGTAGAATTAGATCAATATTATGTCATAAGCAAACAGAGCAGATCCTGGGTCTACTGTGCTTGCAAAGCCATTTTATGTAACCCATTTAAATGTATCAAAATGGTGCCTTTAAGTGGAATAAAAGCATGGAGAGGGGAGTTTTGTTCAGTTTTACAAACCCATGTAGAGGGGAGATAGGTTGTAAGAATACTTAAGAGTAATTATTAAAGTGATGTTGAATAACATCAGTTCTGTTTACTTCACATTTAACCCTTTCACTGCCAATGTCGCAAAAATGCACCACGACAAATAGTGCAGTCCCAGATTCATGTCAGATCAGGGACTTCACTCTTTCTCTCAAACTTTATTTCTATATCTGTGCTTTATTCCTTTGAAATTTGCATTTATTTATCTCATTTCCTTATTTTACGGAATGATTTAACAAAATTGGTTTGCAGACAAAATTGGTTTGCAGACGACAATTAGAAATTTGTCTTTAGAAAGACAGCCCAATAAAACTTCATACAATTTTCACAGTTAATGGTCATAAAGATGAGATTCTACAGTTGCTGTCATGGCCAAAAATTCCTGTTTATTCATATGTACTTATGAAATCATCTATATATTCGTCTATTCAATATTCACGATGTCTATATTTTCTTACATGTACATGTATATACATTGAACTAAAGATATTTTTTCCAATTAGATTACTGATTATTACTGGTAGTAGTCTAGACTACTTGAGATGGTTATGCTACATATATGTCAAAGAATGAAATTAATCCATATGAACATAAAGCCATTAGGAAACTACTGTAGACTTGTTTTGTTTTGTTTTGCTTGTTCATTTTGTAACTGTATTCTTCCTAATAGATGTCCCCATTCCTATAAACCCTACCTTACTTCTGATGAGTGAAACATCTAAAACTCTATTTATCCCTTTCCTCCATAAATACGTCTTTCTACACCTTTGTTATAGTCCTTTTTTGAAACCACTGTGATATGCAGAGTAAACGCTCTATTTATCGCAATGCTTTCAACACTATACAATTCTAACATTTTCCTTTTCTATAGTGAATGCTCCTTTTCGGTAAATTTATTCGAAGAGATTGGGTCTTATGAGCCTATGAGGGGATGGTTTATAATAATCATTATTCAATATGCAGGGTCCATGCTTATAAAGCTTTTAGTTGAGTCTGAGTTTCGTTCTCAGGCTTTTGATTGGTCAGATTTGAGTTCTCAAGCTTTTGATTGGTCAGATTTGAGCCAAAGGCTCAAATCTGACCAATCAAAAGCTTGAGAATTATCTCAGACTCAACTAAAAGCTTTATAAGCATGGACCCAGATGGTTGTTTAATGCAGACTGAAATCAATGCAGAAAGCTCCCATAGGCAACCACCTATGTTGAAGAAATTCCTTTTGAAAAATGTTACACTCAGGGGATGCTTGTTAGTGATAATGCAGTAAATTATTTGATTTGGATGAAATGCCAAGTGACATGGCTGGCTTTTGAAATCTGGATCAGATATATTTGCAAAGTATATAATGAAATTCCTAACAGTATGGCAATTACTGGTACAGTAAAACCCCTCTAAACCGGACGGTATATTTAGCATAAATATCCGTCTTGGAGACAGGTGGCAGCTTAATGCAGGGTGAAAGTCAAGCAGAAAGCTCCCTGCATGACTTTCACCCTGCATTAAGCAGCCACCTGCCTAAAAGTATCTAAATTCTTTTCTTTTTACGGGTATTAACCTTGTTCCTCATGAATATCCATGAAATAAACTTTGACATGATTTTTATGTCGCCTGCCGAGAGGGAGTGCGTCACAGAGATCACTTTTCCATTGTCTGTCTGCTGTGTCTGTCTGCCTGTTTTTCTGTCTGTCTGTCTGTCCATCACACTTTCTTTTTTTATTCTAACACTTCTCCCAGCAGGTGACACATGCATTCCTTTGAACACTCTTGTTTATATGATTGTATATGTACAAGAGCTTTGACCACAACATAAACTGTAGAATTAGATCTATAACAATAGAGCAAACTCTGATCAGATGGCTCTTACAAGAGCCGTCTTATCTTAGTCTACTCCATTTGCAAAAGTGCTAAAAAGTGTCTCTGTGAGGAAAAAGATTAATCTTTTACTACATAAATACACCTTACTATGCCTTAGCAAACAGAGTAGACCCAAAACAGAGGCTCCTGTAGGAGCCGTATGATCAGGGTCTACTCTGTTTGCTAAATATGACATAATATAGATCCGATTCTACGATTTCTGTCTGGAACAACATTTGCAAACAGAGTAGAATATAAGAGCCGTCTGATCAGGGTCTGCTCTGTTTGCTAATGGAATTTGAAGGATCTGTTCCTTTACTTTCTAAAATGGTTACATTATGTTCCTCCTTCCACCTTCCATTATAACTACATCATGTATTTTGTCCATGAATATTCAGTATGCATTGAAATTTATAATAAACATAGAACAGGTAAAGGGTTAAATTAATATTCATGATGTCATTATTTCTGACATGAATATTCTTGGAATTCATGTAAAATGTAGATCCTGATCAGTTGTCATGTCAGAATACTCCAACATGTCTCGCAGCAGGACTAGACTAACCCCTTTGAATGCTGAATTTTCAAAGTGGAAAGGTCCACCACTGCCAACCCTTAAATTTCCCTGTTCAATATTCATGTAAGAAATAATCACATCATGATTACAGTAAAGCCTCTCTATAACGGCCACTAAATTGTGTTAATTAGTTGGTATTTTGGGCAGGTGGTTGCTTAAAGCAAGGTGAAAGTAAAACAGAACGTTCTGTTTTACTTTCACCTTTCTTAAACATCCACCTGCCTTTAACACGAAATACTTGATGTAATTTAGTGGTCGTTATAGAGAGGTTTTACTGTATATATTAGCTGTATAAGTATAATGTAAACTTTTCAAGGAAATGGGTTGCTTTGAAAAAACTCTGCAGAATCAGATCTTTATCATGTCATAAACAAACAGAGCAGACCCTGACCAGAAGGCTCCTATAGGAGCGGTCTGTTCTTGATCATACTCTGTTTGCAAATGCATGAAAGGCATTTATATGAGGGAAAGGGTTAAGAAGAGTATTTTTTTGAAGATGTTGAATTACAAACAGTCTAGAGGCCCTCTGATCTGGATCTACACAAAGTCTTGTTTGCAAATGACTCTTTACTTGTTTCTCACATTAAGATTTGCAAGTTTTCAAATGCCAATACACTAATTTCCCACATTAAGCCATTACCTCATAGGCTATTTTTAGGTCCAACCTCTTTGAATAAATCTACCGAAAAGGAGCATTAACTAGAGAAAATTTTAGAATTTTGTAATTTGAAACCATTGTGATAAATAGAGCATTTGCTCCTATAGGATCACAATGGTTTCACAAAGTGACTTTTACAGAGTCGTAAAAAGTCGTCAGTATGAGGGAATGGGTTAAAGGGTTAAATTTTCTAAAGGTTCCATGGCATAATTGCACATATTCATCAAATGAAACTGACAAGATAGATGAGATTTGCCATTCAGCGAGAAGATTTGAATTCATAAATAATATTTGGCCATTGATTTATGGTTTAGGGTATGCAAATTAACTCTCTTGAAGTTTCTCTTCAAGATGCAGATGTATAAATTGTCTGCATTTGATAAAAATGATTCTCACAGTTGTAAACACTGAGTTGGTGATGGATTATTTGCAAGTATGTGTAAGTTATATAAAAACAAGACTTTTACTCGATTTTTCCTCTTTCATTTGTTTAACCCTTTACACCATGAAAATTCATGTAAGATATAATGACATCATGAATATTTATTAGATCAATAATTATCATAATAGCACATGGACACTGGAATATTTGGCCATGGCAGAAACTAGAATCATATTTATAGTATATTATAAGCAAACAGAGCAGACCCTGATCAGATGGCTCCTACAGGAGCCATCTGATCTGGGTCTTAGCTATGTTTGCAAAGGCGTAGAAAGGCATATTTATGGAGTAATGGGTTAATGCTCTTTGTTAGTTTGTGGTACACTTTCCAGGTGTCCATATTACACTGTGTAATCGGACAGAACATAATTATTTAGGCAAGTACTGCAGACCCAGATCAAACTTCTCCCTTAGGAGCAGTTTGATCTAAGTCTGCACTATTTGCTACTATGTCATTTCAAAACAAAGTTACCAAAATGGTGCCAAATTAAATGATTAAGCTTTAGAAACTGTCAGGGAAGGGAGATTGATGCCCAGATATTTGTGTCATAGGTTTGTTTGAAACAAGATGAGACTCAAAAGGATTCAAAATCTCAAATGCATTCAAACTGCTCAACGCTCGGGTTGTGTGTATAAGATGAAATTGGGGAACAACATATTGTGAACAATTAAGTTTAATTCATTACCTCATTTTTAGACCCAACCTTTTTAATAAATCTACTGAAAAGTGGCATACATTTATATTTATTACAGAAAAGGATTGTGTAGTTTTAAACAATTGTGATGAATAGAGCATTTGCTCCATAGGAGCAAATGCTCTATTCATCACAATGGTTTCAAAAAGTGGCTGTTACAGAGGCGTCAAAAGGTGTCAATATGAGGGAATGGGTTAAAAGACATTTATTAACAGTGCCAAGAGTCGTTTTTCATTGTAGAAACATGTTGGTAGGATGTTTGTCTGCCAGTACAAAGGTCTATGACTCGTGGTGTGATGCTTCTAATGTAATAGTTCTCGTAAAAAGCCAGGAGAAAATGGATTATGCATGTCCTTCGGTATTTTGCAGCTATCATTTAGTTATGGATGCTATTCAGTAAAGGATTATTAGCCCCTTTGCCACAACAGGCAAGTCTCAGTGTAGCCTATACAGGAGTTTGGTTCCAGATCAGAAGCCACATTACTCAACATCTCGTCTTGATCCATATTGTTTGGTACTCTGGCCCCAGGGTTATAAAACTTTTTGCTTGAGTCTGAGATCATTCTCAAGCATCTGATTGGTCAGCTTCTGAGCTTGCTCAGAATCTGACCAATCAGATACTTGAGAATGATCTCAGACCCAGACTCAGAAGTTTTATAACCTTGGACCCTGACTGCATGTTTGGAGAGAAATGAGGGAAATATCGTTGTTCAGAATTGAAACAGATGACAATTTTTGCAGATAAAATTTGACTCTTCACTTGATAGAAGTGCTGTGTATTGCCTTTGCAAACCGGGTAGACCCACATCAGTAGGCTCCTACGTGGGTCATATCATCAGGGACCAGTAGACCCACATCAGTAGGCTCCTACGTGGGTCATATCATCAGGGACCAGTAGACCCACATCAGTAGGCTCCTACGTGGGTCATATCATCAGGGACCAGTAGACCCACATCAGTAGGCTCCTACGTGGGTCATATCATCAGGGACCAGTAGACCCACATCAGTAGGCTCCTACGTGGGTCATATCATCAGGGACCAGTAGACCCACATCAGTAGGCTCCTACGTGGGTCATATCATCAGGGACCCTGCTGTTTTGGAATTTATTTATCTGATTCTACTGTTTCTTTCATGACCAAAATAATGTGTGTTCATATTAAAAAAAAAAAAATCAGCATATAAAAATATTCATGATTCCATGATTATTTCTTGCATGATTAGTTTAACTTAGTATCGGAAGAGTTAATCTTTTCCATGTGGAAAGTTATACTGGATTTGATTGCAGCCAGTTAGGGATGGTTGTAATAATGTGGTAAACTTTGTGCATAGAGCTTCCAGAATTCTAGATCTGGATCTCTATTATTTCAATTGATAAAGAATTATTAAGTTGTACTTAACCCATTCCCTCATAGCTTTTTGTAGACTCAGCCTCTTTGAACAAATCTACTGAAGAGGAGCAATTACTAGAAAAAAAGAAAATGTTAAAATTTGTGTAGTTTTGAAATGATTGTGAAGCAAAATTAATGCTCTATTTACCACAATGGTTTCAAAAAGTGACTTTTACAGAGGCGTCAAAAAGCGTCAATATGAGGGAATGGATTAAATCATGGGAAAGAGCACTAGGTCATTGGATGGAATATAGACCAATATTAGACACCATTATAAACATGTAGTGTCTTATTAGAGACAGCTCTGTTTGCAAAGTGATCAAACAATATCTTCGACTCAGAGTCACAGACACATAATAATTATATAGTCTGACATTGTGTTTCAAATCTCTGTGGTAGCTGATCTGGATCTACACTGTTTGTGAGTGTGTTGGCTCCTGTTTTTAGACACTAAGTAATAAATAGACATTTTTACCAAATTTTTATGTCTCATGTTTTTAGATAACATTATTTAAGTTATACTGGTAGATTTAACCCTCTGCTCCATGAATATTTATATAAGAAATATGACATCATGAATATTATTTTTCATAATTGCTATTTTAAAGAACACAGAAATATTTGACCTCAGCAGAGACAATAAAAACAGATCTGTATTACATGTATATCATAAGGAAACATCTGAGCAGACCTTGATCAGACTGCTCCTACAGGAGCTGTCTGATCTGGGTCTGTTTTGTTTGCAAAGGCATTAAAAGAAACGGGTTAACAAATTCTTAGTAATCGCAGATAAAGAAAAAGGCAACTACCGCAAAGTGCATATTCTATGAGACTCAAATGTGAAACAGAATTTGATTGTGCACCCTTATCCTGTTGCCAAATTTCTGACTTGGAGCAGCTTTTACTTAATTTAATCTAGCTTTTAAAACATTATTGACTGTATATCAGTGTCTCATCTGGATCCAATCAGTTTGCAAATTCCAGTCATGCTAAGTTTGGGAAAATAAGGGATTATGTAGTGGAATTTAATCTGTGATCATCATTGTGCGGAAAAGGATGCATGTCTCGGAAAATCTAGTTTTGGAATTTTTGTGATGGAACAGCTTCAAGTATGCTTACTGGCGCAGTTGCTTCAAATATTTTGAAAAGTAAGTCATTTGTCTTGATTTTCTTCTTTAACCAATTCCGTCAGATTGATGCCTTTTGATGCCTCTGCAAAAGTCACCTGTTGAAACCATTGTGATAAATAGAGCATTTGCTCCTATAGGAGCTAATGCTCTATTTATCACAATGGTTTCAAAACTACAAAATTCTAAAATTTTCCTTTTCTCTAGTTTATGCTCCTTTTTGGTTGATTTATTCAAAATGGTTGGATCTAAAAATAGCCTATGAGGTAATGGGTTAAAGGCCTGATTTCTTACACGAATATTCATAAAAGTAAAATGTTAACTGTTAAATGGCATGTGCAAACAGGATAGACCAAGATCACCGAGTTCCTGCAACAGAGCAGTCCTCTGACCAGAGTATACACTGGTTCATTTTGCAGGTTATTTAACCTTTGCCCTGTTCCAAATTTGAATACCTACTGAATACTCGAGGACAAAAAAGTTATAATGAAATATGGAAGGTGATACATTTTAGAAACTAAAGAATTAGATCTTTCAGATTCCATTAGCAAATTCTTATAGGAGCTGTCTGATCTGGGTCTACTTTGTTTGCAAATCATGCGTGAAAAGGTGATTATATGAACGAAAGGGTTAACAAGATTTAACCTTTTATCGTGAACAAAATCCATATTTAACCTTTTACTCCAGGAATGTTCGTGTAAGAAATAATGAAAATATGAATATTAATTTGCTTAATTATAATAGCACATGGACATGGGAACTCTTGGCCATGGCAGAATCTGTAGAATCATATCTATGTTATATCATAAGCAAACAGAGCAGACCCTGATCAGACGGCTCCTATAGGAAAATGGATTGTTAATAATCCAGATCATTGTTTGAGCAGACACAAAAAAAATTCCAGTGGGGTAACAGAGGCCCAGAAAAGATACATACATTGGTACATTTTCAAGAATAGCTCCTTTATTTATCCACCAAACCCGGAGAAATGACAATTTTAGTATTTGGGTATGCATGTTTGTCTGTAGCTCTGGGATAAAAATGCAATGATTTACTCAATATAATTATACACCTTGTTACAAAGTAGACCAAGATCTGATCATGGCTTCTGTAGGATCTGTCTGATCAAAGTCTGCTCTGTTTGTTTAAGAAATAATATAGATATGATACTACATTTTCATGTTGAAAAATCCCTCGTTGATAGGGCCATAATTATCCTTCAGTTCCACATGCTGTCTGCTGGCAACTAGAATTTTTTCTCATTTCTGAAATACAGAAAAAAACAGTGTGAAAGCTAATTAGATGAAGAAAACTATGCCCTCTGGAGTCAAACTGATTGATCTAGACTGAAGAGGGCTAAACTAACATTATCTAGTGTTACTGGTATCAATTTTACCCACAAATATCATCAAAGAATAAAGCAAATGGGCCATATCACGGAATCCTAAATTTGTGTACAAGTAGTGTAGACCTAATTCAGTGCCACTTGGGAAATGTGGGGTCTGACATAGGTCTGCAATGTTTTTGAAGGTGGTGAATAGCTAATATGCTTCGAAGAATAGATGTACTTTTCTTGCCAAAACATTTGCCAATAGTGATCTATATTGTTTAAAGTGCTTAAGGCATTTTTCTTAACCCTAGCTTTATCTGATGAACATTCATGCAAGACATAATAATTACAGTACAACCTCCCTATAACGGCCACTAAATTGTGTTGATTAGTTGGTATTTAGGGCAGATATGGCTGCTTAAAGCAAGGTGAAAGTAAAACAGAACGCTGCTATAGGAGCGTTCTGTTTTACTTTCACCTTGCTTTAAGCAGCCACCTGCCTTTAACCCTTTCCCTCATATAAACGTGTTTTCACGTGTTTACAAACAGAGTAGACCCAGATCAGACAGCTCCTATAGCCACATGCGTTTAACCCTTTCCCTCATATAAACATGTTTTCAGGTGTTTACAAACAGAGTAGACCCAGATCAGACAGCTCCTATAGGAGCCGTCTGATCAGGGTCTGCTCTGTTTGCTAGCAGAATTTGAAAGATCTGTTTCTTTATTTTCTAAAATAGCTACAATATTCCACCTTCCATATTTCATTATTACTATTTTGTATTAACATTTGTAATAAACATAGAACAGGGAAAGGGTTAACACAACATACTTGATATAATTTAGTGGCCGTTATAGAGAGGTTTTACTGAATATTGAATTTCTCACTATATCAGAAACTGTAGAATCTGTTCTTATTATTGTTAGTTTAACCCTTTACTCCATGAATAATTATGAGAAAAATAATGAGTTCATGAATATTAATCAGATTATTTTTTCCATAGGAATCACATTTTCTGTCTATCTGTCTGTCCGTCCATCTGTCAGCACTTTCGATGTGACGCGATAGCACAAACATTACTTCACATATTGGTTTCATATTATGGGCATATGCTTAGTTTCATCAGAGGAAGACACCTATAGGTTTGGGGTTAAATCAGATCACTTTGTCTAGAGTCATCTGCCCTTGATTCATAAAAAATGCCATCAACTTTTGTCAGCACTTGATGTGACGCAATAACTCAAACAGTAATACACATATTGCTTTCATATTATAGGCATATGCTTAGTATCATCAGAGGAAGATGCCTATAGTTTAAAAGTTGAATCGGATCACTATGTCTAGAGTTATCTGCCCTTGATTCATCAAAAATGCCATTAACTTTTGTCAACACTTTTGATGTGACAAACAGTACTTCACATATATGGTTCATATTAAGGGCATATGCTAAGTATTATAAGAGGAAGACACATATTATTTTTGGGTTGAATGAGATCACCATATCCAGAGTTATCTGCCCTTGATTTATTAAAAATGCCATATTCAACAAAAGATAATCTGCAGGGCCTGGCCTCTCTGAGTCAGTTTTCTAGTTCCATAAGCAAACAGAGCAGTCCCAGATCAGACAACTCCTACAGTAGCCATATGATTTGGGTCTACTCTGTTTGCAAAGGTGTAGAAAGGCATATTTATGGAGTAAAGGGTTAAAAGACATCATCATTTTGACTGTTTGAAATGACAGACATGTCATAAATACCAAGAAAATCATTATCACTTTCCCTGTTCTATGTTTATTTCAAATTTCAATACTTACTGAATATTCATGGAGAAAGATTTATAATGAAATATGGAAGATGTAGCCATTTAACCCTTTCCCTGTTCTGTGTTTATTACAAATTTCAATACCTACTGAATATTCATGGACAAAAAGGTTATAATGAAATATGGAACATGGAGCATTGTAGCCATTTTAGAAAGTAAAGACACAGATCTTTGAAATTCTATTAGCAAACAGAGTAGACCCTGATCAGACGGCTCCTCTAGGAGCCGTCTGATCTGGGTCTACTCTGTTTGCAGATGCGTGAAAACACGTTTATATGAGAGAAAGGGTTAAGAATGTAAAGAAACAGATCTTTCAGTTTCCATTAGCAAACATAGCAGACCCTGATCAGACGGCTCCTATAGGAGCCGTCTGATCTGGGTCTACTCTGTTTGCAGATGCATGAAAACATGTTTATATAAGGGAAAGGATTAACCCTTCTCATGGCTTAGCATGTCACTTAGCTCACATTTGCAAACGGCTTGAATTGAGATGAGATGCATCTATTAGCCCTTTCCTTCATAGGAATGCCTTTTTATGCATTTGCAAACATAGTAGACCCTCTTGCAGGAGCCGTCTGATCCAGGTCTACTTTGTTTGTTAATGAAATTATAATAGACCTGACACTGCAGTTTCTACCAATACCCAATGCTGATGTACTCATATTTATGTCATTATGAAAATGAGGTCTAATTATGGGTCTTTTAGGCAGGGGGTAGCTTAATGAAGGTTGAAAGTAATGCAGAAAGCTCCTATAGGAGCTTTCTGCATTACAATCAACCTGCATTAAGCAATAACCTTTTTAAGACTCCTATGTTCAATAAATGAATGGCCAGTACAGGTTCTATTGTATAGGAAACAAAGAGAATTAGGGGTGTGAATTCTAGGAATTAGCTGGATGATAACTAGTAATTATAGTTAGTGACTGGACCCAGTGTCTGAAAGCATAAACACTCTCATGTCATGTACATGTAGTATAATACAATAAACCCTGTCAGAAATACGTAACTGTGTACAGAACAACAGATAAACATGCATACGCAGTTGAACTTCAATATCTTGAAACTTCAAGGGACCATAATTAGTTCGAGATAAGAGAGGGTCGAGTCGTCTGATTTATAATCTGACCAATATCTCACGTTCACAGCTTAATGCAGGTCTAAAGTAATGCTGAAAGCTCTTACAGGAGTTTCTGTATTGTAAATTTTGGAAGGATCGAACTTTTAGTTCGAGTTATCCAAAAGTTCGAGTTATCTGAGTTCGAGATATCAAAGTTCAACAGTACTAAAATTGTCATTTCCCCACCAAACCCAAAGTTGTGACCACTCTTTAGAATTGTCTCGAAGACGACAATTCTAAAGAGTGGTCACAACATAGGGTTTGTACAAGAGCCCTCTGATCTGGGTCTATACTGTTTGCAAATCACTGATACATTGATTTCCTGTATGTGTTGAGGCTTAAACCCTTTCCCTGACATAAACTCCTTTTCACACATTTGCAAACAGAGTAGACCAAGATCAGACGTCTCCCATAGGAGTCGTCTGGTCAGGGTCTGCTCTGTTTGTTTATAGACTTATATAAAATTTCTACAACAGTAATTCCTTTGTTAGTAATGCTTCAACATACTTTGTCGCATTAATATTCATGACACTATTATTTCTTTATGATTATTGAACAGGGAAAGGGGTAGAATTGAAGATGACAGTCTTGTAAATGCTTATGGAAGTTAAAGACTGTAGCTACAGTACAACCTCTCTACAACGGCCTCTAAATTACATCAAGTATTTTGTGTAAAAGACAGGTGGCTGCTTAAAGCAAGGTGAAAGTAAACCAGAACGCTCCTATAGGAGCGTTCTGTTTTACTTTCACCTTGCTTTAAGCAGCCACCTGCCCTAAATACCAACTAATTAACACAATTTAGTGGCCTTTATGGAGAAGTTTTACTGTATTAACACCCTAAGTCTATTGTAAAATACATGGCAGCAGCTTGGTTTTAACCCTTTACCTTATAGAGGTACCTTTTGATGCCTTTGCAAACAGAGTAGACCCTGATGAGATGGTTCCTGTAGGCCCCGTCTAATCAGAGTATGCTCTGTTCGCCTATGAAATAATATAGATATGATTCTACAGCTTCTGTCTTTGTAAAAAATCCTTGTTTATTATGTCATTATAAATTTCAGCAGATGGATATTGATACAGTCATTATTTCTGACATGAATATTCCTGAGGGAAATAGTTAACCCTTTGAATGTGGCACGTGCATGCACTGTCCTTTGCTTCCCCTTTGAATGTGGCACGTGCATGCACTGTCTTTTGCTTCTAGAGGAGCACTCTAGTCTTGGTCTGCACTCTTTGTTATTACGACATTTTGTTTTTGTGCGTGGTGTCCATCCATATATCCATCCGTCTGTCCATCTGTCCGATTTAAATTTGTCCGTGCGGTTTCTCCAAAAGCTTTGGTTGGATTTCCATGAAACTTCATAGAATTGATCCGCACCATGCCTAGTTGTGCATAACTTATTCCTGTTCCGGTTCGATGATTTTCTGCAGAGTTATGGGACTTTGAAAGTTTTACATGGAAAGTTACTCAAAAACCTTTTCTCAGATTTTCATAAAATTTCATAGGATTGATCAGCACTATGCCTAGTTGTGCATATCTTATTTATGTTCTGGTTTGATGATATTATTGGACTTTGAAATTATTACATGGAAAAATTTGTTTGCCAGGTTTCTTCAAAATCTTTGATCGCATTTTCATAAAACTTCATAGGATTGATCAGCACCATATCTAGTTGTGCATGTTTTATTCATGTTCCATTTGATGATTTCCTGAGTTATGGGACTTTGAAAGTTTTACATGGAATGGAAAATTTTGTCCACTCAGGGGTGGGCTGGGGAGGGGTGGGTGGGGGTGGAGACATCAGTTTTTGTATCAAAAACATTTCTAGTTCAAAATTGTTTAGCAAGTTTAACCCTTTCCCTGTTCTATATTTAGTCCAAATTTCAATACCTACTGAATATTCATGGAGAAAATAGTTATAATGAAACATGGAAGGTGGAACATTGTAGCCATTTTAGAAAGAAAAGAACAGATCTTTCAAATTCCACTAGCAAACAGAGTAGACCCTGATCAGCCGACTCCTCTAGGAGCCGTCTGATCTGGGTCTACTCTGTTTGAAAATGCTTGAAAACAGGTTTATATGAGGGAAAGGGTTAAACCTGTTATACTGAGTGGATTCTGTAGTAAACCCTTTCCTTCATACAAACACGTTTTCACGTCTTTGCAAACAGAGTAGATCCAGATCAGATGGCTCCTATAGGAGGCGTCTGGTCTGGGTCTACTCTGTTTGCTTATGGTATAATATAGATCTGATTCTGTGGTTTCTGCCTGAACCAAAACATCATGTATTCATATGCCATTGTAATAATTCATTTAATGAATATTCCTGATGTCATTATTTCTCACATGAATATTGAACAGGGAAAGGGTTAAACACTGATGGGCTATTCCACTCTGAAAATAAAGTGTTGAAAGGGTTACAGGAAAATACTCAAGTGATATGGAAATTAAACTAAACCTGACTCCCAAAAATCCATATTCAGCAAATTGAAAGTTTTACTGGATTTACTGTGTATTTGACAAGCTTTACTTATGTGCTTTTTCTGACAGTTTGACTGCATACTGCCTAGTAGAGCATCTCTATGAACTTGACATTTCAGCAATATATTGGCTGAACAAGGTCTTAAATCAGTCTGTTGGTTTAACCCATTCCTTCATAGAAACACTTTTTCACGCCTTTGCTATAAGAGTAGACCCAGATCAGATGGCTCATGTATGAACCATCTGATCAGGGTCTGCTCTGTTTGCTTATAACATGATTCTACAGTTTTTGTCAAAGCAAAACTTTTTCATTATAAAACCTTAACCAATAAATATTCATGATGTCATTATATCTTACATGAATATTTAACAGGTAGAGGATTAAGAGTGAAAGTAAGAATCAGCTGAATATAAATAAGAAGCAGAAACCACAGATTTTTGCATTGAACAACATGCTCATTGCATATTTTGAGGTAAACATTAACAAAATTATTTAATATGCTTCTCTACGCCTTTGCAACCAGAGTAGACCCAGATCCAACTGATCCTGTAGGATCTTTCTGTTACAGGAGCTGTCTGACCAGGGTCCATGCTTATAAAACTTTGAGTTGAGTCTGAGTTCGTTCTCAAGTTTTTGAATGGTCAGATTTGAGCCTTTGGCTCAAATCTGACAAATCAAAAGCTTGAGAACTCAAATCTAACCAATCAAAAGCTTGAGAACAAACTCAGACTCAACTAAAAAGCTTTATAAGCATGGACCCAGGTTCTGCTCTGTTTGCTTATGAAATAATATAGATCTGGTTCTGCAGTTTATCTACTGTGACCAAAACATCTATGTGACATTATAAAATATTACTCTAGCTCATGATGTCACATGAATAATAATGGAGTAAAGGGTTAAAAAGATAAAGCCTACAGCAAATTATAAACATATATATGAAGGTAACACTTAGATTAACCCTGTCCCAAATATAAACACCCTTCATGGCCTCTGCAAACAGGGTAGACCCAGGTCAGAGGGCTCCTGTAGGAGCTGTCTGATCAGGGTCTGCTCTGTTTGCTTATGGTATGATATAGATCTGTCTGATTCTACAACCAATGCCTGAACCAAAATGTCCTGCGTTCATGCGCTATTATTAAAAATAATCTAATGAACGTTCATGATGTCATTATTTCTTACATAAGAATGCAACAGGGAAATTTAATGAATTTGGTCTCCATCTTTATCAGTACATGTATTGGTTTAACTCTCATATAAATGCTTTTTCTTGTGCCTAATTGCAAATATAGGCAGACCCAGGTTCATTTCTAGCAGAGATATGTAACAGTAGTTTGTATTCAGAATGAAAGGTTAAACCCATCTCCTGATGAATGTCGTTATAGGAAGCAAGTAATAATATCTTGAATATTTATCAACTGCATTGTTATACAGTAAAACCTCTCTATAATGGTCTTTAAATTACATCAAGTATTTTGTTTTAAAGGCAGGGGGTTGCTTAAAGCAAGGTGAAAGTTAAAACAGAACGCTCCTAATTGGAGCGTTCTGTTGCTTTAAGCAGCCACCTGCCCCAAATACTAACTACTTAACACAATTTAGTGGCCGTTATAGAGAGGTTTTACTGTAACGATTATTGACATATGAACACAGGATATTTTGGCCATTATAGAAAATGTAGAATTAGAGAACACTGCATATTGACAACCCTGATCAGCTCCTATATAGGAGCTGACTGATTTTGGTCTACTCTGTTTGCAAATGTATCAAAAGACCTATCTCTGGTTATTTCAAGTGACAAAGACTGTAAACATTTAACTCAATTCCAGCATTTCTGTATATTACCCCTCTCCCTGTTCTATGTTTATTCCTAATTTCAATATCTACTGAATATTCATGGACACTATAGTTATAATGAAATATAGAAGGTGGAACACTGTAGCCATTTTAGAAAGTAACAGAACTATCATATTCCATATGCAAACAGCAGACCCTGATCAGACGGCTGCTATAGGAGCAGTCTGATCTGGGTCTACTCTGTTTGCAAATATGTGAAAACACGTTTATATGTGGGATAGGGTTAAATTGAATTTTCTTGTACAGATCTCCAGCTGTCTGTTACAGACAGAACACTCAGTATTATGACATTCTTAACCCTTGACTCTATGAATATTCATGTAAGAAATAATGGCATCATGAATATTAATTACTAGGAAGTTTAATTTTTATAATGGTATATGGACATGCCGATTTTAGGCCATAGTCGAAACTATAGATTCATATCTATATCATGTCATAAGCAAACTGAGCAAACCCCAATCAGGCGGCTCCTATGGGAGCCGTCTGATCTGGGTTTCCTCTGTTTGCAAAGGCGTATTTATGGAGTAAAGGGTTAACATGTTGATTTTATTTTTTAGGTCCAATAGATGCTGCGAAGACCGGGTTTATGAACTATACATCTACAGTTGTATGTACTCCCGACACATCATATCCACTGACGATTGAGGCGAGGGATTCGTTTGGAAACTTGGCATCGTATAAAGCAGACCAGAATAACTACTTCAAAATCAAAGTAACAGAGGTACGTATATAGTCCTTGTCCTTCTACTGCATGAATATTCATGTTATAAATAAATGACACAGGGGTCAAGATAAGATGCGTAAATTTAAATATTTTCAAGTATAGTTCCTTTATTTCTCCACCAAAACCTATACTGTGACCACTCTTTAGAATCGTCTCAAAGAGACGATTCTAAAGAGTGGTCACAGTATAGGGTTTGGTGGAGAAATGACGATTTATTTGGGTATATATGTACCTTTATCTGTAGCTCTGAATGACATTATGAATGCAATAGTAGTTAGATTAATTGTTGTAATAGCACATGATCACAGGAATTTTTGGCCATGGCAGAAACTACAGAGTCAGCTCTATAACTATATATCATAAGCAAACAGAGCAGACCCTGATCAGACAACTCTCACAGAAGCCATCTAATCAGGGTCTGCACTTTTTTACAAAGGCATAGAAGGGTAAAAGTATGCAATTGTGTGCAGCAAACTTAACTACTTCTACAGTTTTGAAGATGCATAGATTACTTATTGTCTGATCTTGATAATCTATGTTAGATGATGATAAATGGGAAAAGGGTTAAATGTTGTCAATCTCATAATGTGGATGTCTATTTGGTAGCTACATGACCATGTTATGATAGCTTGCTCAATTTAACCCTTTCCCTGTACTATGTTTATTACAAATTTTAATACCTACTGACTATTCATTGACAAAATAGTGATAAAGAAAAATTGAAGGCAGAATATTGTAGTAATTTTTTATACGGCCGTCTTCAGATGGGACGTATTATGTGATACCCTTCGGTGGGCGAGCAGGGTTTGTTTCCAGACGATAACTTTAGTTCTCTATGTCCGATCTTCATGAAACTTTACACGTGCATTGATATCAATGAATGAGGGCAGGAACCCTTTACCAGGTCAAGGTCACTTTTTCTAAAAATAGTTTGATTTTCAGTAGTATTTTCCGTTTCCGGACGATAACGTTTCCGATCTACATGAAACTTTACATGTGCATTGATATCAGTGTGGGAAGGAACCCTATTGAATATGGGCTTTGCCCGACCAAGGTCAAGGTCATTTGTTTTCTAAAAATATTGTTTTTCTGTAGAATTTTCCCGTTTCCGGACGATAAATTTAGGTCTCTCTACCCTTTACCAGACCAAGGTCAAGGTCACTTTTTCTAAAAATAGTTTGATTTTCAGTAGTATTTTCCGTTTCCGGACGATATTCATGAAACTTTACATATGCATTGATATCAATGAGGGCAGGAACTCTATTGATTATGGGCTTTACCAGACCAAGGTCAAGGTCACTTTTTCCGTTTCTGGACGATAACTTTAGTTTTGTATGCTCAATCTTCATGAAACTCCACATGTGCATTGATATCAGCGAGGGCAGGAACCCTTTTGAATATGGGCTTTACCCGACCAAGGTCAAGGTCATTTGTTTTCTAAAAATATTGTTTTTCTGTAGAATATCCAGTTTCCGGACGATAACTTTAGTTCTGTATGTCTGATCTCCATGAAACTCCACATGTGCATTGATATAAATAAGGGCAAGAACCCTATTGTATATGGGCTTTGCCCAACCAAGGTCAAGCTCACGTTTTCTAAAAATAGATTGTTTTTCAGTAGAATTTTCTGTTTTTGGATAACTTTAGTTCTGTATGTCTGATCTTCATGAAACTTCACATGTGCATTGATATCAATGAGGGCAGGAACCCTATTGAATATGGGCTTTACCCGACCAAGGTCAAGGTCATTTTTTTCTAGAAATATATTGTTTTTCTGTAGAATTTTCCCATTTCCAGACGATAACTTAAGTTTTGTATGTCGATCGGATCTTCATGAAACTTCAAATGTGCATTGATATCAATGAGGGCAGGAACCCTATTGAATATGGTCTTTGCCTGACCAAGGATGAGCTCACTTTTCCTAAAAATAGATTGTTTTTCAGTAGAATTTTTCTGTTTCCGGACGATAACTTTAGTTCTGTATATCCAACCTTCACGAAACTTTACATGTGCATTGATATCCATGAGGGCAGGAACTCTATCGAATATGGGCTTTGCCCAACAAGGTCAAGGTCACTTTTTCTTAAAATTGATCATTTTTCCGTAACATTTTATTCGTTTAGGGACTTATATAGATTAAACGTAAAAATGTTTTTAATTTCTGTGAACTATTGCCACCTGATATGGAGTAATGGCCTTTCAACTGAAGACATTTGACGGGCGTATTTTGTGACATTTTGGCACTCTTGTGAAAATAAAGAGAACTATCAAATTCCATAAGCAAACAGAGCAGACCCTGATCAGACGGCTCCTATAGATATATCTGTATCTACTCTGTTTGCAAATGCATGAAAAAGCATTCATATGAAGGAAAGGGTTACGGGAGATGGATGTGATTTATATTTGTATTTATTAACACCTATTTCAGTGTGGTACCCATATTAAACATGTTCCGGCAACCCAGATATTTTACAATTCACGTCAGAAGCAGCTTACAATGCACATCAAAATGGAGAAAGTCGGCTGTTTTCAGGCATCAGTCACATATGGGGATGTCAGTCTGAAAAATGGCGAGTTTAACATCTTAGTTCTTAGTGGTGAGTACAGCTTGGGATTAAAATAGAATAACAATCCTAACTTTTGGTACATTGTATATTGCTGTCCACTGAATTCTTAACCCATTCCCTCATATTGACAACTTTTGACGACGCTGTGGAAGTCACTTTGTGAAACCATTGTGCTAAATAGAGCATTTGCTTCTATAGGAGCAAATGCTCTATTTATCACAATGGTTTCAAACTACAAAATTCTAAAAAAAATCCTTTTCTCTAGTTAATGCTCCTTTTCGGTTAGATTGATTCAAAGAGGTTGGATATGAAAATAGCCCATGAGGTAATGGGTTAATCTTGTTTTTGTTGAACCCTTCACACCATTAATATTTATGTAAGAAATAATTACATGAATATTGATTAGATCAATTGTTATAATAGCAAATGGACTCGAGAGATTTTGGTCATAGCATAAACTCTATCTAGAATCATATCTATATTATGTCACAACCAAACTCTGATCAGATGGCTCCATCTGTACTGGGGCTGCTCTGTTTGCAAAGGGGTAGAAAGGCATATTTAAGGAGTAAACAGTTATGTAAGTAAAGATAGGAATTTTTTCTCAGACTATTTTCAAGCAGAGTTTATATTGGATTTTGAAATTTTCTTCATTATCGAACACATGCTAAATTAATCTTGTGTGTCCAATTTCTCATATGCCAATGGAAGGATTTACTTCAAAATTTTAGAGATGAACAAGGTTTTCATATTGACTTATAATTTTCATCAGAACAATTTAACATAACCAACTCTATAGTTTATGATTTTATTGAAAATATGCATTTATTGTAGAGACTGTCACTTTTAAGAAGTTTGTGAACATGTCTTTTCCCCACTGCAACCCATGCTAGATTTGTTTCGTATATGAAGTTACTTTGTAATACAACATAGTGATCTTCATTTCTCATTTTGTCCTCTGTTTCTTTAACCTTCTGCACTCAGAAATAGTCATCTGCAAATATATTCTGCTTCAATTTAAAAACAACAACACATTTTTATTCAATTTACTTCAAAAATGTCAGAATGACAAAAAGGTTGGATCTTGATGAGACGCTGAGTTTCGTCACATCTCGTCTGGATCGGAAGTACAGTAAAACCTCTCTATAACAGCCACTAAATTGCATACTGTAAAACCTCTCTATAACGGCCACTAAATTACATCAAGTATTTTGTGTTAAAGGCTGATGGCTGCTTAAAGCAAGGTGAAAGTAAAACAGAATGCTCCTATAGGAGTGTTCTGTTTTACTTTCACCTTGCTTCAAGCTGCCACCTGCCCTAAATACCAACACAAGTTAGTGGCGGTTATAGAGTCTAGAGAGGTTTTACTGTATATGCAAAGATTTTCACAAAGCTGCCAGGAGACTGCTGAAGGTTAAATGTAATTGCCACACAGGTCGTATTCTGATTAGATGCAGAATTACACTGTATATTATCAGGATTTGAATTGTGTTCAGAGATTCACAAAGTTGGCCATGTTATGAAAACAATTAACCCATTCTCTCATAGTTACACCTTTTGATGCTTCTGTAAAAGTCATTTTTTGAAACCATTGTGATAAATAGAGCATTTTCTCCATAGGAGGAAATGCTCTATTGATCACAGTGATTTCAAAATTCACAATTGTAAAATTTTCCTTTTCCCTAGTAAAAGCTTCTTTTTGGTATATTTATTCAAAGAAGTTAGGTCTAAAAATAGAACATATGAGGGAATGGTTTAATACATGTAAATGACCTTAATGTCTTTCCAGCTGATGATCTCAGTTGTGTGGACAAGAACATCAACAAGTCTCGAAATATCTGGTATGAGGCGAGGCTGTTAGAGTGTAACCATGAAAAACTGCACAAGCCCAAAAAAGTATACATATATATTACTCCAAAGGTGAGTCTATACACTTCTTCAATTGCTCAGTTTGTGACACTGAACAATAGCAAAATCTGAACAAAGCAAAATCACCTGAACAATAGCAGATCTGAACAATAGCAAAATCATCAGACATAAGCAAAATCTGAACAATAGCAAAACATATGAACTAAAGCAAAATCTGAACAATAGCAAAATCATTGAACAATAGCAAAATCTGAACAAAGCAAAATCATCTGAACAATAGCAAAATCGTCAGACAGTGGCAAATTCTGAACAATAGTCAAATCATCGGAACTAAAGCAAAATCTGAACAAAAGCAAAATCATTGAACAATAGCAAAATCTGAACAAAGCAAAATCATATGAACAATGGCAGATCTGAATTATAGCAACATTGTCAAACCGTAGCAAAATCTGAACAGTAGCAAACTCTCTGAACTAGTGCAAAATCTGAAAGGTAGCAAAATCACCAAACAATAACAAAATCTGAACAATAGCAAAATCTGCTTGACTGTTAGTAGTATCATACCCTAAGTATTCAGTCAGACAAGCTTAGGCAAATAGTGCAGACCTAGATCAAACTGCTCTTAAAGGACTACTTTAATTACCTCTTGTATTCAGACTGACAAACTTAGGCAAATAGTGAATGAGCAGTTTGATCAGGGTCATCACTCTTTTTGCTATTATGCCAGTCTAATTTATATTTATCAACATAGTGCCAAATTGACTTAATCAGTTTTATGAAAAGTGGAGAGGAGATTGGGTATGTAAATACATAGGGTAATGAGAGTTTGATTGAGTGATTGAATATCAGCTTTGTAATACAGTAAAACCTTTCTATTTTACTTTCTCACTTGTCCAGGAGTTAACTGTTAACCTGATGAACAATTAAAACTGGCTTCTTTCTTTCTCAATATTAAATAAACAAAATAATGTATCAATATTTATCACTGAAGAAAATTAATTTTTGTGACAAATACTGCTAACCCTGATCAAAGGGCTCCCTCAGGCGTCTTCTGGGTCTACACTGTTTGCAAAATGCAAATGTCTTATATACTCAGTTTCAAAACTTTGAATGTTAACGAAGTAATGTATAGTTTTCTTCTATTGCTTTTAACCCTTTCCCTATTCTGTGTTTATTCCACATTTCAATACCAATTAAATATTCATGGCCAACATAGTTATTAGGGAAATATGGTAGGTGGAACATTGTAGTCATTTTAGAAAGTAAAGAAACTGATCTATCAGATTCCATAAACAAGCAGAGCAGACCCTGATCAAATGGCTCCTATAGGAGCTTTCTGATCTGGGTCTGATCTAATTGCAAATGTGTGAAAACGTGTTTATACTTGTATGATTCATTGAAGGACAGGTTTATAAATAAGTACTGCAAGAGTGTCAAATAACCCTTTCCCATATATTAACACGTTTTCACACATTTGCAAACAGAGAAGACCCAGATCAGACGGCTCTCATAGGAGCCATCTGATCAGGGTCTGCTCTGTTTGCTAATGGAATTGTTAAAAAAAAATTCACTTTCTAGAATGGCAACAATGTACCACCTTCCATATTTCATTATAACTATCTTGTCCATGAATATTCAATAGGTAAAAAGTAAAGTACCTAGTTATAGTATACTTTCAGTCCGAATGACCGCTCAGCGGACTGTACAATTATTCCCTTGGTCATTGAGTCATTGGCCTACAATATTGAGCACTGCTAACATATGGCGCAATCATGCAGCCGCAGTACTGGCGAGTGACCCTCACAGGTACCCATTTTAACCCCTGGGTGGAGAGTCGGTGTGGGTGGGAGACACGGAAAACCGTCTCTGAAATTTCTGGGTTCTGAGAGTTCTGAGATTTGAACCCCGGACCTCCGGACTGATAGTCAAGCGTGTTACCACTAGACCACCGCCACCTACAATAGGTGCTGAAATTTTGAATAAATATAAAGGTGCCGAGTTCCTCATCTTCTCTTCTGGTTCTGAATTTGCTGCTTTGACTTAACCTTTTGAATGCAGTAAACAAGTGTACCAGCAAACAGTGTAGACCCAGATCAGAAGGATCCTAGAAGAACCCTCTGATCATGGTCTGCACTGTTTGTCATACAAAATTATTTCGCAAATTATACATTTTCATACTGAAAGCACTCTCGGATTAAACAATAATTGATCTTTTTTTTTTAATAATTTCAGTATTCAAAGAGGTAACCATTTAACTGATATAGACATATGCAAATAGAGTAGACCCAGATCAGATGGCTTCTGTAGGAGCCATATAATCAAGATTTGCTCTGTTTGCATATGGTATAACCCTTTACTCCATGAATATTCATGTTAGAAATAATTACATCATGAATATTAATTAGATTTGTTTTTATTATAGCACATGGACACAAAAAGTTTTGGCCAAGGCAGAAACTGTATAATCATGCCTGTGATAAATCATAACCAAACAGAGCAGACCCTAATCAGACGGCTCCTATAGGAGCCGTCTGATCTTGGTCTACTCTGTTTGCAAAGGCATAGAACGGCGTATTGATGGAGTAAAGGGATAATATAGATCTGATTCTATAGTGTCTGCCAAAAGAAATAATCAGCTGATAAATATTCATGATGTCATAGTTTTTTACATGAATATTCTTCAATAAAGGGATAGTGAATCTCAACAGTCTTTTGCATACTTCATTTCTGTTAACGCAACCGCAGCTTTGTTTTACAGTTGTCTTGGCTTAAATTTGGTCTAGATCTAATCTATTATTGGTTGGGTCATGTTAACCCATTCCCTCATATAGACATGTTTTCACGCATTTGCAAACAGTAGACCTGGATCAGATGGCTCCTATAGGAGCTGTTTGATCAGGGCCTGCTCTGTTTGCTGATAGAATTTGATAGATCTGTTTGTTTGCTTTCTAAAATGTCTACATTATGTTCCATCTGCCATATTTCTTTATAACTATTTTGTTAATGAATATTTATAAGAAATTTTGAATAAATATAGAAGAGGGACAGGTTTGAGAGTGTGACAAGATATGGGAAACTGGAAAACCATCAATAATTTATCCTTGGTATTATAACCTGACAGCTTTATGATCAACGTTACACTCGGGGGGAAATGTCCCTGTTTTATTTGTTTAGAGTAAGCTTTAGCTTTCCTTCACATTATCACAATTTAACTTATTCCTTCATATAAACGCATTTTCATGCATTTGCAAACAGAGTAGATCCAGATCAGACGGCTACAAAAGGAGTCGTCTGAGCAGGGTCTCCTCAGTTCTCCTCTGGTTTCTAATAGAATTTGATAGATCCATTTCTTCACTTTCTAAAATGTTCCACTTTCCATATTTCATTTTAACTACATATTTTGTCTATGAATATTCAATTTGTATTGAAATTTTGAATAAATATAGAACAGGGAAAAGGTTAATGCCTCTGCAAACTGAGCAGACCCAGATCAGACAGTTCCTGTAGGAGCTGTCTGATCTGGGTATACTCTGTTTGCTTATGGAAGTATTAAATGGTCTGATTCTACAGTTTTTGTCAAAGCCAAAAATCCTTTACAAATTTTACATTCCAAAAATGAAATAAATGAATATTCATGAAGTGATCAATTAATGCAAAAGTGGTTCATGTAGGATGAAAGTTATACAAATACCTTATATATATATTTCTGAATAACTTTAGACCCTGATCAGACGTCTCCTACTGGAGCCATCTGATCTGGGTCTACTCTGTTTGCAAAGATGTCTGAATCCATGATTATATTCATTGGGTGGCTGCTATAATTTTACTGTACCATTCTTTTCATAAACAAAATATTCAAAATAGCACTTAGCCTTTTCCTCCATGAATATTCATATAACAAATAATGACACCGTGAATATTAATTGGATTGATTTGTTATACTAACACAAGGACAAGAATCTTTTGGCCATGTCAGAAACTGCAGAATCGTATCTATATTATATCACAGGCAAACAGAGCAGACCCTGATCAGACGGCTCCTATAGGAGCCGTCTGATATGGGTCTACTCTGTTTGCAAAGGCATAGAAAGGTGTATTTATGGAGGAAAGGGTTATAAGGAACCATTCTGTAGAAATAATTGTGTTAACCCTATCCCTTTTGAATACTCTTGCATACCTATTAGCTGAATTTGTATGATGACACATGTACACAGGGTGTTTTTGAATACTGAAGAGTAGAATATATTATAATTTCATTAGCCAACAGAACAGACCTTGTTCAGATGGCACCTACAGGAGCCGTCTGATCTGGGTCTACTCAGTTTGCAAAAGTTTGAAAAGGTGTTTTTATGAAGGAAAGGGTTAATTGAAGGTTGGAAACATGCTGTAACCCTTTACATCATAGGTAGTCTTTTAACCATTTCCCTGTTCTGTATTTAGGACAAATATCAATACCTACTGACTATTAATTAACAAAATAATTATAATGAAATATGGAAGGTGTTACATTATAGACATTTTAGAGAGCAAAGAAACAGATCTATCAAATTCTATTAGCAAACAGAGCAGACCCTCTATGAGCCGTCTGATCTGGGTCTTCTCTGTTTGCAAATGTGTGAAAACATGTTTATATGAGGGAAAGGGTTAATTTCTTTGCAAACAGAGTGTATCTAAATCAGATGGCTCCTGTAAGGGCTGTCAGATCAGGATCTGCTCTGTGTGCCTGTAGAATAAATAAATCTGTTTCTTCAATTTCTGCTTTGTGTTAATATGCCTCTACTTAAAAAATCAGTTAATTAATTCATGATGTCATTATTTTGTACATGAATGTTCATGAAGTAAAGGATTAAAAGAATGATATATGGCGAACAGTGCAGACACAGCACAGACCTGTTTTAACCCATTACCTCCATAGGCTATTTTTAGACACAACCTCTTTGAATAAATCTACCGAAAAGGAGCATTAACTAGAGTAAAGAAAAAAAATAAAATTTTGTAGCTGTGAAACCATTGTGATAAATAGAGCATTTGCTCCTTAGGAGCAAATGCTCTATTTATCACAATGGTTTAAAAAAGTGACTCTTCCAGTGGCATAGAAAGGCGTATTTATGGAGGAAAGGGTTAAGCAACCTTACCAATAAGGTCTACACTTGCGGTTATTTCAATTCTAACAGACATAACATTACCCAAATTTGAAGAGAATTTGTGATGTAACATTCGCCCTGCTGTGTTGCAAAGTTTTGGCACGACATCTTTTTTCTAAAACAATTATTATACATGTATGTATAACACCATTGATTGTATAGAATTAGATGTTTTAAAAGTATCATTACATTTTATTACAATCTTGACCTCCATAGAAAGAAAATAAATAGGGGAATATATGCATCAGTTCAGCTTTTATGATTTTGTCACATTTGTCTCCCTTTCCTAAGTATAAGGCACACCACTATTACTAGTGATTATTTATGGTAATATGAGGTAAACAGTGTCTATCCCAATCAGATACTGTGCCCCAATGCATCAGCTGATCTGGATCTACACTGTTTGTATGTTTTCCTATTATGCCAGCCATATTGTTGTCTTACCCTTTACCTCATGAATAATATAAGAAATAATGACTTTTAGGAGTGTTCATTAGTTTAGTTTTATTACAGTCTAATCACGATAGCTCTGATGCTTGACGGAACGCATATAAAATCCAAATTATTTCATGTTCCGAGTATTTGCATTTTGTGAACTAATAAACATCACATGAACAAAGGTTATTTCAATTCTAACAGACATAACATTACCCAAATTTGAAGAGAATTTGTGATGTAACATTCGCCCTATACATGTATGTATAATACCATTGATTGTATAGTATTAGATGCTTTAAAAGTATCATTACATTTTATTACAGTCTTGACCTCCATAGAAAGAAAATAAATAGGTGAATATATGCATCAGTTCAGCTTTTATGATTTTGTCACATTTGTCTCCCTTTCCTAAGTATAAGGCACACCACTATTACTAGTGATTATTTATGGTAATATGAGGTAAACAGTGTCTATCCCAATAAGATACTGTGCTCCAATGCATCAGCTGATCTGCATCTACACTGTTTGTATATTTTCCTATTATGCCAGCAATATTGCTGTCTTACCCTTTACCTCATGAATCATATAATAAATAATAACTTTTAGGAGTGTTTATTAGTTTAGTTTTATTATCATATACCAGTATCATTACAGGATTTTTTGCCATGGCAGAAACTACAAAATCATATCTATATTGTTCCATATGCAAACAGAGCAGACCCTGATTAGACAGCTGCAGCTCATACATGAGCCATCTGATTTGGGTCTACTCTGTTTGCAAATGTGTCAAATGGTGTCTCTATCAGGTAAAGGTTCAGCCTTTACTCCATAGGCTATTTTTAGACCCAGCCTCTTTGAATAAATCTACAGAAAAAAATCTACAGAAAAGGAGCACTAACTAGAGAAAAGGAAATTTTTAGAATTTTGTAATTAGAAACCATTGTGATAAATACAGCATTTGCTCCTATAGGAGCAAATGCTCTATTTATCACAATGGTTTCATAAAGTGATTTTTACAGAGGCATAGAAAGGCATATTTATGGAGTAAAGGCTTAAAACAGTTTGAACATTTGGTATTATGTAATGTCAGCTTTATACTCAGAGTATTTTTTGCTTATTTTTCAGCAATTAAAGTTAAAAGAATATTTCTTGAAGATAATTGGGAAGCGACTGTTCACGTACAGGGTCTGTCCGTCAACAAAGGTAGGTGTGACATATCCCGTCTCTGTGTAGCAGTATACCTGATAGCCCTACTCATATCACTTTATCATATAAAACTTCATCTCATTAGCAAGATAACAATTGACATGAACCCATACCCTCATAAGCTATTTTTAGATCCTACCTCTTTGAATAACTCTACAAAAAAGGAGCATTTACTAGAGAAAAGGAACATTTTAGAATTGTGTAGTTTTGAAACCATTGTGATAAATAGAACATTTGCTCCATAGGAGCAAATGCTCTATTTATCACAGTGGTTTCAGAAAGTGAGTTTTACAGTGGTGTCAAAAGGTGTCAATATGAGGGAATATGGGTTAAAGATGTAAATTTGAAGTAAATATTACAGTTTGCCACTTTTTTCAGTTTACATACTGAGACATAATTCAGTTTACATACAGAGACATAACAACTATATAACATGTTGGTCTATTTCTTCTGTGATTTCTATTTTCTACAAGTAGTAGATTAACTTGTTACTCCATAAATGTGCCTTTCTATGTCTTTGCGAACAGAGTAGACTGAGATCAGATGGCTCCTTTAGGAGCCATCTGATCAGGGTCCGCTCTATTTGCTTATGAAAAATTATAATAGATCTAACTCTACAGTCTCTGAAAATACCATGAAACATCCTAGCTCTGTACATATGCCCTTATAAAAAATTTGCTAATAAATATTCATGATACCATCATTTCTTACATAAATGTCGAACTGGGAAAGGGTTAAACTGACATCTGCTAAAATTCTCATCAGCTAGAATGTGATCTGCTGAAACGCTATTTGTGAAAATGTCATCTTTTCAAATACACTGATCAAGGCTGTCAAACATTTTATAAAAAAAAAATTGTAAACATGTTTTTAAATTAACACTTTACTCCATAAATATTCACGTAAGAATTAATGAAATTGTGAATATTGATTAACTCATAATGTAGCCATGACAGAAACTGTAGAATCAGATCTATATTATTTCAAAAGCAAACAGAACAGACCCTGATCAAACAGCTTCTGTTGGAACTGTCTGATTGGGGTCTACTCTGTTTGGTGTTAAAAGGTATAAGGAGTATAGGTATGCATTACTTACAGTTAGATGAAATAGGAAAAGCAGAAACTCCTAGAACCTGTTTTTGTGTATTACAGTTCAGTTTTAGTGGGTTCCACAATGAGTTAGGATGTCCAATGTTCTCCATTGATGATGGTGCCCAGGCCCCGTTGGTTCTTGCCGCCAAGGATCGGAGTATCATAGCTGCTACATTTCTAAAATTTCTCCTCAGAAATATCGGTAAGCTTTGGTGGGAGTGAAAAGAATTAATTCTTCAAAAGCTAAGCAAATGAATTGAAGGTTTTTATATCACCTGCTAAATAGCTGGGTTACCCTTA
This sequence comes from Azorinus chamasolen, assembly GCA_963576725.1. Taxonomy (NCBI): domain Eukaryota; kingdom Metazoa; phylum Mollusca; class Bivalvia; order Cardiida; family Solecurtidae; genus Azorinus; species Azorinus chamasolen. Next base: position 112,354,864 of record OY755235.1, on the reverse strand, counting down.
GAGATCATTTCTCCAATGCCTATCTTTCTGTCTGTCTTCATTTCTTTCTTTCTGTCCGTCTGTTGGTCGGTTGGTTATGCTTTTTTGCACACTTCTGCCAGCAGGTGTCACACATGTTCCTTTTAACACTCTTGTTTTGCTTTATCGGTTTCTTTCCGAAATGGTTTGTTCAGATTCTGATTTGATGTAGAAATTGCCTAAATTGTTTGCAACTTTAATCATGAATTTGTTTCTAACATTGTTAGAGTTATCTTTCCAATGTTGTATATCAAATGATCAAGGTTTCATTACCTTCTGTATTAAGGGAGTTAAAGAGTTTTCTCCAAGAGTTTGTGTACACTCCACAATGCTCAAAGTGGGAGGCAGATATGCTCTCAATCCTTTGAAAGAGGGACACAAGTTAGCTAGCTTGTGCAAACAGTGTAGACCCAGATCAGGGGGGATCCTGCAGCTGATATAGAACCTGTCTGATCTGGATAAAAGATGTTAAAATGTGGGATTATCAAGTAAAGTGTTGATAATTACTTTACCCTTTAACAACTCCATGTAATAAAAAATGACATTATGAATATGAATTAGATTAATTGCTATAATAGCACATGGACACAGAAAGTTTTGGCCATTGCAGAAACTGCAGAATCATATCTAAATCATATCATAAGCAAACAGAGCAGACCCTGATCAGAGGGCTCCTTCAGGAGCTATTTGATCTGGGTCTGCTCTGTTTGCAAAGGCATAGAAAGGAGTATTTATGGAGGAAAGGGTTAATGTTTTTAAAGGCAAATATGTTTACACACCTATGATTCCAACTGAAATGTTAGAAGTGTTCTTGGATTTTGTGTATAGGTGGGTCAGAGACATTCCAGGATAAACAGATGTTTTTTTACCGTGAAGTTCGGACACTCCACCAGAGAAGAGGGCATAGTACTCTATCACTGAAGGTGGACAGGAGTAACCTACTTCAGAGTGTAAGTCATTATTTTATGATAAAACCATTCTACTGTTTGTATATTATATTTAAGTAGAACCTGTCCTAAGCAGCCTTTCATGTTTTTAACATAGGAGTCTTAACCCTTTCCCTCATATAAACATATCTTCACGCACTTGCAAACAGAGTAGACCCAGATCAGACGGCTCCTAGAGGAGCCGTCTGATCAGGGTCTGCTCTGTTTGCTAATAGAATCTGATAGATCTGTTTCTTTGCTTTCTAAAATCTGTACAATGTTCCACCTTCAATATTTCTTTATAATTATTTTATTAATGAATATTCAGTAGGTATTGAATTTTGGCCTACATACAGAACAGGGAAAGGGTTAAAATGCAGTAGGTTAATCCTTTCCTCCATAAATACGCCTTTCTACGCCTCTGTAAAAGTTACTCTTTATAATAATAATAATAATAATAATAAAGACTTTATTTAAAGAGAGTACTCATTTGGTTATGACCAATCTTCCATGAGGCCCTCAAACAGAGAGAAAACATATATATATACAATTACATATATACAATTTGTAATGCTTTCATAATAATTTTGCATAGGCATCCCACCTTGCACTGGTGATAAACAGATCTGAGTTAATCCATTATGTGCTAAGCACGATTTTTACCACACACAGTGTAGACCCGGAAGAGTGAGTTCCTGTAGGATCCCTCTCATCAGGATCTGCATTGCTTGCAATGGGAAATTGATATTGAAATTCAAAAATCGTTGGCTCTGGTGCAAAAAGGATGCATGTGGAATTCATAGGTAAATGCAACCCCATTTCACCGAGTTGACGATTTAGATCGATTAGAACTAACGATATCAGTGACAAACTGCACCATGTACATATACTGTGTCAGCAAAAGATGACATGGATAAATGACGTCATGAATTTTCAGGCGGTTTCAGGACTATTTTTAAACACTGGGAATTCCATTAATTAACTCTTTGAAACCATTGTGATAAATAGAGCATTTGCTTCTAAGGAACAAATGCTTTATTTATCACAATGGGTTCATAACTACAAAATTCTAAAAAAAATTAAAAAATTCTGGTTAAAATGCTCATTTTCGGTAGATTTATTCAAATAGCTAGGTTGGATCTAAAAATAGCCTATGAGGGAATGGGTCAATGCAAGGTAAAAGTAATTACGTTTGCCCTGCATTGTCCTTCCAATAAGAGTAGATCGAGATGGAGAAACCATCAGATCTGGATCTGCTCTTTTTACTTTAATATGGAATAAGATCAAGTTCTTCAGTTTCTGCCATGACCAAAATATCCTGTGTTCATATACCATAATGATACATGAATATTATTCATTAAGTGATAAGTTAAAAGAGTTATTCCCCTTTAAAATGTTAATTTTTGTGGATGGTATCAACTTGTACTCCTCCTGTTTATTAGTCCCCCACCGGTTACCGGTTGGGGGACTATAGGTTTGCTCGATTCCGTCTGTCCGTCTGTCCGTCCGTCCGTCCGTCCGTCTGTCCGTCCGTCTGTCCGTCCGTCTGTCACGCTTCTTGTCCGGGCCATATCTCCTACAAAGTTAAGCCAAATTAATTATAACTTCACACATTGAAGAAGCATGATGAGGGCTAGTGTCATGCACAAGGGTCATAACTCTAGCATCAATATTTTTGGAGTTATTCCCCTTTTACATATTTTTTTGTCCGGACAATAACTCTTTATCTATTGGTTCAATTGATTTGAAACTTCACATATGGAACAATCATGATGAGGGGTAGTGTCATACACAAGGGCCATAACTCTAGCATCAATATTTTTGGAGTTATTCCCCTTTTTCATATTTTCTTGTCAGTCCGTCTGTCACACTTCGTGTCCGGGCAATATCTCCTACAAAGTTAGGCCAAATTCATTATAACTTCACACATTGAAGAAGCATGATCAGGAGTAGTGTCATGCACAAGGGCCATAATTATAGCATCAATATTTTTGGAGTTATTCCCCTTTTTCATATTTTTTTGTCCGGACAATAACTTTCTCTACTGGTTCAATTGATTTGAAACTTCACATATGGAACACGCATGATGAGGGATAGTGTCATGCACAAGGGCCATAACTCTAGCATCTATATTGTTGGAGTTATTCCCCTTTTCATATTTTCTTGTCCAGTTAGTAACTCTTTATGTACTGGTTCAATTGATTTGAAACTTCTCATATGGAACAAGCGTGATGAGATGTAGTGTCATGCACAAGGGCAATAACTCTAGCATCAATATTTTTGGAGTTACTCCCCTTTTTCATATTTTCTTGTCGGGACAATAACTTTTTATTTACTGATTCAATGTATGAAAGTAGGTACTAATACCATTCAGATGGTCATGTATATATACCATGGTCAACCACACCATGGGTGGGTGGGGTGGGGAGAGTGGAGGTTTTTTTCAGTCCGGTGGGGGACTCATGTCTTGCATAGCAATACAACATGCCCTTGTTTCTGTTCACCTGATACAAAGATGGTAGTTGGCAGTGTGTTATTGGTTTGTATATGGCTTAACCCTTTACTCCGTAAATATGCTTTTCTATGCCTTTGCAAACATAGTAGACCCAGATCAGATGTCTGCAGGGTCTGCTCTGTTTGCTTATTAAATATTGTAGATATGATTTTACAGTTTATGCCATTGCCAAGATTTTCTGTGTTCATGTGCCGTTATCTGATTAACCCTTTACTCCATAAATACGCCTTTGTATGCCTTTGCAAACAGAGTAGACCCAGACCAGACAGCTCCTATAGGAGCCATCTGATCAGGGTCTGCTCTGTTTGCTTTTAGTATTAGATACATGTAGATATGATTTTACAGTTTCTGCCAGGACAAAAATATTCTTGGTTCATTAACAATTAATCTAATCAATATTCATGATGGCATTGTTTCTTATCAGAATATTCATGATGTAAAGGGTTAATATGTCATTAATCTTACATGAATAATCTTGGAGTAAAGGCGTAAATGTTTTCATACATTCATATTAATGTCTCTAATATGAGTTTAAATATTGATAGTAGAATGTTTTATTATCACTTTATCTTTTAATTCATGAATATTCATGTAAGAAAGAATGACATATTGATCCTTAATAAGCTGAATCTTCATAAAAGTACGAAGAAAAATGGATTTACAGTAGAACCCCTCTAATGCGACCACTTAAATAATTACCATAGCTGTCTTTATAAGCAGGTGGTTGCTTAATACAGGACAAAAGTAATGCAGAAAGCTCCTAGAGGAGCTTTCTGCATTACTTTTGTCCTTCATTAAGCTACCACCTGCATCTAGCACCCATAATTATACATAATTTAGGTGGTCGCATTAGCGGGGTTTTACTGTATTTACCCAGGCAGAAACTGTACAATCACCTCTATATTATTTCATAAGCTAACAGAGCAGACCCAAATCAGATGGCTTCTATAGGAGCCATCTGATCTGGGTCTATTCTGTTTGCAAAGGCATGCAAAGGCATCTTCGTGAAGTAAAGGTTTAGTAGCAGATTTAGTATAATAGGATAAGCTTTGATGAAAACATTTTTGAATGACGGACTGTGCAAACATTGATGCTGGGATTCCTGTAGAAGCCTTCTGATTTGATTCTACATTGCTTACAGGTTAACTTTTTCCTTCATATAAATACCTTTTCATGCATTTGCAAAATGAGTAGATCCAGATCAGATGACTCCTATAGGAGCAATCTGATCTTGGGTTGCTCTGTTTGCTTGTGACATGATATAAATCTGATTCTACAGCTTTTGTCAAAACAAAAATGTCCTTGTAAAAGTTCATGTACTGTAATAAGTACTCATGGTGTCATTATTTCTTACATGAGTATTGGATAGGGAAAGGGTTAACTTTTCTCCCAAGTTAGTTCTTTATCTCATTTTATAATTGAGGTCATATGCAGTATCACTACTAATTGAGAAAGTAGATATGTCTAAAACATCGCTAACCACCATTGGTTTCATTTCATGTATTGCAGTCCTACAAGGCAACCAAGAACTTTGACGTTTCTGACTGGTGTAAAAACTTTGAAATAACTTTTATTGGTGAAGAAGGTGAGTATGATTCCTTGTTTGTTGCTACTTGAACACTTGTATGTTTTAGGTCTGTAGATCCAATTTACTTGCTCAGCAGTTTCTGTTGTTGCATTGTCGGCTAGAGTTGATCTGTTCATTCTATGCTTCCTTCAATATATTAGTTATTTTCATTTTTAGCTCACCAGAGCACAAAGTGCTCAGGGTGAGCTTTTGTGATCGCCAGATGTCCGTCGTCCGTCGGCGTGCGTCGTCCGTCGTCGGGTGTCAACTATTTGAACCTTTAAAAATCTTCTCCTCTGAATCTACAGGGTTCTCAGCTTTCATCTTTGGTACATAGCATCACCTATAGGTCCTCTACAAAAGTTATATAAATTATGCCCCTGGGGTCAAAATTGGCCCCGCCCCAGGGGTGGGAAGTTTTCAATAGAAACATATAGTAAAACTTTGAAAATCTTCTCCTCTGAAACCAGAAGGTTATTAGCTTTCATATTTGGCACATAGCATCATGTTCAGGTCCTCTACAAAAGTTATATTAATTATGACCCTAGGGTCAAAATTGGCCCCGCCCCAGGGGTGGGCAGTTTTCAAAAGAAACAAATAATGAAATCTTTGAAAATCTTCTCCTCTGAAACTGAAAGGCTCTCATCTTTCATATTTGGCACAGAGCAGCATATTCAGGTCCTCTACAAAAGTTATATAAATTATGCCCCTGGGGTCAAAATTGGCCCTGCCCCAGGGGTGGGAAGTTTTCAATAAAAACATATAGTAAAACTTTGAAAATCTTCTCCTCTGAAACCAGAAGGCTCTCAGCTTTCATATTTGGCACATAGCATCATGTTCAGGTCCTCTACAAAAGTTATATAAATTATGACCCTGGGGTCAAAATTGGCCCCGCCCCAGGGTTGGGCAGTTTTCAAAAGAAACAAATAATGAAATCTTTGAAAATCTTCTCCTCTGAAACTGAAAGGCTCTCATCTTTCATTTATTGGGGGGGGGGGGGGATATGGGGGGAATATTGCTTTTAGCTCTGTCTTCACAATGGTTGGTTGGTTAGTTCCCAACTTTAACGTTCGCGATAATTTTGTAGCCGTTGCACATACATACTTCAAACTTGGCATGCATGTGCAACTTATAATGGAGGCGAACATTTTTAGGGGCGACTAATTACGGTCATTGTCATACACCAAGGTCAAGGATCAAATCAGGGGGTGTGGGGGGGGGGGGGGGGTCAACAAATGGTCATCCTAAAAATTAAGGTTAGTATGGTAAGGCCCTTAGGACAATATGACATGAATGAAAGTTGACATGGTTGTGATTAATGGCAATTTGAATGGATTTTAATGTGTTTCATTTGTATGTTAAGATTTATATATAAGTGATAAGTGTGGTTTGATCTTTAACAGGCTATGGGAGAATGTGTCTGCAAAGTGTTTAGATCCAGGTGAGATCTGGAAACAAGTACTTAGGCATCATGATTGTACTGATTGTATAACTGAACATTTAGCAATTGCTTTAAATGTTCAGATTTGAGTGTTTGGAACTTTAATCAGCAGGATAAAGATTAAGGAAGTGCAGAAATTTTAAATCTTTGCACATTAGCTCTGAATTTGTGTACAGTGCTCCCTCCCTACAACGGCCCCCTCAATAAGGATTCCCTCCTTACAACAACGCATGTCACTGTTTCCGAAACAACAAGGCTCCAGAAGCAACTTTTTCCCATCGTATTTTCTTTATGCCTCCATCAAACCCTATGTTGTGACCACTCTTTAGAATCGTCACTTTGTGACGATTCTAAAGAGTTGTCACAATATAGGGTTTCATTGAGGCATAACGGTTTTAGTTCTTAAATACACCTTATCTGGGGATCTGCAAACAAGCTAATTATGTTTGATTTTCCCTCCCTATAACAACTCCCTCTGAACAACATATACAATCTTCGTATCCCAAAGGGTGTCGTTGTAGAGAGGGAGTACTGTAGTGTTAACCTATATAATGTATATGCAAACAGTCTTATAAAATTAACCCTTTCCCTGTTCTCCGTTTATTCAAAATGTCAATACCTACTGAATATTTTTGGACAAAACAGTTGTAATGAAATACGTGGAACATTGTAGCCATTTTAGAAAGTTTACAAGAAACAGGTCTATAGAATTCCATTGGCAAACAGAGCAGACCCTGATCAGGTGGCTCCTGTAGGAGCCATTGATCTGGGTCTGCTCTGTTTGCAGATGTGTGAAAAAGCATCTTTATGGAGGAAGGTTTTTTTCTAGATAAGTTGCAGAGTAACTAGGTGTCTTATCAGGATCTAATCTGTTTGACCCTCGTAGTCTCAGAACTTCGGCAGATGACAATCATTTTTGTAGATCTATGGCAGTCACTTAGCATGCAAAGAGTTAATGTATAAACTTCAGGGAAGTACCTTTAGGGCCTATCAAACAGACTACTTAACCAGTAATATTGAAAATGACCAGGGTCTGCTTGCACAGAGTATGACACTCAATAGCTGCTGCTTCTACAATAATGGCCAATGTTCAATACAGAACTTTATGGCCAGTTGAATTGAACTTTATGGCCATGGTGGAGTGTTAATGGGGAAATCTGACAGGCATACCAGGCTTCTCCTTTCACCTGGATTAACCTGAAAGGTGTATTTCTAAATTTCTGCAGAATTTTGTTGTTTACAAAGATATTTTAATATTAGCTCAACGAAATAATGATTATGTAGACCTTGACCAGACCAGAGATCAGATTGACTTGATGGTGTCCAGTAAAGGCATTAGTACATACAGTATTGTTCAACTCAGTCCCGGTTGAATATTCATGATTTAAATAAATATTGATCAGCAGACTTTTTATAGTGGCATATTTTACACAGGAGTATAATGAGGCTTGACCAAACTTCACAGAAATGGCCAGAACATGAAAGTTATATTAATCATCCACTGTATTTATAAGTAAATCATATAAGTCATAATTATTTTAACCAATTCCTTCATATACATGTATTTTCACACCTTTGCGAACAGAGTAGACCCGGGTCAAACAACTCCTGTAGGCTGTGTTTGCTTATGAAATTATCATAAATCTGATTCTACAGTTTCTACCAATACCAAAAAACTTGTATACATCTATACATTATGCCATTATTTTATATAATATAATCCTAATAAATATTCATGATGTCATTATTTCTTACATGAATATGCATCAGGGAAAGGGTTAAACAGCACTATCTAAACCTCAATGGCATTTAACCAAATGAAGGCAAATTTTACATTTTCAAAAGTTTCTCTATCCTCAGTTATGGACTTTGAAATTTTCTTCACTATAAAACATGTAAATAAAGTGAAAAAGTCTTGTGTGTCCAACTTATAATACACCAACAGGAGGCTTTACTTCAAACTTTCAGGTGTGAACAGATGTGCATAAAGAAAGGAATTTTTACTCAGACCATTTTTACCAGAGAATGGGACTTAAGAATTTTCTTCACTGTATAACATGTTACTGTAGTGAAAAGATCTTGTGTGCGTAAAGAAAGAAAATTTTGCTCTGACCATTTTACCGGATTGATGGGACTTTGAAATTTTCTTCACTATATAACATAACTTTTATATAGTGAAAAAGTGCTTGATTTAGAGACAATATCGCTAGGGGCATCGATGTCCTATTGACACAAACTTGTGTGCTTCTTGCATATTGTACACAGGTGGTTGCTTAATGCAGAAGAATAAGAGCAATGCAGAAAGCTACCATCTTTATTTGAAAAACCTAATTTCTTTATTCATTGGTTATAATATAGGGTTTTAGTTGCTCTGTTGACCATTAGGATCCTACCAGAAGTAACAGAGCTCCAGATAAGACGCGTAAATTAACATACAGTAAAATCTCGATTATTCGAATACTTAAAATACCTATCAACATTGATATTTAAGACATGTGGTAGCTTAATGCATGGTGAAAGTCATGCAGAAAGCTCCTCTAGGAGCTTTCTGCATAACTTTCACCATGCATTAAGCAACCACATGCCTAATAGGGTATTTATTCTTCTATACTAGAATTTCGAATAATCGAGATTTTACTGTATTTTCAAGCAAAACTTCTTTATTTCTCCACCAAACCTTATGTGACCACTCTTTAGAATCGTCTCGAAGGGACGATTCTAAAGAGTGGTCACAACATAAGGTTTGGTGGAGAAATGATGCTTTTAGTATTTGAGTACGCACCGTTATCTGTAGCTCTGAGTAAGGGAGCATTTATTAGAGTGGGGTATTTATTAGGGAGAGTACAGTGTGTATGATATTGATTGGCAGGGCAGAGAAATAGACAACAGCTGAATTGGTTATAAGTCAACCTTTAATATTTCTTTTGTTTAAACACTCATATGCTCAGTTTTAAATTACCAGATTTATTTGCTTTTTTTTTTTATAAAACCTCAGTTTAAATGTCAAATTCATTAAGAGTTACCGACGTCCGAGAATTAATCAGTCACACAGTGCAACTGTGTCTTATATGGAGACAAACTGTTTACATATTCATCAACAGCATGTTTAAGGGTAAGAAGATTTATGTCAGATCAGGCTCAACAGTAAAGAGCCTCATTCTGCCCAAGAATTAAATCTTTTACATGCTATTTTGAGATACCTTGTTCAGACAGTTTTGATCCAGATGAGAAGTTAAAAAGTAAGTCATTATCTCATCAGGATCCAAACTGGCACCTGTAACCTGTATCATGATTCTTGTAAGAAATAGCGGAAAAGTGCAGAGGTCATCATTGATTACATCATAGTGGTTACTGTCCAAAGTGTTAATATTATAGAGCAACAGATACTCATGTACGTACTCGGATACTAAAATTCTCATTTCTCCACCAAAACCTATGTTATGACCACTCTTTAGAATTGTCTCTTTGAGACAATTCTAAAGAGTAGTCACAACATAGGGTTTGGTGGAGAAATAAAAGTCCTTGAAAATGTTTTAATTTATGCACCTCATCTGGACCTCTGATATCAGCTGGAAGCTGATAGTTTGCAGCTGAGCCTAGCATATTCACATCTGAGGCTCCAGTTCTACTTGTGCTGCATACAAAATAAACCCTACTGTCCTACTATATAATCACTGTATTTCAAAATTTAACATTGTTGAGTCTTTTGGAGCCATGTCTGGTCTATATGCTTGTGAAATAATATGTATGTAGTACATGTATCTGTCAAGATATAAACTTCTTTCTTCACAGTGCAGTGTTCTGCCTAGGGCGAGCCCGGGGAACATTTGCCAACAATACAAAACCAGTGTCACTTTAAGGGCTTAAGTTATTTAATAACTGTTAATCAAAGCTTTTTAGACGCTGCAGTATTCTTTGCATGGCATTAATCTGCTATGGAATAAGTTCGCTTTGGCATGGACTTGTGTATCTATAAGGGAAGGGATTAACATTCTTTTCAGTTGATACAGTTGCAGCTGACACTTCAGCCGTTTCCCACTATGCTTATTATCATACTGACCACTCGCAGTTATGGGCGTGATTACCTAATCACTTGCATAAGGTCATCTTGCGAATGCTTCTTTATTCATTGAGTATTTTCATTCATGTTATGATCACGTGATTTTTTCATGTGACTGATATTTGTATATCCGTGCGCCTTTCTTACACATTGCTATATTTTGTGGATTTTGTTGCACATACTAAGCCGAAGCTTATGTTACGAAGCATTTTCATGTCAGATATAGTATGCTACGATTGGTTTCGGATGTCATGTTATTAACCTTTTGTATTCATCGAATGCAGGTCAGTAACTTGCACTATATTGTCAGGTCGGCGAAGGTACCATGGGTTAGGCTGTGGAATTCCACCTTTTTATTCTGTTGCTATGATTAGAATGAAATTTGGTACTAATGACTTTTTTTCATGTGACTGATATTTGTATATCCGTGCGCCTTTCTTACACATTGCTATATTTTGTGGATTTTGTTGCACATACTAAGCCGAAGCTTATGTTACGAAGCATTTTCATGTCAGATATAGTATGCTACGATTGGTTTCGGATGTCATGTTATTAACCTTTTGTATTCATCGAATGCAGGTCAGTAACTTGCACTATATTGTCAGGTCGGCGAAGGTACCATGGGTTAGGCTGTGGAATTCCACCTTTTTATTCTGTTGCTATGATTAGAATGAAATTTGGTACTAATGACTTTTTTTCATATGACTGATATTTGTATATCCGTGCGCCTTTCTTACACATTGCTATATTTTGTGGATTTTGTTGCACATACTAAGCCGAAGCTTATGTTACGAAGCATTTTCATGTCAGATATAGTATGCTACGATTGGTTCCGGATGTCATGTTATTAACCTTTTGTATTCATCGAATGCAGGTCAGTAACTTGCACTATATTGTCAGGTCGGCGAAGGTACCATGGGTTAGGCTGTGGAATTCCACCTTTGTATTCTGTTGCTATGATTAGAATGAAATTTGGTACTAATGACTGTTCATCTAAATTGCTTAAACCAATCAGATATCAGAAAAAACATAGCTGCTAGGAGTGGTGCTAAATTTCCTGATATACATGACTTACGGGAAAACTTAAAAAATCTTCTCCAAAACCTGTTGTCCAATTTGAATAGTATGTGGTAGGAATAGTCTTTTGATGACTCTGTACTGAAATTGCTAAAACCATGACGATACACAAAAAACCCATGGTGATATCTGAAAAACATGGCCACCAGAGATGGTACAACAATGTATGTTGATATGCAAACCAACTTGGCTGCCAGGGACTGGGCTGATTTTCCTTATACATGTGTATATGGAAAACTAAAGAAAATCTCCAATTTGAATGACATAATTATTGTAGGAATGGTCCACTGGTGACTTTATCAATATTGCTAAAACAGTGCTGTTATCTGGAGAAAAAAACAACATGATTGCCAGGGGCGGGCTGGCCGGGCAAGATTTCCTTATGTATACATGTCTACATAAAACTGCAGCTGTTCCAGTTGTCTGTGGCTGAAAAGCCTTTTTCATCTGACTCTACACTATACCAATAACTAATTACCTTATACAAAGGATTAATTAAGTCTGAGTACATGTTATAATAATTGCCCTATTTAGAGAACCTCAGCACATATCAAAATGATGAAATTACTCCTTTAGATCCATGTATGATCTTACTACATCTGTTGCCCTTAATTACAGACCATCCTAATTTATATCCTTGTACTAGAGCGGTGGAGACTCACTACTAGCAAGTATTTACTAACACTTTGCACGTTTAACCCTTTCCCTCATATAAATGTGTTTTCATGCCTTTGCAAACAGAGTAGCCAAAGACCAGATGACTTTAGTAGATGACATGGTTTGCAGACAAAAAATATTAGACGCCAAAAGTGTGAATCCTTTATCCTTAATGTAATGTGACAACTGTAGAACCAAATCCATAACGGTTTCGCATTGAAAGAAAATGTTGAAAAATGCTTTGCGTTAAAAGAATATGTTAATACATTCGCTCCCAGCGACGCATTTTGGCGCCTCTGTAAAAGCCACATTTTGAAACCATTGTGATAAGTAGAGCATTTGCTCCAGAGGAGCAAATGCTCTATTTATCGCAATGGTTTCAAAACTACACAATTCTTAAATTCTCCTTTTTAGCTCACCAGAGCACAAAGTGCTCAGGGTGAGCTTTTGTGATCACCCGTTGTCCGTCGTCCGTCGGCGTGCGTCGTGCATCGTGCGTCGTTCGTCGTTCTTCGTCCGTCGTCAACAATTTGAACCTTTAAAAATCTTCTCCTCTGAATCTACAGGGATCTCAACTTTTATCTTTGGCACATAGCATCATATTCAGGTCCTTTACAAAAGTTATATATATTATGCCCCTGGGGTCAAAATTGACCCCGCCCCAGGGGTGCCTTGTTTTCAATAGAAACATATAGTAAAACTTTGAAAATCTTCTCCTCTGAAACCAGAAGGTTCATAGCTTTCATAATTAGCACATAGCATCATGTTCAGGTCCTCTACAAAAGTTATATAAATTATGGCCCTGGGGTCAAAATTGGCCCCGCCCCAGGGGTGCGCAGTTTTCAATAGAATCATATAGTGCAAACTTTGAAAATCTTCTCCTCTGAAACTGGAAGGTTATCAGCTTTCATATTTGGCACATAGCATCATGTTCAGGTCCTCTAAAAAAGTTATATAAATTATGGCCCCGGGGTCAAAATTGGCCCGCCCCAGGGGTGGGCAGTTTTCAATAGAAACAAATAGTGAAATCTTTGAAAATCTTCTCCTCTGAAACTGGAAGGCTCACAGCTTTCATATTTGGCACATAGCATCATGTTTAGGTCCTCTACATAAGTTATATGTATTATGGCCCCGGGGTCAAAATTGGCCCTGCCCCAGGGGTGGGCAGTTTTCAAAAGAAACAAATAGTGAAATCTTTGAAAATCTTCTTCTCTGAAACTGGAAGGCTCTCAGCTTTCATATTTAGCACATCGCATCATGTTCAGGCCCTCTACAAAAGTTATATATATTATGGCCTGGGGTCAAAATTTGCCCCGCCCCAGGGGTGGACAGTTTTCAGTAGAACCAAATAGTGAAATCTTTTCCTCTGAAACTAGAAGGTTCTCAGCTTTCATATTTGGCACATAGCATCATGTTCAGGTCCTCTACAAAAGTTATATAAGGTATGGCCCCGGGGTCAAAATTGGCCCCGCCCCAGGGGTGGGCAGTTTTCAATAGAAACAAATAATGAAATCTTTGAAAATCTTCTCGTCTGAAACTGGAAGGTTCTCAGCTTTCATATTTGGCACATAGCATCATGTTCAGGTCTTCTACAAAAGTTATATGAATTATGGCCCCGGGGTCAAAATTGGCCACGCCCCAGGTGTGGACAGTTTTCAATAGAAACAAATAGTGAAATCTTTGAAAATCTTCTCGTCTGAAACTGGAAGGTTCTCAGCTTTCATATTTGGCACATAGCATCATGTTTAGGTCCTCTACAAAAGTTATATAAATTATGGCCCCTTGGTCAAAATTGGCCCCGCCCCAGGGGTGGGCCGCAGTTTTCAATAGAAACAAATAGTGAAATCTTTGAAAATCTTCTCGTCTGAAACTGGAAGGTTCTCAGCTTTCATATTTGGCACATAGCATCATGTTCAGGTCCTCTACAAAGTTATATAAATTATGGCCTGGGGTCAAAATTTGCCCCGCCCCAGGGGTGGACAGTTTTCAGTAGAACCAAATAGTGAAATCTTTGAAAATCTTTTCCTCTGAAACTAGAAGGTTCTCAGCTTTCATATTTGGCACATAGCATCATGTTCAGGTCCTCTACAAAAGTTATATACGGTATGGCCCCGGGGTCAAAATTGGCCCCGCCCCAGGGGTGGGCAGTTTTCAATAGAAACAAATAATGAAATCTTTGAAAATCTTCTCGTCTGAAACTGGAAGGTTCTCAGCTTTCATATTTGGCACATAGCATCATGTTCAGGCCCTCTACAAAAGTTGTATGAATTATGGCCCCGGGGTCAAAATTGGCCACGCCCCAGGTGTGGACAGTTTTCAATAGAAACAAATAGTGAAATCTTTGAAAATCTTCTCGTCTGAAACTGGAAGGTTCTCAGCTTTCATATTTGGCACATAGCATCATGTTCAGGTCCTCTACAAAAGTTATATAAATTATGGCCCCTTGGTCAAAATTGGCCCCGCCCCAGGGGTGGGCAGTTTTCAATAGAAACAAATAGTGAAATCTTTGAAAATCTTCTCGTCTGAAACTGGAAGGTTCTCAGCTTTCATATTTGGCACATAACATCATGTTCAGGTCCTCTACAAAAATTATATAAATTGTGCCGCTTGGGTCAAAATTAGCCACGCCCCAGGGCAGGCTAGTTTGCTATAGAAACATATAGTGAAAACTTTGAAAATCTTCTCCTCTGATTGTCTGGTGAGCGCTTCAGGGCCATTCTGGCCCTCTTGTTATAATAAGTAATGACACATAACAGCCTTGCCTTAATAATAAGATCTATGACTTATTTGTTGAATTTGGTCACAAATTTTGCAATGTTTCAAGAAAAAGTGAGGAAAAATCGGAATAAAACCTCAAATGCCTTCTGTTTCAGTCTAGCATCCACATGTTTTAACCCTTTTCTTCATACAAATGCTTTTCCACACCCTTGATAACTGAGTGAACCCAGACAATATCACTCCTGTAGGAGCATCAGATCAGGGTCTACTCCGTTTGCTTACAAACTTATAATAGATCTACTCCATAGTTTCTACCATTACCAAAACATCCTGTACACATTTTCCATTTTAAGAACTTGTAATTTGCAATTTGTGTGCAATTTGTTACAGGTCTGGATTGGGGAGGACTTAGAAGGGAGTGGTTTGAGCTTCTGTGCACAACTCTGTTTGACCCTAGCATGTCGGGGCTGTTCAAGAGACTCTCAGACGACAGTCAGGGACTGGTAGGTTTCAGAACATTTAGCCGGCAAAATAACTGAAAATGATAATGCATATACTCAGGGAGCCAGTAGTGCCTACCGTGCACCCCCCCTAGACTTTTTTTCATGGGTACCAAAATGTTCAGAAAAGTGTCCTGAATCAGAATCGCGAATGTACTCAAACTTAAATTCTTTTAGGCTATGTGTATTTTAACCGTTTCCATGGCAACCCCTCAGTTTTCGTAATGATGACCCATACCTACAAATTCGCCCATATCACAGCCAGTTGTTGTTCTAAAACTATAAAACTGGTACCAAATGGAAGATAAGACATTGTGCTTTTATTTCTAACTTGTTTTTTTAAATTACCTTATTTGCATACTCATGAATATTAATGAGAACATTAAAAATAGTAAAAAAGTATAGAAATAACGTAAACCTTTCATTTTTTTATCCTACAAATATCAGAAAATAACTCCAAATGCAGTTTAACATGATGACGAAACCCCCAGGAAACAAAATATCCAATTTGAGGACCATAGCATTAATTTTAAGCACCATTTTCACCGTTTCCATGGCAACACCCTAGTTTTCGTAATGATGGTCCGTACCTGCAAAATCGTCCATATCACAGCCAGTTTTTGTCCAAAACCTATAAAACTGGTACCAAATTGGAGATATGACATTGTGCTTTTATTCCCAGTTTGTTTTTTTAATTACCTTATTTGCATACTCATGAATATTAATGAGAACAATAAAAATAGTAAAAAACAATATAGAAATAACGTAAATAATGTAAACTATTCACTTTTTATCCTACAAATATCAGAAAACAATTTCAAATGCAGTTTAACCTGATGAAAAAATCCTCAGAAAACAAAATATCAAATTTGAGGACCAAAAATTTAACTCTAAGTAACTTTTTAACTGTTTCCATAGTAACCATTCATTTCACTCTGTTCACACAGTTTTGTTAGTCGACACCTACCTGCAAAAATCTTCCATATCACAGGAAGTATTTGTGCTAACTGCATAAAACTGGTACCAAATTAAAGCTAAGACAGTGTGCTTTGGTTTAAAAGCTATAATTAGAAATTACCTTATTTGCATACACATGAATATTAATGAGAATAATTAAAAAATAGCAAAAAAATACAGACATAACGTAAACCTCTCAATTTTTATCATACCAATATCAGAAAACAACTTCAAATGTAGTTTAAAATGATGACAAAATACTCAGAAAGCTAATCATCTTAATTGATACCCAAACAATGAACTGTAAGTAAGATTGTAACGGTTTCCATGGTAACCGATCCTTACACAAATTTTGGAAATTTGACATCCAACTGTAATACTCCGCTAGATCTCAGTTATTTTTGATGAATCATGAAATCAATTGTTACAAACATAGATATGAGGCATTGCTTTAATAGTAAATATTACTTTTCTGATATAAACTAATTGGCATATGTATGAATATTTATGAGAACAGTAATAGATGTTGAAATTTTCGACAGACACCAGTCTTTCTCTTATAAAGCAAACAAATATGGAAAATGGTTAGCTAAAGTTTACTATGATCACTGAATATCACCAGGATTGTTAGATAAATTAATTTGGGACAAATTATATAGCAGTGATGGTGATATATCTGTTTCCTAGGCAACCATTCTAACCTCATTGTTCATATTACAGAGTGTTTACATACCTGCAACATACAAAGATATTGCTGCCTTCTTGGGCGATAATTATAAATGATATAAACATATACCCGGTAGTTGATGTATGAATCTTAATGTTAGGTTCACTTTATGCAAATTACCCTATTTGCATCCTCATGAATATTAATTAGTGATAAGAAAACAAAAAGAAACAATATTGAAAATAACATGTTTCGCAGTATGCCAAGCACAACATTACACCATGCTCCAAATCTAGCTTGCAATAATAAATGTACCTTTTGATGATGAATAAATGAATTTTATGTCTAAAACTGTTACCAAAATGACCATGTACTGCTTCCATGGTAACTGTTGAAAGCCAAGTACTGATATGATACCCCAAACAATCTTCTGTTATTGTTTTTAAAGTGTCACTGATTTTAAAGCCCATAAAGCCTGTGTTGAATTCAGGGTTTCAAGACTGTTTCGACTTTTGATATACCGTCATCTGTCGAGAACTGGTAATCCTGTGATGTGTTTTAAGACCTTTTGATTTGTCTGTCTCACCTATATCAATCTGCATATTGGGTCTTTGTGAACCACTAATAATTGCTACAATTCCTTGATTCCTTACGATTAGAAGCTGCAAGGCAGAAATATTTTTTCACATCTATGACGGTGAGCCTAACCAGTTCTCGTCAGATTATGGTATATCAACAGTGAGAAACAGTCTTGATGCCCTGAATTCAACACAGGAAGAAACTGAAACAAGGATCGTTATTTACACCAAGCATGCAAAAGAACAAGGCTACACAACTGTTCATCTTCGAACTCCAGACAGTGACATATTCTTCATTCTTCTGTATTACCTTAACTGGTTTGAAGGTGTTACTGTCTTGTTTGATATTGGCTCAGGCAATCATCAAAAAAAATAAACATGTGAGAAGTTGCCCAAGCATACACAGAAGATTACTGATCAGCACTTCTGGGTCTCCATTTGTACTGTGGCTGTGATTCTACAAGTACATTCAATGGCTGAGAACATTTGACACCCACTAAGACCATTGAAAAGAAACCAATGTTTATAAAACCATTAGCAGGTTTGGGCAACTCTTGGGATGTGTCTGGAGATCTTGTGCAAGACTTGGATGAATTTACGTGTGCAATGTATGGTAACCTAAGATTTCACACTGTGAATGAATTGATATTGTTTAAGATTAAGGAGAAGTGTGAAGATAAGCCAACAGATGCACTTCGCAATGCTGATATGGTAATACTACCCCCTTGTAGGGCCTGCTTAATACAGCACATCTGAAGAGTTATTTACCAGTTCAGAGTTGATACTTTGGAAGAGATCTCTTTCCCGACCCAGACATTCCCCTTGTTTTAGAGAAGAATGGTTGTCAACATGTAACTCTGACAGTCAATCAACAGATATGATTGCATTATGGCCTGTAATAAGGGTATGCTCCACAGACATTCAACAGCAATGTTTGGATCATCTTGACCTAGCTCTTATCAGAGTATTACCTGAGAAGATCCAATATAAACTGTTCCATTTCAGCCTCTAATTAAGGTATGTTCTGAGAGTCAGACCTTCAATTTATAAATTAGCTGATAAATACCCATGATGTCGTTATTTTCAATATTGTTTCTCTTTGTTTTCTTATCACTAATTAATATTCATGAGGATGCAAATAAGGTAATTTGCATAAAGTGAACCTAACATTAAGATTCATACATCAACTACCGGGTATATGTTTATATCATTTATAATTATCGCCCAAGAAGGCAGCAATATCTTTGTATGTTGCAGGTATGTAAACACTCTGTAATATGAACAATGAGGTTAGAATGGTTGCCTAGGAAACAGATATATCACCATCAGTGCTATATAATTTGTCCCAAATTTATTTATCTAATAATCTTGGTGATATTCAGTGATCATAGTAAACTTTAGCATTTTCCATATTTGTTTGCTTTATAAGAGAAAGACTTGTGTCTGTCGAAAATTTCAACATCTATTAATGTTCTCATAAATATTCATACATATGCAAATTAGTTTATATCAGAAAAGTAATATTTACTATTAAAGCAATGCCTCATATCTATGTTTGTAACAATTGATTTCATGATTCATCAAAAATAACCGAGATCTAGGGGAGTATTACAGTTGGATGTCAAATTTCCAAAATTTGTGAAAGGATCGGTTACCATGGAAACCGTTACAATCTTACTTACAGTTCATTGTTTGGGTATCAATTAAGATGATTAGCTTTCTGAGTATTTTGTCATCATTTTAAACTACATTTGAAGTTGTTTTCTGATATTGGTATGATAAAAATTGAGAGGTTTACGTTATGTCTGTATTTTTTTGCTATTTTTTAATTATTCTCATTAATATTCATGTGTATGCAAATAAGGTAATTCCAAATTATAGCTTTTAAACCAAAGCACACTGTCTTAGCTTTAATTTGGTACCAGTTTTATGCAATTAGCACAAATACTTCCTGTGATATGGAAAATGTTTGCAGGTAGGTGTCGACTAACAAAACTGTGTGAACAGAGTGAAATGAATGGTTACTATGGAAACAGTTAAAAAGTTACTTAGAGTTAAATTTTTGGTCCTCAAATTTGATATTTTGTTTTCTGAGGATTTTGATATCAGGTTAAACTGCATTTGAAATTGTTTTCTGATATTTGTAGGATAAAAAGTGAATAGTTTACATTATTTACGTTATTTCTATATTGTTTTTACTATTTTTAATGTTCTCATTAATATTCATGAGTATGCAAATAAGGTAATTTAAAAAAAAAAACTGGGAATAAAAGCACAATATCCTATCTCCAATTTGGGACCAGTTTTATGGGTTTTGGACAAAAACTGGCTGTGATATGGACGATTTTGCAGGTACGGACCATCATTACGAAAACTAGGGTGTTGCCATGGAAACGGTGAAAATGGTGCTTAAAATTAATGCTATGGTCCTCAAATTGGATATTTTGTTTCCTGGGGGTTTCGTCATCATGTTAAACTGCATTTGGAGTTATTTTCTGATATTTGTAGGATAAAAAAATGAAAGGTTTACGTTATTTCTATACTTTTTTACTAATTTTAATGTTCTCATTAATATTCATGAGTATGCAAATAAGGTAATTTAAACAAAACAAGTTAGAAATAAAAGCACAATGTCTTATCTTCCATTTGGTACCAGTTTTATAGTTTTAGGACAAAAACTTGCTGTGATATGGGCGAATTTGTAGGTATGGTTCATCATTACGAAAACTGAGGGGTTGCCATGGAAACGGTTAAAATACACATAGCCTAAAAGAATTTAAGTTTGAGTACATTCGCGATTCTGATTCAGGACACTTTTCTGAACATTTTGGTACCCATGAAAAAAAGTCTAGGGGGGGGGGGGTGCACGGTAGGCACTACTGGCTCCCTGAGTAATATGCTTTATATGTCTACTTAATCCTTTATTTCATGAATATTTATGTAAGAACTAATGTAAATATGAATATTAAAAAGCTTAATAATTAATATAGCATAAGAACAAGAAAAGTTTTAACCCTGGTAAAAACTATAGAATGTATATTATTCCATAAGCAACTTGGGCAGACACTATAGGAGCCATCTGATTTGGGTCAACTTTGTTTGCAAAAGCATAGGAAGGCGTATTTATGGAATAAAAGGTTAACCCTTTACATCATACAAAGGCTTTTGCACACCTTTGCAAAGAAAATGGACCAAGACCAGATGGTTCCAGGAAACCTGTAGGAGCTATTTGATTAGTGTTTGCTCTGTTTGCTGATGGAATTATGCATATCTGAATGATTTACAGTTTCTGCCATTGCTAAAAATCTTGAGTTTGTATACCATTATTAAAATTCAGCTAATTGATAGTCATTATGTAATTATTTCTTTTATGAATATCCATGATGTAGTTATAAAGGGTTAAATCTCTGATTTGTATATTCTAGTCTACTCAAACATTACTTGAAGATGACTGGATACAAAACAATGGAAAAATATATTTGTAACCCTTTACTCCATAAATACACCTTTCAGTGCTTTTGAAACACAGTAGACTCACATCAATAATATAGATCTTTAGAAAGTCTTCCATGGATGGCTGATTATCTTCATGAATGTATTACATTATATGATCAAATTGTCAAATTGTCAATTTTGGTGCAATCTAGGTGCATCCAAACAGAAATAGAGCAGATGAGAACCTGAAGTGGTATGAGTTTGCTGGGAAGATTGTTGGCAAGTGTCTATATGAGTCAGCAAGAGGCTGTACTTATCGTCAATCCTATCGCCAACTGGTGAAGGCAAGATTCTCAAGGTCATTCCTTGCTCAACTGATTGGTTTGCGGGTACATTATAAGGTAGGTCTATTTGTTATGATGTAAACTGACCTATTTATAGGATTGTTTGGAATTGAATGCAGTTGAATCAAAGTTATCATATGACTGTTTTCCAATGACACATTGTAGCTTTCTGCTCATGCATGTGTATATGTATATCTGTGGATCTGTCTGTGCAGCTGTCCAAATTTGTCTGATT
Source organism: Azorinus chamasolen (assembly GCA_963576725.1). Lineage (NCBI taxonomy): Eukaryota > Metazoa > Mollusca > Bivalvia > Cardiida > Solecurtidae > Azorinus > Azorinus chamasolen. Next base: position 112,333,169 of record OY755235.1, on the reverse strand, counting down.
TTATTCATCTATAGATATTGTCTATGCTAGGTCTCAATATAATGCTGGCATCTGGTCGTTGCAGTTTTATCTTAAAAGTTTGTGGTCTAACACTATGAACCCTTTAGTCCATAAATATACCTTTTAACATATTGCAAACAGAGTAGACCCAGATCAGATGGCCCCTGTAGGAACCATCTAATAGGCTCTGCTCTTATGGCTTATGGTCTGATTCTACAGTTTTTGGCATTGTTAAAATTTCCTTTGTTCACACACCATGATAAGAATTCTTCTAATTAATATTATAATATTCATGATGTCAAGACCAGTTTCTCTTAATTTCTTTTTTCAAGATGTATGTACACTTAAACCTCTCTGTAACGACCACTAATTTGTGTTAATTGGTTGGTATTTAATGCAGGTGGCTGCTTAAAGCAAGGTGAAAGTAAAACAGAACGCTCCTATAGGAGCATCCTGTTTTACTTTCACCTTGCTTTAAGCAGGCACCTGCCTTTAACACAAAATACTTGATATAATTTAGTGGCCGTTTTAGAGAGGTTTTAATGTACACTAAAACCCGTATATCCCTTAGTTTAACCCTTTCCATCATACATACTCTTTTTCACGACTTTGCAAACAGAGTAGACCCAGATCAGATGGCTCCTGTAGGATCTTTCTGATCAGGATCTACTCTAGTTGTCTTTTATGTTATATTGATCTGATCCTAGGATATTTATTTAAACCAACAATTCGTTTTTAAATTGTTACCTTTTAAAATGTATGAAGAGATCAATTCATACATACATATTCATTAGGGAAAGGGTTAAAAGCCATCCTTTTTGTGAACAAAATATATTTTTATCCAGTCACCAGGCTTCTCTAGTGACATAATAAAGGGGGTGCAGATAAAATTAGGTTTATTAGGTTACTTCTGGTAGTAGAAGGTTTATTAGGTTAGTAGATAGGCGTAATGATTCTATAACCATGGAACTATTTTAATTTTCTGTAAATATGCATAAAAAACATGTTGACGAAATAGATCTAACAGAAAATTCACCAAAAAAATTATTCAAATGAGAAAAAATAAAAATAATTGGCTATAGCTGGATTCGAACCCGCGCCTAATCATACAAAAAACAATTCTAATCACTCTAAAGACGTCGTCCTTACCAATTACACCACTGAGGCCACATAAAAAGTGACGTTGATTTATCAGTTTTATTAATTTAATCCACCGCTAGCGAAACGCGTTTTTGATAAAATCAACCCTGGAAGCAAAGATTGACAGATAAATATTAAATGTTTTCTTTTCACTCTCATGATAATTTGATTGATAAACTCTTACAGGGGCGGTGATAGTTATAGACCTAAATAAAGCCCGTTCAGTTCCATCGATTTATGAGTGACGTTATGTCTATCTACAAATAGAAACCGAGACTACGGAACTCGAATTTGACCAGGGAATATAACCATGTCTGTTTGAAATAACTTATCGACCCTCGATTCAAATCATCTTATTTTTCAAATTCAACCACGTTTCCCCTCTTGTAATGCAAGTATCGAAACTATTTTTCTCTATTTAGATCTATTTACGTCTAAATGGAAATGAAAAGGGAGGGATCCGTTGATCGAAAAACCGCATTTTCAATGTAAATTATTTCAAGAGTGTTATGTTAAATATGAGTCTATGAAAAAAGATATTTAACTAAATTGACTAGATAAATCGAATAATAGGTTAGTGCCATAGATGGGACGCCTTTATCCGACTCGGAGAGAAAACAGTTGAGGCTCGGCAAGCCTCGCCTGAACGTTTTCTCCCCTCATCGGATAAAGGCGTCCCATCTACGGCACTAACCTATTATTCTCTATGTCAATGGAATGTTTTATATGAAAAGAGGTATGTCCTCCATTTGGAGGTATGAGGGGACATTCATGGACAGAATCAATCATATAAAACATTGAAAAGGGAATTCTTTCATTGTTGTGGAAACTGTTTAATCGGATCTCTTGCAGGAGCCGTCTGATCTGGGTCTACTCTGTTTGCAAATGTTTGAAAAAGCATTTATATGAAGGAAATGGTTAACTTTGTACATTGTATACATGTAGAACTTTGAAAAGGAAAAATGAATGAACTCCAAATGAATTAAGATGAAGTAGAGATTGTTTATTATGTAGTACTTTGTTTATTATGTAGTACTTTGTTTATTATGTAGTACTTTGAGACGGATGATCCAGAGCTATACAAGACCAAGATCCGATATATTGAGGAGAATGACATCAATGGTATGGACCTATCATTCTCGGAGGATGAGTACTCCACAGATGACAATGGACAGGGAGTAGCCAAGGTAGTTGGAAAGGGCCGTTTCAATATACATATATGCAGCTGAACTTCGATAGCTCGAACCCTGATAACTTAGAACTTCGGGATAAGTCGAAGTAAAATTTTCGGTCCTTCCAAAATGTCCAGATAAGATGTGTAAATTAAAATATTTTCAAGTATAACGTCTTTATTTCTCCACAAAACCCTATGCTGTGACCACACTTTAGACTTGTCTCTTCTTTGCGTACACACCTTTATCTGTAGTTCAGTGTTCTTATCATGATAAGAATATTACAATTTAACCAAACAGAGCAGATCCTGATCAGACGGCTCCTCTAGGAGCCGTCTGATCTGGGTCTTCTCTGTTTTGCAAATGCGTGAAAACATGTCTAAATGAGGGAAAGGGTTAAATGAAATTGAAGTTAGACACAGAAATACAGCAACATTCTACATACATTTGTACTAGCATTTGCAAAAAAAAGTGTAGAAGCTCTCTGATCAGTATCTGCATTGTTTATTATTCAAATTTTCTGGCTCATGAAATCTTTTCATACTGAATGGACTTTAGCCCATTCCCTCATAGGCTATTTTAAGATCCAACCTCTTTGAATAAATCAACCAAAAAGGAGCATTAACTAGAGAAAAGGAAGTTTTTAGAATTTTGTAGTTCTGAAACCATTTTGATAAATGCAGCATTTGCTCCTTAAAAATGCTCTATTTATCACAATGGTTTCAAAAAGTGACTGTTACAGGGGCGTAGAAAGGCGTATTTATGGAGGAAAGGGTTAAAACCTTTAAATAATGATGGACCATTCTTACTTTGAAGATTTAACATGGTAATTATTTACTCATATTTCTGTTTCAGGAGATTGACTTACTGCCTAATGGCTCCAAGCTGCCTGTAACCAATGACAACAAGCTTCAGTATTTGGACCTACTAGCTCAGTATCGTTTGGCAAACTCGGTCCGTGAGGAAATTGACAGCTTCCTTAAAGGCCTCAATGAGCTTATTCCAGACAATCTCCTCAGTATCTTTGATGAAAATGAACTGGAGGTAATCACAAACAGCTTTTTCCTTGTTTTATGTTTATTCCAAATTTCAATACCTACTGAATATTCATGGAAAAAAAAGTTACAATGAAATTTGGAATGTAGAACATGGTAGCCATTTTAGAAAGTAAAGAAACAGATCTTTCAAATTCCATTAGCAAACAGAGTAAACCCTGATCAGACGGCTCCTATAGGAACCATCTAATCTCAGTCTATTTAAATGAGGGAAAGGATTAAACCTATTCCCTGATATTGATGACTTTTGACAAGTGCTCTATTTATCAAAATTATTTAAAACTACAGTTCTAAATTGTTTCTTTTATTCACTCATCTTATCTGGAGCTATGGGTAAAAGGCATTATTTTCACTATCAATTGTAAACATGCTTTTTGCAGCTTCTGATGTGTGGCATGAGGAAATACAGTGTTGCTGATTTAAAGAGTAACCACATAGTGTCTGGGTCATCGCCTACATTCCGTAAGGTAAGCTGGGGACTATAATAAACATCATTGCCTGGTAATCATTGCCTAGACTTTGATTCTGCTCTGAGTCTACACTGTTTGCAAAGGGGTGAAAATGTGTTTAACCCTTTACCTCATATTGATGACTTTTGACGACTCTGTAAAAGTCACTTTGTGAAACCATTGTGATAAATAGAGCATTTGCTACATTTATCACAATGGTTTCGAACTACAAAATTCTAAAAACAATCCTTTTCTCTAATTAATGCTCCTTTTCGGTAGATTAATTCAAAGAGGTTGTATCTAGAATAGTAAATACTAAATGTATCTAGAAATAGCCTATGAGTTAATGGGTTAAATGAGGGCATGGGTTAACTGTAGAGTCAGTTTAGTATGAAAAGCTTAAATTTTACATGATGATGTTGAATGACAAACAGTGTAGATCCTGATTAGTGAACTCCTTTCCTGCATTCAAAGGCTTTAAAAAATACACTAGCGAGTGTTTAGAAAATGGTTTATAGGTACCTTCAACTAAAAAATCTTGTCCGCTCAATAACTTGATATGTATTAGGCATGCTGTCTTCATACTTAGTAGGAAGGTTAGTCATGGCTAGTAGATGACCCCTATCGATTTTGAGGTCACATGGTCAAAGGTCAAGATCTAAGTGACCTTCATCTCAAAAATCTTGTCTGCTAAATAACTTGATAAGTATAAGTTGTACTGTCTTCATACTTAGTAGGAAGGTTGATCATAGCCAGTAGATGACCCCTATTGATTTTGAGGTCAGTCGGTCAAAGGTCAAAGTCACATTGACCTTAAAAAAACCATGTCCACTCAATAACTTAATGATTATCTTGTCCGCTCAATAACATGATAATCATTGATGATAATCATTAGGTTTGCTGTCTTTATACTTAGTCGGAAGATTGGCCATGGCCAGTAGATGACCCCTATTTTTAGGTCAGTCAGTTAAAGGTTGAGGTCACGGTGACTTTCAACTCAAAATCTTGTCTGCTCAATAATATGATGACTATTGGGTGTGCTGTCTTCATACTTAGTAGGGTGGTTGGTCACGGCAAGAAGATAACCCCTATTGATTTTGAGGTCAAAGGTCAAGGTCACATGGACCATCAACTCAAAAATCATTGTTCGCTTAATAACTTGATAACATGAGCCCCCTCCCATATAACATTGTGCATGTTACGACAGCACATACTTTGGGCATGTATTGCTCCTACACATGGAACTCTTGTTATAACAAGTAGGGAAATAGGGAAATGATTGCCACTGAAAACAGTAGAGAATCCAATCTGTAGCATATAGCAAACAAAGCAGACCCTGATCAGACAGCTCCGACTAGATTTGGGTCCAATCTGTTTCGATAAGTGTAAAAAGGTAGGATTGTCAAGTACATGTAAATGGTTAAGGAAATTCCTCTTCTTTACTCCATAAATACGCTTTTGCAAACATAGTAGACCCAGATCAGATGGCTCCTATAGGAGTCAGCTTCTGTTTGCTTACCAAATAATGTAAATGTGATTTTACATTTCGTCATTTGATGAACTTGATGAACACAAATGTTAACTGTTTCGTCTCTGCTGATCAATAGTTTATGCTTTTTGTCATATTTTACAAATTTCAAACTTCATATTGTAGGCTAAATGGTGCAACAATACTCTCAAGTTCATGCTGACAAATCATTACAATTGTTAATCTCATATCACTTGTTTCAGACTTTAGACTGGTTCTGGACCATTATAGGGAGTTTTAATGACGAGCAGATGTCTCGACTGATACAGTTCACCACGGGATGTTCACAGTTGCCACCAGGTGGCTTCGCAGAGCTTATACCAAAGTTCCAGATGTCTCCGGCCTACACGTTCAACACTCTGCCTTCTGCTCATACATGGTACCATCCTTAATACAAGGGGTTTTTATTAAAACTTTACCTGATGAATATTCATATAAGAAATAATTGATATCATGAATATTAATAAGATGAATTTTCATTATGGCATATGAACACAGAAAGCTTAAACCATTCCTCCATATTTTAAGTACGCCTTTCTACGCCTCTGTAGAAAGAACTATTGTGATAAATAGAGCATTTTGCTCCTATAGGAGCAAAATGCTCTATTTATCACAGTGGTTTCAAATTACAAAATTCTAAAATGTTCTTTTTCTCTAGTTAATGCTCCTTTTCTGTAGATTTATTCAAAGTGTTTGGATCTAAATATAGCCTATGAGGGAATTGGTTATGTGATGTCACATTGGAACCTCTTCCAGTTATGATCAGCGAATGTTACCTGTCATGACAGTCTGTCCAAGACAGTTATACAGTGCATACTTGAAGGCAAACATGATATTGTCGACAAAGTAAATGCTGGGTTCACAGTCTGAAGGAATAAACATCATTTGAAAAGCCAGACCTGTGCAGAAAGGTTACAGATAAATTGCTATAGGAAAATCTCTTCTTATTTATCTCAGATTCCCCATTTATTCAATAAATAGGGCCTGATTATAATGTTCATTTATAAAGTGACTGCTACAGATGAAGGTCCTACTGCTCCCTAATTACACTAAGAATTCAAACAGATTAACCCTTTCTCTGTTTTATATTTTTAGACCCAACCTCTTTGAATAAATCTACCGAAAAGGAACTTTAACTAGAGAAAAGGAAAATTTTAGAATTTTGTAGTGTTGAAACCATTGTGATAAATGCAGCATATATATTTGCTCCTAAGGAGCAAATGCTCTATTTATCACAATGGTTTCAAAAATTCACTTTTACAGAGGCGTAGAAAGGCATAATTATAGAGGAAAGGGTTAAGAAATAATATGAAGTCATGAATATTTATTAGCTGAATTTTTATAATGGCTTACGTATGCAGGTTTTTTTGGCATTGGTAGAAACCAAAGAGTCAGATCTTTTATAATTTCATTAGCAAACAGAGTAGACCCTGATCAGATGACTCCTGTAGGAGCCATCTGATCTGGGTCTTCTCTGTTTGCAAATGTCAGGGCTTTTTCTCTCTTAATTGGGAAGGGGCCTTAGCCTGCTGATTTTGGGAAGAATTATCGCTAAAATTGCTGACTTGGGGAAAAATAAAGCTGGTGTAAGTTTGGAATTTTGGGAAAACTGCATGATTTTAAAGAAATTTTCAATTGGGAAGGGGCCTTTTACAGGCCTCTGTTATAGAAGGTGAAAAACCCCTGAATGTATGAAAAGATGGTTGTATGAAGGAAAGGGTTAACTTAAGCAAATAGTTTAAACCCAGATGAAAGGGCTCAGCTCGCTCAGGAGCCGTTTGTTCAGGGTCAACACTATTTGCTACTTTGTAAGTATAATTTAAAGGTAAAACCTTACTTGTGCCAAATTGACTTCTTCAGCTTTCCAAACCAGTGGAGAGGGGAGATTGGGTGTCTGAATACCTAAGTAATCCTATTAACCCATTACCTCATAGGCTACTGTTAGATACAACCTCTTTGAATTAATCTACCGAAAAGGAGCATGAACTAGAGAAAAGGAAATCTTTAGAATTTTGTATTTTGAAACCATTGTGATAATTACAGCATTTGCTCCTATAGGAGCGAATGCTCTATTTATCACAATGGTTTCACAAAGTGACTTTTACAGAGTCGTCAAAAGTCGTCAATATGAGGGAATGGGTTATACACTATACAACTCTTTATAGTTTGGGTCTGAAATATGTGCAAGTTGCAAAAGCTCAATTTAGATGGCTTGGATTATATATCTTCTTATTTTCTTGTTTTCAGCTTCAACACTTTGTGCTTGCCAGAGTATGACAGTATAGAACAATTCCACAAGTCCATACTGATAGCAATTAATGAAGGAAACACAGGATTTGGACTGGTTTAAATGGCTGGATGAACATGTTACAGTAATGTATATATAGAGATATATATGCAGTTCAAGATTGGGTTAAATGTCAGGGAACTGCAAAAGCAAGCAAATGTGTATCAGCTTTCTTCAGACTGGTCTAAATTTTCATAGACTGGTTGTGCTGTTTTGCCTCAGTGTTATACTGTCTATCTGTGATTTGTACATTTTTTTCAGATGTTGTCTGCACAAAAGACATATAAAATAAACAAAGCTGATTTAAATCAAAAGGCCCATTTTTCAGTAAATGTTGCCCAAACTAGCTCATCATTGTTACGTTGTTGTTAAAAAATACTATCTTAACCCTTTACTCCATGAATATTCATTTAAGAAATAATAACATCATGGATTTTAATTTTTAAGTTTAATTTTCTTGACCTCAGAACAAAGGAAGTTCTGACCTTGGCAGAAACTGTAGAATCATATCTATTTTATTCCATAAGCAAACAGAGCAGACCCAGATCAGATGGCTCCTATAAGAGCCGTCTGATCTGTGTTTACTCTGTTTGCAAAGGTGTAGAAAGGCATATTTATGGAGTAAAGGGTTAAGCTACAGAGGATAATTTTATGTGTGCCATTATTTCTCATTAGTATGACTTCAGCCTTAATCATTCAAACACCTTAATCCTCTCCCTGTTCTATATATTTCAATACAATTTCAATACCTACTAAATATTCATGGACGAAATAGTTATAATGAAACACAGAAGGTGGAATATTGTAGCCATTTTAGAAACCTAAAGAAACATCTTATCAAATTCCACTAGCAAACAGAGACCCAGATCAAACAGCCCCTATAGGAGCCATGTGATCTGGGTCTACTCTGTTTGCAAAGGCATGAAAAAGTGTTTATATGAAGGATTAATCCTTTACCTCATGAATATTCATTTAACCCATTACCTCATAGGCTATTTTTAGACCCAACCTCTTTGAATAAATCTACCGAAAAGAAGCACTAACTAGAGAAAAGGAATTAGTATTTTGTAATTTGAAACCATTGTGATAAATAGAGCATTTGTGCCTATAGGAGTAAATGCTCTAATTATCACAATGGTTTCATAAAGTGATTTTTACAGAGGCTTAGAAAGGGGTAATTATGGAGGAAAGGGTTAAGAAATAATGACATAAGAAAATAAGATTATTTTTTATAATGACATATGAACACAGACCATGGCAGAAACTGTAGAATCAGATCAATATTATTCCATAGGCAAATAGAACAGACCCTGATCAGATCGCTCCTACAGGAATCATCTGATTTGGATCCACTCTATTGAAAAAGCATTAGGGTACAGGTTTAAAAGCAAATTTTATGTTCCCTATTCAAAGTGTCATGTGCCAAAATTTTATAACATATTTTCTTTATTCTTAAACAAATATAACACAGTTGAAAATTTCTGGAGCCCTGGTCTGATGTGATTCTGATTTTCTTTGCAATTCATGAGTATGAGGACCCAAACTGTTGATGTAATCACACAAATATTCATCCCAAGTGAAATAAGTAACAGTATAAATAAAAATTGATTCAATGAGAGTTGTATCTGAATAAGCCCAAGGTAGTTTTAACCTGAGTTTACACCATTTGTTTAAGAGGGCATATGTCTCTGACAATTGTTTTAGTCACATTAAAGGAGAAGGACACAAGGTCATTTGCAAAACAGTGTAGACCCAGATCAGTTTCAGGTCTTTGACCAATTTTTTCATGGGTTATTTTTAGATCCAACCTCTTTGAATAAATCTATGGAAAAGGGGCATTTACTAGAGAAAAGGAAAATGTTAGAATTGTGTAGTTTTGAAATCATTGTGACATAATTATAGAGCATTTGCTCCTATGGAGCTAAATTTAATGCTTTATTAATCACAATGGTTTCAAAAAGTGGCATTTAAAGAGGCTACAAAGGGACTCAGTATAAGGGAGTGGGTGAACATATCTGATCAGGGTCTGCACCTTAGATACTTCATCAGTGGCATTGTGCAATTTTGTTGCTGATCTGATCAAAACCAATTGCAAAATATCAAGTGTCCTCTTTCCTTTTACACTTGCCAAATCTTGCTCGTATTTCTTTGAAAAACATTTTGAATGTCTCAGCTTTGTGTAAAACCTCTCTTATCATTTTACCCCATGAATATTCATGCAAGAAATAATGACATCCTTAATATTGATGAGATGGTTTTTTATAATGTCACATGAAGACTGGAAATTTTAGCCATGTCAGAAAGTACAGAATCTGATCTAAATTATTCCATAAGCAAACGGTAGATCTTGACCATGGTCAGATAGCTCCTACGGCTCTGTTTGCAAACGCATTATAAGGCATATTTATTTCAATAAAGGGTTAACATTTTGAGTGCTGATTTTCAAAAGGGATGATCTCTCAGTATTTTATGGTAGAGTCTGTTCAGTGTGAAGGGATTTAATTATGCTAGAGGATTTTGAATTCCCTGTTCTGCGTTTATTATAAATTTCAATACCTATTGAATATTCATGGACAAAATAGTTACAATGAAATTTGGAAGGTTGACCATTGTGGCCATTTTAGAAAATAAAGAAACAGACCTTTCAATTTCCAGTATCAAACAGAGCATATCCTGATCAGTCGCTCCTATAGGAGCCGTCTGATCTGGGTCTTGTCTGTTTGCAGATGCGTGAAAACATATTTAAATGAGGGAAAGGGTTAACAACTCATTGTATGCTAATGGATCAAAAAGATCTGACAACAGTTTCTGCCATGGTCAAATATGCCTGTGATTATTTGCCATTATAAAAAATCATCTAACTAATTTACATAAGTAATGTCATTATTTGTACATGAATATGCTTGGAGTAATGGGTTAAATCAACATTTTACCTTATATTTTCTGCATAGTAATCTTATTGTTTGTAACCCTACCTCAAAATAGAATTTTTGGTTCCTATGACAACTGTAGATGTATAGAAATATGAACTTTAGACTGCTTTTTAGTGTTTCTAACATGGCCTTTCCAAATGGTTTGGAATCAGATGAGATCTTCATTCAAAATATTTACCACTCAGAATGTATTTTTTACTTACATGTATGTATGAATACATTGTTGTTTTTATAAATTACATAGGGTGATTTATGTATAAAGACACACTCGCCGTCTTCTCGGTAGGCAAAGGATAAAAGAATGTATGTATTTTTATTGTGACATTTCTTTTTACATTCACAACATGTCACATGTTACTCTTCATTTGTTAAGTCTCGAATAAGATCTTTATCCCATTACCTCATAGGCTATTTTTAGATCCAACCACTCTGAATGAATCTACCGAAAAGGAGCATTAACTAGGAAAAAGGAAAATTTTAGAATTTTGTGGTTTGAAACCATTTTGATAAATAGAGCATTTGCTCCTTATGCATTAAGGAGCAAATGTTCTATTTATCACAACGGTTTCAACGGGTGATTTTTACAGAGGCGTAGAAAGGCGCATTTATGGAGGAAAGGGTAAAGCCATGACTCTTCAATAAGAAATAATGAATATATGAATATCAAATAGCTGAATTGTTGTAATAGCAATATGAACCAGGATTTTTTTAACCATGGTTGCTACGGTAGACTCAGATCTACATGTATACTATTTTTTCTGATATGGTTCTATTCTGTTTACAAAGGTGTTAAAAGGGGGATCTATGGACTAAGGGTTAATGTAATTTTAGATTTTTCATTTTAATTGTTACATGTAATTGTATCTATTTATTTACCACTGATTTATTTTATTTTCTATTATTGTTAACTTTGCAAGGAACTGAAGTGTAATGCAACTGCAGTTGATTAAGACTGACTTTATACAGTACATGTAATTGATTTTTATAGCCTGCCATAAAATTGCTTTGGCATATACCGTAACGTTGTCCTCTAGTAGACTTTTCATCCTTTCATGCTTTCGTCATAGTTAAGTTTTTTGGACAACCATGATGTTAACCATTTCCTGAAGATTTACAGTAGAACTTGTCTGAACCCTTTACTCCATGAATATTTATTTAAGAAATAACGATGTCATGAATATTAATTAGATTGATTCATTTAATTGTTATAATAGCACCTGGACACAAGAGGTTTTGACCATAGCCGAAACTGTAGAACCACATGTATATTATATCATAAGCAAACATCGCAGACCCTGATCAGATGGTTCCTACAGGAGCCGCCCGATCTTGGTCTACTCTGTTTGCAAACGCATGGAAAGGCATATTTATAGAGTAAAGGGTTAAGCCACCCTTCAGCTCTTGAACATAGGAGTCTTAAAAAGCAGGTGATTGCTTAATGCAGGGTAAAAGTAATGCAATAAGCTCCTATATGTATTGAAACTGCATTTTTGCAAATATTTTTAATTGAATGCAGAATTTTTAGAGTGGGATTGTATGTACCTATCTGTATAACTTTTGAGTCCATTCATTGTGAAAGACTTAAATTTGCTAGATGATTTTGAAATACAAACAGTGCAGATTCTGATCAAGGGGCTCCTCTATAAGGAGCCCTCTGATCTGGGTCTACACTGTTTGCAAATGTCAATATACTTGTTTCCCACATTCAGTTGGTTAAATGGATAAGTTACATTCAGGAATGATGTTCAAGAACATGCTTTGCAAACATTTATTTACAGTTTCCTTATAGGCTATTTTAAGACACATTGCCTTATAGGCTATTTTTAGACCCATTGCCTTATAGACTATTTTTAGACTCATTGCCTTATAAGCTGTTTAAATGAATCTTCCAAAAAGGAGCATTCACTAGAGAAAAGGAAAAATTTAAACTTTTGAGGTTTTGAAACCATTGTGATAAATAGACCATTTTGCTCCTATGGAGTAAATGCTCTATTTATCACAAGGGCTTCAAAAAGTGACTTTTTCAGAGGAATGGCGTCAGTATAAGGGAATGGGTTCAATAATATTTCACATATCAGTTTTGTTATATTGATGTATTGTGTTGTTTATTTTTGTATTTTCTTAATTTTCGTTCTTATTAACTCTTGATAAATTATAATTTTATTTTTAGATTTAATTTCTACAATGTATATTACGAGAATATTATGTTTTTTGTTGAACTTTTTCTATATTTAGCAGTGCAGGTATCAGTAGTATTAAACAGATTGGATACTAATGGTTTGTCAAGATACTTGAGTCTCATCTCAATCCAGACTGAATTCAAGGTCATCCCAAATCAGTCCTTATTGTTAACCCTTTCCCTCATATTGACGACTCTGTAAAAGTCACTTTGTGAAACCATTGTGGTAAATAGAGCATTTGCTCCTATAGGAGCAAATGCTTTATTTATCACAATGGTTTCAAACTACAAAATTCTAAAAAAAAATCCTTTTCTCTAATTAATATTCCTTTTCGGTAGTTTAATTCAAAGAGGTTGTATCTGAAAATAGCCAATGAGGGAATGGGTTAAAAGGCTTACTAAAAGGATATACAAGTAGATTGGTTCATTTTGTGGGGATTTACTATTGCATAACCCTTTAGTCCAAAGTTACCCCTAAGCATGCCTTCGCAAACAGGGTAGACCTAGATCAGATGGCTCCTATAGGAGCCATGTGATCAGAGTCTGCTCTGTTAGCTTATGGAATTATTATAGACTATAGCAAGGGCTTGGTGCAAAACTATTCTAACTCAGGAGTTAGAATAGTTTTGCACCAAGCCCTCGATATATACAAATACCAAAACTGAGATGTTGAATCATTCTGCTTCTCCTACATATTCAAAGTGTTTACAGAGCAATACATAACATGGCATGTAATGGGCTATGAATTAACACACGCCCTCTTGAATATTCATATAAAAAATAATGACATCTTGAATATATATTTTTTAATGTCAAATGCACACTTGATATTTTGATATTGGAAGAAATTGTAGAGTCAGATCTTTTAAAATGTCATAAGCAAACAAAGCAGACCCTGATTAGATGGCTCCTACAGGAACCATCTGATCTGGGTCTAATCTGATTGCAAATTTGTGAAAAAGCGTTTATATAAGGAAAAGGGTTAATAAGTCTTTGGATGCAAGAAGTGAGTGTACAGGAGTCATCTGATCTTGGTCTGCTCTGTTTGCAAAGGTGTGAAAAAATGTTTAAATGAGGAAAGGGGTTAACTCTTTGAATGCAAGAAGGAGTGAGATAACTGGCACTTGCAAACAGTGTCAACCCAGATCAGAGGGCTCCTTAACCCTTTCCCTCAAGTAAATGTGTTTTCATGCATTTACAAACAGAGTAGACCCAGATCAAACAGCTCCTAGAGGAGCCGTCTGATCAGGGTCTTCTCTGTTTGCTATTAAAATTTGATAGATCTGTTTCTTTAGTTTCAAAATAGTTACAATGTTCCATATTTTCAACTATTTTGTCCATGAATATTCAGTAGGTATTGAAATTTGGTCTTAATATAGAAGAGGGAAGGGGTTAAGGAGCCTGCTGATCAGGGTTTACAATGCCTGTCCTTCAAAATCTCTCTCTTGCCTTGAACCATTTATGCTATAGGAACATCACCTATAATTAAACATGATGATGAACCATTCCATTTTTATCATTCAAAATTCAGAGGGTTAATGCATGTATTCAATATTTCTACACCTTTGCAAACAGAGTAGACCCAGATCAGACAGGTTCCTACAAGAGCTCTCAAATCAAGGACTATACTGTTTGCCATCCAAGTTTAAACCTTCTATACTGAGTGGATTCTATAATTAAACCATTACCTCATAGGCTATTTTTAGATACAGCCTCTTTGAATAAACATACCAAAAAGGACCATTAACTAGAGAACAGGATTTTTTTTAGAATTTTGTAGTTTGAAACCATTGTGAAACCTATAGGAGCAAATGCTTTGTTTATCACAATTGTTTCACTAAGTGACTTTTACAGTCGTCAAAAGTTGTCAATATGAGGGATTGGGTTAAACACTGGAGGGCTACTGGACTCTGATAATTCAGAGTTGAAAGGGTTAATCAAAGTGTCCATTCAGTGTGAAAGGCTTAATTTGAGGTAAACAGTGCAGACCCTGGCTCCTTCAGCAGCCTTCCTGTCTATGTCTACACTGTTTGAAAATGCAGCTGCACTTCTTTCCTGCAATCCATTAGGGTTAAACTTGATAGTATTCAATTTAAAAATGTGTTTGTCAGCACAATTGTGTTGTATATATTGATTTCTAAGCCTATATTTAGAAGAAGATAATTTGTTCATATGTATTTGTAATCGAAAGGGACAACAAAAGTATTTTGTATCTTTGCACTCATTGTACCAAACATGATCAAACATTTGCTAATTGTGAACATTATAATAAATGTATAACAATGCATGGTGTTAGTTATGTTGGTATGTTTCTTCCCTGTGATACATAAAGTATCTAATGTATAACAATGCATGGTGTTAGTTATGTTGGTATGTTTCTTCCCTGTGATACATAAAGTATCTAATGTATAACAATGCATGGTGTTAGTTATGTTGGTATGTTTCTTCCCTGTGATACATAAAGTATCTGCACTCTGAAGTTACAAACTGTTTGTATAGATAGTCACAGATGTGACATTGGCAGCAAAAGACTCAACCATTAAACCAGAGACATATATATGTATGTATGTATGTGTCTCTGCATTAACCCATTCCCTCATACAGTACTTTTAAACCTCTTTGAATGAATCTAGTGAAAGGGGGCATTTACTAGAAAAAAGGAAATTATATTATATTATATTATTAATATTTACCAGCTAAAGGCTTAACTCTTTCACTATAAAACACTCATCTGCAAAATTTGTTGTCTGCTTCAATATTTAGTTCACCAGAGCACAAAGTGCTCAGAGTGAGCTTTTTTGATCGTCTGATGTCCATTGTCTATTGATGTGTGTGGTCCGTCGTCCGGCGTCAGCAATTTGAACCTTTAAAAATCTTCTCCTCTCAATCTGCAGGGTTCTCAGCTTTCATCTTTGGTACACAGTATCATGTACAGGTCCTCTAAAAAATCTTCTCCTCTGAAACTGGAAGGTTCTCAGCTTTCATATTTGGCAGGTAACATTGTCATCTACAAAAGCTATATACATTATGTCCATGGGGTCAAAACTGGCCCCGCCCCAGGGGTGGCTATTTTTCAATAGAAACATATTGTGAAAACTTTGAAAATCTTCTACTCTGAAACTGGAAGGTTCACAGCTTTCATATTTGGCACATAGCATCATGTTCAGATCTTCTACAAAAAATTATGCAAATTATGCCCCTGGGGTCAAAATTGGCCCCGCCAAAGGTGTGGCCAGTTTTCAATAGAAACATATTGTGAACATTTTGAAAATCTTCTCCCCTGAAACTGGAAGGTTTTCAGCTTTCATATTTGGCACATAACATCATGTTCAGGTCCTCTACAAAATTTATATAAATTATGCCATTGGGGTCAAAATTGGCCCCGCCCCAGGGATGGTCAGTTTTCAATAGAAACAGTGAAAAATAAAAATTTTCTACTCTGAAACTGGAAGGTTCTCAGCTTTCATATTTGACACATAACATCATGTGTAGGTCCTCTAAAATTATGCCCCTGGGGTCAAAATTGGCCCCGCCCCAAGGGTGCCTTGTTTTCTATAGAAACATATATGATAAAAACTGAAAATACTCTACTCTGAAACTGGAAGGTTCTCAGCTTTCATATTTGGCACACATCTTCATGTTCAGGTCCTCTATAAAAGTTATAAATTATGCCCATAGGGTCAAAATTGGCCTTGCTCCAGGGGTAGCCAGTTTTCAATAGAAACATATAGCGTCGTGTTCAGGTCCTCTACAAAAGTCATGCAGGAGCAAATGCTCTTTTTATCACAATGGTTTCAAACTACAAACTTCTAAAAGTTTCCTTTTCTCTAGTTACTGCTCCTTTTCAGTAGATTTTTCAAAGAGGTTGTATCTAAACACTTGCCTATGAGGTAATGGGTTAAGAGAAGAGTTTATTTCGTTCGACCCTTTCTTAAAACGAGAATAGACAAGAAACATCTGACATGATTATAATGCAAACTGTTATGTATCGCATTTTATTTTTTGCGATTTTAAACCTTTTCTTTCATATAAACGCTTTTCACGTACATGTACAGTATAACCTCTCTTAACCGGAATTCTACTAGATAAGAATTTAGATACTTTTAGGCAGGTGGCTCTAGGAGCTTTCTGCATGACTTTCACCCTGCATTAAGCTGCCACCTGTCTCCAAGACCGATATTCATACTAAATTTAACGGCCGGTTAAGAGAGGTTTTACTGTATATGCAAACAGGGTAGACCCAAACCAGACGTTTCCTATAGGAGCCTGCTGATCAGGGTCTTAACTGTTTGCTTATGACATGATATAGATATGATTCTACAGTTTTTGTATAAGCAAAAAATTCCTTTTGCATCATAAAAAAATCAGATATATAAATATTTATGATGTCATTATTTCTTACAGGAATACTGAAACGGGAAACGGTTAAACTAGTCTTTGTAATATCTGTGTATTGAGCAGCCTCTCTCGCCAAACAACTACACTTACCATTACAGTAAAAACCCTCTATTGAGACCACTTGATGAATAAACATGGGTGTCTTTATATACAGGTGATTGCTTAATGCAGGGCAAAAATAATGCAGAAAGCTCCTCTAGGAGCTTTCTGCATTACCTTTGTCCTGCATTAAGCTACCACCTGCATCTAGCACCCAACATTAAACCTCTTTTAGGTGGTCGCATTAGCGGGAGTTTAATGTAGTTTATCCCTTCAGTGTAATGTATGAAGAGAATTATTGATGACGTCTATTCCAAATTGCCGATATTCACAGCCTAGCTGGACTTTCTTTGGACCGTACAGCTAACAAAGAGCACCGGTTGACCTTTTCAGAGGTCCGGATAAAATGCGTAAATTAAAACATTTTCAAGAATAACTTCTTTATTTCTCCACAAACCCCTGTGATGTGACTACTCTAGAATTGACTCGAAGAGGGATAATTCTATAGCGTGGTCACGCCATACGGTTTTGTAGAGAAAGGACGATTTTAGTAATTGAACACGCACCTTTATATGTTGCTCTAAGTATTGCTAGAATGGAACGTCAGATCTGTACACTCCAACAAAATTGAACGTTATGATACCAGAGACAACACTGGACTGACCGCCTGTGCTGCCTTAACCCTGTCCCTCAAACAAACGTGTTTTCATTCATTTGCAGAGTAGATCCAGATCAGACGGAGCCGTCTGATCAGGATCTGCTCTGTTTGCTAGTATAATTTGATATATCTGTTTCTTCACTTTCTAAAATATCTACAACGTTCCATCTTCAATATTTCTTTATAACTATTTTGTTTATGAATATTCAGTAGGTATTGAAAATATGGCCTAAATACAGAACAGGGAAAGGGTTAAATATCCATTTATTTTTGTCATGCTGAAAACCAATTGAGAGTTTCAAAGGATAGAACTGTAAGCTAAGTTACACTTATTTGCCCGTGTTATACAAACTATCGACTCAGATTTAGCAAAACTGAATAAATTTACTTTTCTCATTGAAATCAGGAATAAAATGCTCAATCTTTCGATCAACCATCAATAAAAATGTTCCCTGTGACAAAAATCGATAGGGATAAAATAATTTACATATCTATTGGTATTTGAATCAGAGTAGACACATGCTGGTTTTTGATAGATGCGGTGTTAAACCATTCCCTCACATTGACGACTCTGTAAAAGTTACTTTGTGAAACCATTGTGATAAATAGAGCATTTGCTCCAATAGGAGCAAATGCTCTATTTATCACAATGGTTTCAATCTACAAAATTCTAAAAAAAATCCTTTTCACTAGTTAATGCTCCTATAGGAGCAAATGCTCTATTTATCACAATGGTTTCAATCTACAAAATTCTAAAAAAATCACTAGTTAATGCTCCTTTTCGGTAGGTTTATTCAAAGAGGCTGTATCTAAAAATAGCATATGAGGTAATGGGTTAAAGATTAAACTATATCCTATTTTCAAAGAGATGTGACATAAAAGCCGCATGGCCGGGGTCTACCCTGTTTGCAAACGCGTGAAAAGGCGTTTACATTGTTTAATAATATTTATTGTTAATTGTCAACAATGCACATATATATACATGAAGACACGATATAAGTTAATCATGTAATTATTACTTATGGTGTCCTGTACAGTATAAGATGACTATATATAAGGGTTGGGGCACAAGTTTTACCAACATTGGAAATCTACCCGTCCCTTGATGTCATGTTAATGTCAGATAAAACCAATTGGCGGAACTTTTATTGATAGAAATTAAAAAGAAGAGGACACCGGTTCTGCAAAAGCTGACTACATACTTGGACCATCGCTCCACCAAGCCAAACGCCCACATCAAACCCCCATATTAAGTCAATTATATAAATGAAGTCTATCTTTCTCTCCCTGTTTCTATCTCTATTGCTCACCCTCATCCCCCCTCTCTCTCACATCCCCATCCCTCCATATCTCCATCCCTGACCCACTTACACAGCAAGCCATGTTTCTCTTTCTTATCGTCTTTCTCTTGCACCTTCCTCTCTCTCTCTCAATCCCTTTCCCCGACCTCCTCTCTCACTCTCTCCCCTCTCTAAGACATCATCTCCCCTATCTACTCTATATCGATGTGTGTGTGTGTGTGTGTGTGTGGGGGGGGGGGGGTTCTGTCTGTATCTCCCTGTGTGTGTATCTCGCTCTCCCCCTATTCATCTCTCTCTCTCTCTCTTTCTGTCTTCCTGTCTCCTCCTCTATCATCAGTTTCTTTCTCGTTCCCCGAACCCTCTCTTGCTCTCTCTCTCTCTCTCTCTCTCTCTCTCTCTCTCTCTCTCTATTCTCCCACACTCTCTCTCTTCCCTCTTTCCCGATCTGTCTTTCTCTCTGTGCCTGTCTCTGTCTTTTATCTGCCGGTCTGTCTCTGTCTCTCTGTGTCTCTGCATGTCTCTGTCTGTCTCTCTATCTGTCTCTATCTGTGTCTGTCCGTCTGTCTAACAAGACAACTACCGTTAAGTTCTCATTTAAACCGGTTGGGAATAAAAATGTATAAAAGATATATAGCATGTATACATAAATAAAACTGATTAAAACAATACACCAAACTTGTAGAATTCATTAACTCTTGCATACTTTAAGTAATTTTGCGTCTAAAATACGAGACCATAAGATGTCTGCTTCAGTTCTTCAAGGACACGCATTTGGGATACTGAAGATACTCCATGTAGATTGGCGTCTAATATGGATCCAATCTGTTATCATGGTTTTGCAACTAGCATCCATAGAATTAATGAAAACCTATCTAATCTATTAAGTGAAAACATAATATTCAGGTAAAGGGTTAATAGAACTATGTGACAACCGGATGTAATAAGGTACATAAATGTGTAATACGACCCGGTGGAATGTTTCATTTCAATATACATGTACATGTATCTACGCCCTATTAGTCCCATTCCCTCATAAGCTATGTTTAGACCCAACCTCTTCGAAGAAATCTACCGAAAAGGAGCATTAACTAGAGAAAAAGATTTTTTTTAGTTTGAAACCATTGTGATAAATAGAGCATTAGCTCCTATAGGAGCAAATGCTCTATTTATCACAATGGTTTAACAAAATGACTAACAGAGTCGTCAAAAGTCGTCAATATCAGGGAATGGGTTAAAAAAGATTGTTATCAGTGTCATGGGCAGAGAACGTCGATTTATGGTGCGTTACTTTAACGACTTAATAAACAAACAAGGACTAGATATAGACACTGCGTTACAGTGCCCGAGTAAAACATTCAATAATTCATATAACATGTGGGCACATGATCTACTGTTTGTTGAGTTTCCATTTCTGAAAGTCGATTCATGTATGTCGGTTTCTTGACTGAAAACGTATTTTTAAGTTTACAGTATTTTCTTCTTCACATCATTGTCTGAACGTTTCTTTTTTTTCTACTATGTCATAGTTTCTGTCCTGGGTCTACTCTGTCTGCAAAAGCGTAGTAAGACGTATTTATGGACAAGGGGTTATAAAGGATTTGTACGCCTTTGAACATAAAGACGACCCAGATCAGATAGCTCCTGACGAAGTTGGGAGTCTGACCAGGATCTGTCCCATTTCCTTATGAAATTATATAAATCTGACTACAGTTTCAACCAATACCAAAATGCCATGTGTTCACATGCCATTATAATAATTCAGCTAACAGGTATCCATTGTGTTATTATTTCTTACATGAATATTCATGAGATGATGGGTTTACACCTACAGCAATTTCTCATAAAATGGGAGAAGCAGCGCTGAAATTAGACGCCTCGCCGGCACTTGTCTAACCCTTTCCTCCATAGGCTATTTTTAGACCCAACCTCTTTGAATGAATCTACCGAAAAGGAGCATTTACTAGAGAAAAGGGAAATGTTATAATTGTGTAGTATAGACACCTTTGTGATAAATAAAGCATTTGCTCCTTTGGAGCAAATGTTCTATCTATTACAATGGTTTCAAGAAGTGACTACTACTGAGGCGTAGACAGGCGTATTTATGGAGGAAAGGGTTAACCCTTTCCCTTATAGATATTCATGTAAGAAATATCGGCTGTATGAAATTTAATTGATCTTTTTATAATTGCGCTATTAACAATATAACCATTTTTATCAGATCAGGTCTATCTTATTTGTTAAGCAATAAAAGCTGACCCTGGTCAGACGGCTCCTACAGCAGCCGGATGATCCAAGTCCACTCTGTTTGCAGAGGTCCATGTAACCAAAGAAGACCCAGATAAGGGGGTCCTATAGAACCCGATAGGAACTGTCTGATCAGTTTGCTCTCACTGCGTATTGATTAAGATCTGATTCCGATTGTCAATGTGCAATTATTAAAAAAATCAGTCCATGAATATTCATGCAGTAATACTTTTTTTTAAAATTAATATTCATTGGGAAAAGGGATAAGCAACCATCATTAAAAAAATTACATCACGCCGCAAAGGGCCGATTGACTTAAGTGGTATACTTAGAAAAGCAACCAAATCTTTATCCTGATGTGTAATGAGACACATAGAAACCAAATTCTTCTTTACGGGGAAATGCCTATTTCCATCGCCTACCTACCTACAAGAGCCTGAAAGTTTTTCAAACCCATGTGTACTGTTTGAACTACAACTGTGGATGGTCCGTAAGGAAATTTATCATACCTGATGTTTATTTTATATCGGTGCAAAACAGGTCATGCTTTGTGTGGGCCAATATTTACACAACTCTTTCCGTAGGCGAATCCGTAGACACGACGTCTCATCAGGATCAATGCTTATACAACTTTTTAGTTGAGTCTGAGTTCGTTCTCAAGCTTTTGATTGGCCAGATTTGAGCCATGTAAGAACTAACGACCTAACGAATAGATATTAGCTAACGTTTTATAATTGCATTTAACCAATGATATTTTGTCCCTGGTAGAAGCTTGCTATCAGATCTGTATTATTCCATAAAAAAACAGAGTAGGTTTTGATTTAACAGCTCCTACAGAAGCTATCAGATCATGGTCTACCCTATGTACGGCCAATAGTAGAACACGCTTCAACATTTTGGTCACCATATACCTCAAGTGATATAAACTCACTTGCAATGGTCCAAAGACGCCCAGCTAGATTCGTCACCAATGACTACTCACGCGAAAGCAGCGTCACCAACATGTTAAATACAGTAAACTGAGACACCTTACAGTGCAGATGGGACAACGCCAGAGTTACCATGCTACTCAAAATTCTGACCAATTACGTTGACATCACTCCAGATCCACCGCTCCGTGCTGTTAGATCCACAAGAGGAAACTCACAACAATACTGCCAAGTCTCGTGCAAGAAATCGTCCTACCAACACAGCTTCTTTCCAGCCAGCATCGTCTTGTGGAGTCGCCTCCCAGACACCGTCGTGGCCCAGTCAACAGTGGAAACATTCCGGCTGGCCCTCGACAATTTCGTTCGGACAAACTAGACACAGACGTATGTTTTAACCAATTTTTAAACAAATGTGTAAATATAACAGTTTTTAGCTTTCAGTTAGATTGACCAAATCTTTTGCATGTGCTTTTAAACCAATTTCATCGCGACTATACTCTGGGAGAGTTCTGCGATTACGGAATATGATAATGATGAACCGCATTCACTGCAGTTTTGCAGGGACCGTTATACATGTAGTATCGATGTTTAGAGAGAGAAAAGTTTTAATACCTTAGACAGCACAATAACTATGCCAGGGAGATAACTCTTTCCAATTAGAGTGTTTCTGAAATACAGTGGTGAATTGATAATATACAGGAAAAAGAATCAGACCAAGTCCTATAGAGTATATTATCAGGACTGATGGTTCCAATGAAGGCCATGGCTTTTATGCAGTGAATAATGAGACGCATTCTGGTGGAAGATCGACACCGAAAGAATCAGAAAGAATCATAGAGCTGCTAGCTATCTTTTACCGTTGAACGTCTCTTTGTAGAGAAATTGCAAATGTACATATACAGGTTCAAACTGATAGTAATGTTGCGAATTCATATTTCAACATAACGGGAGGCATGTGTTATTTTGCACACAGATATTTGGGAATGGTGTTTGCATAGAAACATCCTTCTTATATTATTGGTGTTCAGAATATATAAACAGAATTTTCATCAAGACATTTTTCAGATTCAACCCAATGGAAGTTGAAACCTGATATTTTCCTCAGAAGTTTGACACCAGAACAAGAGGGTAGTTTTTTATGCCCTTTTCTCTTTCTTGGGGAAAATTTAAGCCATACGTGTTCCCAACTTTCAGACTCATCGGTAGAATGTTACTAAGATTAAGTTTGATGCGGTTGACTAAGCTATATGATTTTCAACAAGGATATACATTTTCAAATCAGGTCGATATCGTTACCTGTATTTGGGATTTGCCTAGTGGGGTGCACGCGTGGGTGACATCATGCGTCTGGGTTGTTGAGAACAGGCCAATGGGAGTATACTCACTTGTAACTTTATAAAGACTCTCAACTTTCTGTGCGTTTGTGGACTATTCGTAATAAAAATACCCAGGCACAGCTTGGATCAAGATAAAGTGTTGGTTATTTTTGCGTCTCATAAGGATCTAGCAGGTTACACATTTTCTTCAGATGTAATAAGTGAACTCGGTGCAAGTGAGCTGAAAAGGTGTAATTAATTAAATACATAAGGGATGAAGTGGGAATAAAAATCAGTGATGTTTACAAGTACCGGGTTTATGGTGATATATGACACATGGATATGAACACTATATTATACTTGATGAGTTGTACCAAAATGTGTTATTACATACTTCATTATCAGTCCTTTACCAGACAGAGATGCCTTTTACACATTTGCAAACATATTAGACCGAGATCAGACGGCTTGTTAAGAACCGTCTGACCTGGGTCTGCTCTGTTTGCTTATGAAATAGTATAGACATGAGTCTAAAGTGTCTGACATGGTACAACATGCATTGTTCTTAAAACCATTTCAGTCAGGTGATTGAGTTAACTAGTCTTCGTTTTCTGCAGAAATTCATTTGGATTTTAGCTTTTAGATGTAAGCGACATGTTCAGATGTGTAAACTGTGACAGCAGAGAGTTCTTTAAAATATATGAAAATATTTTGAATCCAGATGAAACACCGAGTTATTTGGTGTGTAGTTAAAAAACATTCGGATACTATGATTTTAGAACTGAAAATGACGTATTTGTATGTATTTGTAGGGGACATAACACTTACTAAGATTTAGATTATTCAATAATTGTCAAAATGGAGAGATAACGTTAAATCTTTTGACAGGACATTTATCAGAGAGAAACGTATTCCTGTGTGCCAAAGTACAACATGCGTGTGCCTAAAAAGTATTTTTCCGTTGGCTGCCGTTTGCTGGGAACACTTGTTCTCGTGAACATATTCATATTACAAGTAAAACTATTCTCGGTGAAAAAAGATGGTGAACTTAGTACTAACATAACACTATTCAGCGAAATTTGCAAAAGGAATGTCTCAACACGAAGTAAGTACAGTTTAAGAATACAGTAAAACCCCTCTAAACTGGAATTCTGGTACAGAGGAATTTAGATACTTTTAGGCAGGTGGCTGCTTTTTGCAGAGTGAAATCCATACAGAGGAGCTTTTTGCATGACTTTCACCCTGCGTTAAGCTGCCACTTGTCTTAAAGACCGATATTAGTACAAATGTCAACGCCCGGTTTAGAGGGTTGCACTGTAATCTAATGTAGTGAATAAGAAACGTATTTAGATCATTGCTATGTTTGATTTGTTTGCTAAACCCTGTCCCGCTACTACTCATTAGAAGTCTGGGTATACTCTGTTTAAAAATACGTAAAATGCGTTTATATGAAGGGATGGGTTAAGCTTAGACGAAATTCTTATAAATATCAGCCTCTCTGAACCCTGACAAACACAAAAATAATGGGGAAACCTTAATACATTGTACATGGCGAACATCAGGCATCGGCAATAAAAAAATATGTTTGCGTCACTGCCGTGACAAATGTTTTATTAGTTATATCGCTGCTTTATGATATAGGCGTTGACGTTTACAAACAGTGGGGATCCAGATGAGGCGTATAGTCACGTGAAGTCTCATCAAAATCAAAATTGTTTGTGACTCTAAATTTGATTTTTTTTTCTAAATACAAATTGAAGAAAATACCACCATGAAACACGTAGCAGACAATAATCCTAGCATAAGAAATTTATTTGGTTGTGAAAGTGTTAAAATGCTTGAGATTATTTCAAATCCATGTAACGCTTTAGATACTGGAAACGAATTTGATGTCATTTGCAAACAGTGTAAACCCAGATCAGATGGCTCCTAAAGGAGCCCTCTGACCAGGGTCTGCACTGTTTGTCATTCGAAATTTTCTAGCAAGTTTAAATTAAACCTTTCATACTAAGTGGAGTCTATAGTCAAGCATAAATGGGCTAATCTACTCAGAAACTTCAGTGTCGAAGGGGTAACAGTATTTATGCTCACGTTCGACCGTGTATGTTTCAAACTAAGTAAATACAACAACTTGGAGGAGATGATAAATACATGGTAATAAAGTTGTGTTAAACCTCATTGGATATTTCATATCGGCTATTAATACCGGTACATGTACATGCACATTTTAGTCTTAACCCTTTCCCTTATATTGACGCCCTTTGACGTCTCTGCAAAAGTCACCTGTTAAAACCATTGTGATAAATAGAGCATTGGCTCCTATAGGAGCAAATGCTCTATTTATCACAATGGTTTCATACTACAAAATTCTTAAATTTTCCTTTTCTCCAGTTACTGCTCCTTTTCTGTAGATCTATTCAAAGTGGTTGGATCTAAAACTAACCTATACGGTAATGGGTTAACCCTTTACCTCGTGAATATTTATGTAAGAAATTATGACATCATGAATACTACTAAGATTATTTTTTGTAATGGCAAAATGGCATGTAAAGAAAGTTTGGTAATGGCAGACACTGTAGACTCAGATATATCATATATGTAATTCGAAAACATACAGATGATATCCTGATCAGCCGGTTGCTACAGGATCAGACATATCCAGGTCTACACTGAACAGGATGTTTTAACCCTTCGCTTGCTATTCACGTCAATATACCTACCTGTAAATAGTGAAGACCCAGATGAGACAGCTCCTGCAGTAGCTGTCTCATCAGGGTCTGCACTATTTACAAGTTGATTATGCAACCAGTGCACTCCACAGCAGTGATTGCACAGCGAAATACTTGTACACAGTGAAGATATATGTAATTATACAACAGGGCATGGGTAAACAAGGAGAAATGTGTTTTAAAATTCCGCAAGCGAAGGGTTAATTGACCGTAGGTTTCATATGACATTGGGACTATCACATAATTTGTTGAGATACATTTTTAAAACTATAAGTTTTGTTCTCATTTTTTAATCTTTATTTACTCATGTAACAATATCTGACATGTATACACAACATACATTCAATACATACATATACACACATTCAAATACATCACCTATTTCTATACAATTTAATACATAATTATGTACCTATTATTTTCGCACAGAGATGTTTCAAAATTTTATGTTTTCCCTCACATATTATGTCGAAATGCAGTCAGGAATGAAATATCTTACAAATGCCCCAAGATTCCTTTCTTCATTTTTAATATTGGACGATTCATATATTTTCCATGACAGCCGTAAATAATTTTTAATTCCTTCATTAGAAGGCTTAACCTTTTGTTATTTTGCACAGGTAAATATATCTTTTTACTTCTAAAAATGAAACATCTAATTTGAGATCTTTTTGACATGGTCCCAGTAATATACTCATGCTATCAAGTTTTAGCTCAGGATCATATTGCAACACTTTATTTGAAATAAAATTTAACACTGGTTTGACTTCGCATCATTCCCAAATATTCTCAAGATTTGTAATCCTTTTCAATTCTCGGAACAGTTTTCTCTCCATTCACCATCCTGGTGAGACTCTAGGGTATTCTGCTTCTCTTATGGTTTCAAACTGCTATTATGAATTGATCCATAAACCATGGCTAAATATTTATAAAGGCAACTACGAGATAACAATTTTGTCACTTCTCTATCTAAAACGGGCCGTGGTCTACACTATTTGCAGTGTTTATCTGACGTGTTCTGTTGTGAAAATAACCCTTTACCTATAGAGACGCATCGTCACGCCTTTGCAAACAGAATAGACTTAGACAGCACGGTTCTCGTAGGAACCATCTGACCAGGATTAGACCTAGACAGGACGGTTCTCGTGGAAACCATCTGGTCAGGGTCTACTCCGCTTGCTTATATAATCATTTAGCTCTGGTTCTTCAACGTTCGCCAATGCCAAAACAAATCCTGTGTTCATATACAGTAAACCCTCTCTACAACGGACACTAAATTGTGTTAATCAGTTGGTATTTAGGGCAGATGGCTGCTTAAAGCATTGTGAAAGTTAAAACAGAACGTTCCTATAGGAACGTTCTGTTTTACTTTCACCTTG
Organism: Azorinus chamasolen; assembly: GCA_963576725.1. Classification (NCBI taxonomy): domain Eukaryota; kingdom Metazoa; phylum Mollusca; class Bivalvia; order Cardiida; family Solecurtidae; genus Azorinus; species Azorinus chamasolen. The sequence continues at coordinate 112,305,433 of OY755235.1, read as the reverse complement.
CTTTAAGCAGCCATCTGCCTTTAGCACAAAATACTTGATGTAATTTAGTGGTCGTTATAGAGAGGTTTTACTGTACCTTCATAAAATCCAGCTAATATATACTCATGATGTCATTACTTCTTACTTGAATATTCTTTAGGTAAAATATTAAAATATCTGTTTGGTATCCTAGACCTCAGTTTAGAGCCGAGAAAAATCTGGATCTTTGAAATCTGAAAGAAGAAGTCCGCCTATATGCTTTCTGTATATGGCAAATAACTGGAACAGATAACGTAGCATTTGTAAGGATATTAAACAATATGTACCCAGTGCCCCCCCCCCCATAAATAAGCAGTTTTATACCTGTAGGAGCCGCCTGATCAGCGTCTGCTCTGTTTGCTTATAGTCTGTTAACATATATCTGATTTTACAGTTTCTGTCATGGCCAAATGGCACGTGTCAATGTGCTATTATAACAACTAATATGATTAGTATCAATGATAAGCCGTTTGATCAGGGTATACTGTGTTTGTAATGACGTTAAAAGCTGATGTATGGAGTAAAGGGTTAAGAGAATGTTTATACGTAAACATATATAGCATCTCTTCGCTTTTTAAACTGTTTGATTAACTAGGGTATCATACGTATTGCATAATCGTTTAACATTACAACAACAATGAGCGTACGGTGTTAAATCAGCACTTAACCAACTAGTTGCGTCATGTTTGGCAAAGTTTCTTACATTCTGTAACCAGATGAAACAATGCCAGCGCTGTGTCTTAGCAGGTTCCAAGCCATTTGCAACCCGATTAACAGTTGCTGAGAAAGTTACAAATTTCGGATTAAGCGTAAGTATGAGACGGAAACATGTTGAAGCAGCTGTCACAGTGTCGCCGTGGGATAAGTTTAGCTGCATATTTCCCTCATTGCTTGTAACCCGAGTTGCCATAATGTACATGCATTTATCTCATATTACAGGCTTCGAAAAGGATGGCATTGTGGTCAATTAAGAAATGAATGACGTGCTTCCGGTGTTCATGAGGTTATGCAACGCATAGCTTTACGAGCAAAGTTAGTGAAGCCCGAAGGACGTGAATCTTTGCTCGTATGCGTTGCATAACCCATGAACACCGGGAGCACGTCATTTATTCATTATATTTATATTCCATTGTATTTCTTATATTTAAGAAATGAATGACGTGCTTCCGGTGTTCATGAGGTTATGCAACTTTCTTTTTAGAATAAGGTTATATAAGGACGTTGCAGGGCGAATGTAAATATTACTGTATGCATATTTTGCTTTACATGTATTTACAATTTCTAATTATAGAAGTGTAACAGATTTCGGTTTGGTATAAAACACTGCCAGCTTACAAAGAACTAAGTAGATTCCACCATGCGGGAACATTTACAAGGCATTTTCACGCATTTGCAAACATAGTAGACCCAGATTAGTGTCTGCTCTGTTTGCTTATGGTGTAATACAGATCTAATTCTACAGCTTCTGCCTGAGCAAAAATGGCATGTGTCCATATGCCATTATAAAAAAGGATCTTATTGATACGCATGACGTCATTACTTATCACATGAATATATGAAAGGGTTAAATGTCCCGGTACTTCAAAAATCATAAACCCCGGCACTTGACAGGCCACTGTAATGTTCAGGCACTGTGGGAATAACGGGAAATACACTCCTCTTAATGACACTGTAAACAGAGCAGACCAAGACCTAAGGACTCGCATAAGAGTCATCTGATCAGGGTCTAGTCTGGTTGCAGATAGAATTACATAACTCTAGCTCTATTTGCACGTTTGATACATCTGTATGCATTAATGTGTAGATCTATGTATATATATTATGCTCTTCGTATATGGAGGATAATAAAGTGCTGCTATTACTTTACCAGATTAAACTGAGACTCCGTGCATATTCCGTTTGTATATATTCGTATGTATTTGTATGTATGATAATCGAATTTACCCGAGTATAGCCGGAAACGCTAACGGAAATTGATGAGTCTCAGTTTAAAATGGTCAAGTAATACTACTACTATTACATATATCAATTTGTTTATGTTTTACACTCGCCCTAAAAACATTTGCTTCACGGATTGATGTACAGATATAATTCCATGTGTAAAATGAATAGATCTATTGTCCCTTATGTCCGTTACGTGTAAATATGTCGGCCGGAAGTTTTCGTTTTTCCATTTGAACAGCTTTATTATGCAGGAAAAGTTGTCTTCTGCTTTTAGTTGTTTCGAATCAACTTCAATAAATGTGGACTTTCGGCATCTGAGCGTAGATATTACAGTTAAAGAACGGTTTCAAATAAAATCGGCATTCACAAATAACATGTCCTTGATATGCAGGTAGATCGGAAAAAGAGTATAGATGTGGTAAAATGGTAAGTGTATTTCTAACCGATTGTACAATAAACGCAACAAGGGTTATTTCTCACCAATATAGATCTATATACATTGGAGCTACATATCCGTAGTCTGTTTTTAAAATCCATAGTCTGTTTTTAAAATCCTTCAATGCATTTTATATTAAGCAGTATCTGTTTGCAAATGACACTATTGTGACATACAGCAAGCAAAGGGTTAAAAATGTTGCGTTGTGGCGTCGTCGACGTTATATCAGTACGTTTTCAGTATGGCAGGTGTTTAATCAAACACTTATAACTTTTGACGTATTGGTGAAATTTTAGAATACGAATGAGAACATATTGGTTTTACATATGTTAAAATTTCGCGTCATTCTGAGATTGGGCCAAAATCGGCCAAAAACGTACCTAGCTCTTTCAAATCCCGATTTGTTAGAAACGTTGAGAAATGTTTTTTGCTTACTTCATATGGTATACAAGACCACATAACACGAACATAAAGTAAATAGAACATCGCTAAAGCGACCACACATGGTTAACATAGGAATCAGTTGCCTAATGCGGGACAAACGTAATACAGAAATCTGCTTTAGGATTAACTTGTTCTCCACGATACTACTGCATATATATATATATATTTGTAGATATGTACACTGCACAATGAAGAAAAACTATAAGAATAATTAAAGAAAAAAATATTCGTAAATACTTAGTGACATATGGCAACAAATACACAGCAAAGGTGTCTTCCACCAGTGTGATCACATAATTGTAAATCTTGAAATACAAATAGTTTGTTATCTTTATTACTCAGCCTTTTATATTTAGTACACACACGTGTGTCATTTAGGGCTGTACAGAGGCGACAATAACAAGCGAGATTCACTTTTAACCCTATGAGAAAAATAAACATGTATATATCTCGTTTTTACGGGTTTATCAGAGATCCTGATCAGATGCATAAATTTAAACATTTCCAATAATACCTTTTTGTTTATTTCTCCAAGGGACGATTCTGACGAGTGGTAACAATATAGGCTTGGGTGGAGAAAGGGCTACTGTACATAGTTTTTGAGTACGCACGTTTCTCTGCTGGCCTGGCTTATTTTGCTCAATGACATACTATATTATTCCATAAGGATAATATGTTTGTTTCTTCTAGTTAATACTTTGTCCACACAGATAAAAACATGCTCTGTTCCCCCGAGTGGAGAATTTGTTCATTTAAATTCATAATATATTGTTTCTTCAAGATAAATATATCGTTTGAACGATATTGTTCTAACAAATACATGTATAAGTATCTTACTCCCGTAATACGATATCTTAAGTATGGTCAACAATATGCTCGTCAGTAAAGCTGTAATTGACTAATTTATCCTATAATTTGAGGGACCACCACATCAACTTTAGTGAACACGATACATGTATGTGTTAGAAAGCGCAATATACCTCTGCAATATACCTCTGTATACAAACTATTCACCTCTGTAAATAAAATCAAAGCTTAACAGTACAAGATATAGGTTGGACAATATAAGATAACAACTTTAAAATACAGCATATTAATGTTTTGGAACAGGAGAGAGGGAACAAATAAAGCACTGGAAGATTAGGGTAGATTCAGATCTGTACAATTACATAAGCAAACAGAACAGACCATGATGAGACGGCTCCTAAAGGATCTGGATCTACTCCGTTTGCAATGGCATAGAAATGCGTACTTATGGAGTAGAGGGTTAACCTATGTGAACAAACGCGGTTGTAGATAAAATACAGTGTTCTCTCGATGCTTCCGTAATTTGTAACTAAAACTTAATAGTTTGGATTTGTTGTTCTAATCGAAGGTAGCTGTTTCAAATTGATTCTTTGTAATAGTATTACAACTCAAAATACTAACCTCGTACAATCTACATATAACAGATATTTTTCGAAAGCAGCTCTCCCCGAGACATTCGCTCTTCATTTAAAGGGATGGGAAGATTGTATGACGTGTAAAAATATGAAATAAAAGTGTATGTATGGAATCAATCTATAGTGGTATTGTGACGAAACAAAAACCTTTTTTTACACATTTTGTGACACGGTATTTCACATCCTGAATTTTATGGCGATGTGATTTAAAAACTTCGTAAGATTATTGGACATACCCATGTTTACAGTTGGCAACCATGCTGCCCTCTTTGCATGTACGCTGACAAGAAAGGTTTAGTAATCTATGAAAGCGACTCCGGAAACGGAATGAGGGCGTCGGCTATCTGTACTATTTCGTTTTTGCCATACTCTTTATTACTTTTCTACAGCTACTCTGTTTGCAGCTCAATCATTGAGTACAATGGCGATAGGTGGATACAGTTTGTTTCACTTAAATGTTTTCGTTTTATATGCACTTAACCACTGTATTTGCCATCGCGGTTGTTGCAGATTAGTCGGAGAGGGGATACGTTTATTTACACTGTTTGTCTCTTAGGGTAGGGATGGAACAAGTGTGAGGTTGGGCGCCCTTAAACCGGTTTAAACCCCCAGTGACTTTTGTCACTGGCCGTTCCAAGACGGTACTTCCATCTCCCCCTAATGTATGTTTGTTTTGTCTTTGTGTGTCCCTTTATGGTTTGGATAGTTATGTACATATGTTGTGTTTTCTTGTGTTGCTGTTCGGGCGGCTGTTTGTTCTGTATGTGGTGTTTCCTGCATGACTCATATTTGTACTTTTGTTATTTGCAGCTTTAAATATATTAATATCAACTGCTGGTTTTAACTCCAATAATTTGTTTTGATAAAAAAAACCTTATTACAAACAAGATGGCTACATAAAAAATCTATTCGCCGACGTCTTCAGTCACTTCTACGGTGTGTTGTTATACGGTATAAATGTAGTTATTCACTGTAGGGTACCGATGCCGAAGAATGTCGTACGCTTAAATAATCATTGAATGGTGTAAATTTATAAGCGAAGAAATAAATTTACAAAATACGATATTTATTCAACTTAAGGTATCTTTTTCAAGGCCAGTAGAATACCTTTACACATTCTTTGAGTCATTCAATATGTTCAAGCCCTAAGTTCATTAACCGAAATTATTAAATTTCGATATTTTACAGATAATTTGTTTTAACCATACGGCAAATGAACACCTCTTAATTGTTGAAGAATACAAATCTGAAACTTAAATAATTTCTTCTTTGTAATAGATGTATGATAAACGAAAAAGCAAACATTGCATGAATAACGGAACATCATAGAAAGAACACACTCATAGTGAAATAGTTAGGTCACGCCTCAAAATCGTATCTACGGTGCACCTTCAACGTGGTGATATGATTTCACGGTGAGCCAGTTTGTCGAATAATCTCCATCTGTAGGCCTGTTTGATTTATCTGTAATAGAGAAATCTACGAATATCACTAAATTACAACACCAGCACGACATTATGATCGTCTAACGTGTTACTGTTACTTAGATTCTTGTAAAAACAGACCTCCTAACCGCTTGACTCACTAATGTCACCTAGTAACGTGTTGAATTCTACCACGTGACCGACTGACATTCTAAGGTCAGTGAGTCACGTGTCTAACTAAATAAGAAGTACTTATTTTAATATACGAGCTACAAAGCAATGTGAATGAAATTTTGCTACATTACATCTACAGCAATAACTGGGTCTAAATCTAGCAATGTCATAGCTACAAGTTATGTGGTACAAGCGGGGTAAGAGTACGATGGTGAAAACGAAACTGAAGGTTGTCGGCTTTATAATTAACTAAGGACAACCGGAACAAAAGAGATTGGTCACGTGTGAGTAAATTCATAAATGAAGATGTTGTATGTAGAATAGTATACATGTTGTATAGAATATAATGTATTTCAGGTAGACGAAGTCCTGTCAATGTAACTACCCCCAACTGGTCAGACCTTAAGAGACGGTTTCATTGGCTGGAATCCGGGGGACGTTTTAAACCCAAAAACTGTAGTAACCCGAACAGGGTTGCGATCCTCATACCATATCAAAATAGAGAAACTCACTTGAAAATACTTTTGCAGAATCTTCATCCATTCCTTCAGAGGCAGCACATACAATACGGAGTCTTCATAATTGAACCTGTAAGTATAGAATAAAACCCCTCTAAACTGGCCACTTTATGAATAAACACAAATGAATTTAAAAGTAGGTGGGTGCCTATTACAAATATTCTGTACAATTTTGTACAAAACAAAAGTAATGTAGAAAACCCATGCAGTATCTCCGTGTATGAATTTTGTGTATACATTTCGTCATCTGTATATAACCCTTTCCTTCATATAAACGCAGACGGCTCCTATAGGAGCCGTCTGATCATGGTCTGGTTTGTTTGCTAATAAATTTTGATATATCTTTGTTTTTACTTTATAAAGTGACTACATTGTGCCACCCTCCATATCTCATTATAACTACCGGTAATTTGTCCATGAATATTCAGTAGGTATTTAAGTTTGGAATAAACAAAAGAACAGGGAAATGGTTAATACCCAGAATTACACATCTATTTTGCGGTCGCTTTAAGAGGGGTTTTATCAGTTAGACACTATTACTCATTCATGAACAACATTTTCCAACTCTTTCTGAGAGCACTGAATCTGTGTATGAACACAATTCTCAAACCACTCTTCTTAAATGGAAAATGCGTAACAATTGATTTCAATACCTTTTTTCAACATTCGTATACATGTACATTGTACATGTATGTGTTTCCGTTTTTTCCTACTGTTCTAATTCAAAGTACATATTTTGATAATTGAATTAACATATCACAAAATGCATCAGTAAATCCAAAGGTAACCCTTCTAATATTGCCATAACATTAAACCACTGACGTTACATTACAATAATCCACAGTCCCCTTATATATACAGTATAACCTCTCTTAACCGGAATTCTAGTAGATAATAATTTAGATACTTTTAGGCAGGTGGCTGCTTAATGCAGGGTGAAAGTCATGCAGAAAGCTCCTCTATGAGCTTTCTGCATGACTTTCACCCTGCATTAAGCTGCCACCTGTCTCCAAGACCGATATTCATACTAAATGTAACTGCCGGTTAAGAGAGGTTTTACTGTAGAATACCAAGGTTGTTGCTATATATACTACACATAGATTTAAGAAAGCAATATGCAAATAATTAAGGGGGTATATTTCAATAATAGGAGATGTTTCCCAAACAGTGTACTTCCTCATATAATATTTTATCAGCAAATCAATTTGCCTTGATTAACTTTCAAAATTATGGATAAATGAACAAACACAGTCAGAAAGAACAAGTTAATGCCGCTGTTTACCAGTTCTGAAATTTGGAATAAATGTAAAACAGAGAAATGGTTAAATAACTGTTGAGTGGAAAACGGAATGTTAGGGATAGTAGACCCAGTGTCTGGATAAAGTCTATCATGTACTGTTAGCTTACACGGGGCACCATAAGGAACAAGGAAACCAAACAGGGATGTTCCCACCCGGAGCGTGTATAAGCGAGCAAACACACACGGAATCAAACTAGTTTTTTTCGCAATTTTCTCTTTATGCATTGCTGCTTTTAATTTTGAAGGATCTTCTACTTTCAAAACTTATGTACTTCACAACAGCAGGTGTTAAGTGATTGTGTGGCGGCCGTAAAAAGTCGCCCCGTACTTCATTCTCAGTGTTGTTATGTTTTCTGGTCCATCGGGATCATTACTTTCGATGTTGTTAGTTTTGAAAATTGAATCCCGCTTAAAAATCCGTTGTTTGGGGCATTGGTTGTGTTGCACTTATACTAACTGCTCATGGACAGACATAATAAAACCAAGTCTGCAATTTTCTCATTTTGCTTTCGAAGGATCTCCTGCTGTAACCCTTTACTCCATAAATGCATCTTTCTACGTCTTTGCAAGCAGAGAAGACCCAGATCAGACGGCTCCTATAGGAACCGTCTGATCAGGGTCTGCTCTGTTTGCTCATGCTATATAGATATGATTCTGCCATAGCTTTAAGTTCATATGTCCATGTGCTATCATAATTGAATTCAATTAGTATTCATGCTGTCATTTTTTCTTACATGCATACTCATGGAGGAAATGGTTAAGAACTTTTGGTTTACTCGTTCTTGATTAACGCGACTTGCTCTGTTAACCTGTTCCCTATTCTATGTTTATTCAAAATTTCAATACTGAATATTCCTTGACAAAATAGTTATAATGAAATATGAAAGGTGGAGTATTGTAGCTGTTTTTTAAAGTAAAGAAATAGGTCTTTAAAATTCCACTAGCAAACAGAACAGACCCTGATCAGACGGTTTGTGTAGGAGCTGTCTGATCTGGGTCTGCTCTGTTTGCAAATCCGTCGAAAGGCGTATTTATGGAGTAAATGGTTAATAGGTATGTATCACAAATACAACTGTGTTAGCAAGACATGGATGCTCAAATTCTTCAATTACATTGGTAGCGCTACCTTTGTATAATTACCATCATTATAAGTAACTACTTAGGTGCAATTATCAATACTGCTACCTGTGTGCAGTCATCAACTCCGCTACCCACGTGGAAGTATATATATACTTAATAGGGGCGTAGGCAATGTGGCCGCAGAGGCCTCGGTCGCGGCCCCAATATTTTGGCCAGCGGCGAATTTGGGCCCTCTACTCGCCGCTTATTGGCGATTGGAACCGCGGCTTTAATCTCATGGTGTCACAATTGACATGGTTGTTGAAGATAAGCAGTGATTTAACCCTTTCCTCCATAAATACGCATTTCTACATCTCTGTAAAGGTCACTTTTTGAAACCATTGTGACAAATAGAGCATTTGCTCCTTAGGAGCTAATGCTCTATTTGTCACAATGGTTTAAATACTACATAATTCTATAACTTTCCTATTCTATAGAAAGTGCTCCTTTTTGGTAGTTATATATTCAAAGAGGTTGAATCTAAAAATAGCCTATGAGGGAATGGGTTAATTAATGACATTCTTGACACGTGCTGTTAATGACCGATCCATTGTAGGTAACTTTTACCGCCGTAACCATACCTCTGTTCTGTTCTGTTCTATTACTGGCGCAGCCGTTTGATGTTGAAAGTGGAAGACAAAAATAACCTATAAGAAGATAAATAAATAACTTCTCAAATAGCCGAATGTCAAACAGCTTGGATACTGAAGAGACGCCGATTTATTCAGCGTCTTATCTGGATCCAAACTATGGGCGTGCAAATGACAGCACGTCTAGCAGGCAATGGTTAATACAAATTGTTCTTGTACTAGTATTGTGTTGTGTTAAATTAATGCAGAATTTTCGTTTTCTTCTTATATGTGTTTGATTCAACAATAGTTGCCCCTTGACTACGGATAAATTTAGGTTTTAGTTTTTTGACTGACATTCAAATAGTATCGGCAAATCTCTTCTCAATCACAGCGCCAATTAATAAACAAACAAACATGTAAAAAGGTGATGGAACAAGATTTAAATGCTTTAACTGTAATATAAATGTAAATATTTCTGGGTTGAAAACTGATTTAGACAGATAAATGTAACTCAGATATTTATTCAGATATTTATTTCTTAACATCATTTCGAAATTCATATTTTGTTTATCTCAATCATATCCGAAACAGGCTATTTTCGAGGGATATTGAGAGGGCAGGGAAAATCAGTAGGCGATTTAGAAATCCGAGAAATAGTAGATTGCAATAATCGTATTCCCATCAAGTAAACTTCTGTCTGTCTTTCATCTGTCTCCAACGGAGAGCTATTATTATTATTTTTTATTACTATTCATTCTGATTATCTATTTTCCGATAGCAGATGTGGTTGTAACGTGTAGAAGCCTGTTTCTTGATAAATTTACCTTCACCTTCCTTCTGAGTTTCGTTTCGCCAAAGGGGAATATGATTAGTTATATTCATGATTAGTTACATGTATATTCATGATTATGGCAGGGCGAGGCCTCCATATTAAATTGGTAGTTATTGTGTACTATTTACACATGTATGGTATGTATGCTCCATGGGTATCCAGTTTAGTAATTATGGCTTCATGAATGGTGACTGTGTTAATTTATGACACACATACACACGAAATGATTATCTGGTCTTGGTAGAGGCTATGAGATCGTACCTGTGTTATGTCATAAGCAAAGCCGTAGAAATGCGTACTTATGGAGCAAAGGGTTAAATCATGTTTCATGTACTATAATTCTAATTGTAATTAGTATTGTCCGTAGTTTGTCCTGTATTACAGGCCGTTTCTTATTAATTGTATTTATATCACTTTTCACATATTTATTATGTTATAGTTTTGTATATTCTATTGATATTTATTTGATGTATAACTCTTCATGTATGGAGGTAAATAAAGAATCAATCAATCAATAAAAAAGCCCGTCTGTTAGAATCATATACGCCAAGATTAATTGAGAGCAAGCTTGTTACTGGTAGCAGCTTGTTTCCTAAAATACATTTAATTAAATTATATACTATAATATAGAGCAATAAAGCTCCATTAAGCCCATCTGTTTGAATCATATACACTAAACATTATTGGAGAGCAACATTGTGACTGGTAAGAGCTTGTTATCTTGAAATAGATTAAATTAGCCCATATACTATAAGGAAGAGAGCAATAAAACTCATACAATCTTTTTCACGCTTTTGTAAACAGAGTAGGCCCAATAATTGTCACCAAATCCAGTAGCTTGTTGGTGATTCGTAGGCAACAATTCAAGTTTAATGTCAATTGTAATTAGATTGATTGTCACATAAGACTAGGAAATAAACCTGTTAAGTAGGATATGGTCACAAATTTTCAATCTACATGTATCTTTTCTTACAAACGAAAAAACTTAACAACTCCATGTGCTCATACATATGTATGTAAAGTTTCAAGGAAGAAAATATGTAATTTGCTTCAGGATATCACAGCATTCATTTACAAATGTCAAGGAACTGATGTGTACTCGTGACCTGGCTTTACCCCACGAACGAGTAGATCAAACGTTATTTAGAGGTAGTAGTTCGGATAATGGCATAATAGAGAATACTTTACATTGTAAATAGTTTATATCCATAGGTACTAAATATGACCTTCAACAAAGGTCAACTGATGAATATAGGATACTTGGAAGCTTTACTAAGGATGGACTACCAGTGTTTCATTTTCCATGACGTCGACTTGATACCGGAAGACGATGCTAATCTGTACACTTGTCCGCGCATGCCCAGACACATGTCTGTGGCGGTAAACAAGTTCGGGTATAGGTAAGTTTTAACCTTTATTTATCAATTGTATTTCTTCATAATTAGAAGGATAAAGACATACTGAGTGGAAAGAGGGTCACACACCGACGGAGACATAGCCAAAGAAAGAGACAGAGAGAAACAGAGACAGAGAGACATACTGGCACAGAAACAGGTAGAGTGGGGAGAGGGTAAGAATAAGAGAGAGAGTGGATAATAAGAGAGACAGACAGACAGCCAGACTGAGAGACAGACCGAGAGACAGTCAGAGAGAGGGGTAGAAAGGGAGGGAGGGTGAGAAGTGTGAGAGAGAGAGAAAGAGGGGGGGGGGGAGAGGGTGGGGGAGGGGAGAGAATGAAAGAAATAGAAAGAGAGAAATTGAACAATACATATATGTAAAAACGTGGGTATGATTTCAGTTTTGTTTGATATAAGAATGAAGAAACAAGTACAATGTGCTTCGGTTTGTCCTTTCAACGGGAAACGAAATGAACTAAATGAGTTTAAGCCTCCTGTTTCATTAAAAATATGCGCTTGTACATTTTATCTAATCGAGCAAATGGCAGATGAGCGCTAACGTTGTTTTATCTCTTGTACCTGCGAGAGGCAAAGAACTTTGGTTCAGATAAGATGTCGACAAACAAACAGGGCATGTCCTAGGACTACTCTTTTCGCAGGGGCATAGAAAGGATTAACCCTTTCCTTCATATAAACAAGTTTTCACGCATTTGCAAACAGAGTAGACCCAGATCAGACAGCTCCTGTAGGAGCTGTCTGATCAGGATCTGCTCTGTTTGCTAATGGAATTTGATGTATCTGTTTCTGTATCTGTTTCTTTAGTTTCTAAAATGGCTACAACGTTCAACCTTCCATATTTCATCATAACTATTTTGTCCGTGAATATTCAGTATATATTGAAATTTGGAATAAATATAGAATAGGGAAAGAGTTAAAGAAACGCATATAGTAAAATCTCTCTTAACCAGACGTTAAATTTGGTATAAATATCGGTCTTGGAGACAGGTGGCAGCTTAATGCAGGGCGAAAGTCATGCAGAAAGCTTCTCTAGGAGCTTTCTGCATGACTTTCACCCTGCATTAAGCAGCCACCTGCCTTAAAGTATCTAAATTCTTCTCTACTAGAACTCCGGTTTAGAGGGGTTTTACACTATAGTCTCGCTAAAACCACCACATGATTCATTAACATAGGACTCTGTAAAAGCAGGTGGTTTCTATAGCAGGACAAAAGTACTACAGACAGATCCTATAGGAGCTCTCTGTAGTCTGTTTCATGTTTTTGCCTACTTTAAGCTACCACCTGTTTTGAAAAAACAATCCGGAATAAGACTTGTCTTGAGTGGTCTTATTAGCGAGACAACACTAGACTTATTTCCAATGTGCTGTCATACGCTATCAGTGTACATTAATACCTGGCTATTGCGAACAGTTAGGAAAGATAGAAGAATTGAGAACTGTTAGGGTTGGTACACTCTCTGCCATTGGCAGCAAGAAGCCTTTACCATTAACACATTCCCTCAGATTGACGAATTTTGACGACTGTAGAAGTCACCTTGTGAAACTATTGTGATAAATAGAGCATTTGCTCCTATAGGAGCAAATGCTCTATTTATCACAATGGTTTCAAACTACAAAATTCTAACATTTTCTTTTCTCTAGTTAATGCTCCTTTTCGGTAGATTTATTCAAAGAGGTTGTATCTAAAAAATAGCCTATGATGTAATGGGTTAACCCGCTATTTGGGACATAAGTCGTGTTTTTGCAAACAGCTTGGATCTAGGTGAGACGCTGAGTAACTCGACACACCAGAATCCAGTCTGTTTAAACCTCTCCCTGTTCTGTATTTGTTCCAAAATTCAACACCTACTGAATATTCATAGAAAAGACAAAGTAGTTATTAAGAAATATGGAAGGTGGAACATTGTAGCCAGTTTAGAAACTAAAGCAACATATCTATCAAATTTCGTTAGCAAAGAGAGCAGACGCTGATCAGACGGCTCCTATAGGAGCCGTCTGATCTGGGTCTACTCTGCTTGTTTGAAAACACGATTACATGAAGGAAAGGGTTAAATCTCGGTCAATATTTTCAAAAGATTAATCGAATAGATATTTAGACAAATTTCAGAACTGACATGCAAATTTGATCAGACATTGTTCTAGCACAGTGTGATAAAGGTTTAAGTGTGCAGTATTTCATTAGCTGACCCGATGCACAGTGTCCGCCCTGTAATGTTTCTTATGCAATGTCTGGTCTGGGTCTACATTGTTCACAAAAGTCATACGGCGTTTTTTGATGGAGAAAAACGACACCCTGTTATATTTCAGACTCAATCATCCTGACCAGTTTGGTGGGGTGACGGCAATGAGCAAGGAACATTTTAAGTTGGTCAATGGTTACTCCAATCTGTATTACGGTTGGGGCAATGAGGATGTTGATATGAATTTAAGGTGAGTATGTTTAACCTTTCAACGCTATATGTTCAAATGGACTATTCCAAATTTCAAACAGGTTAAGCTTAACGTGAATATTCAGGGGTGTTTGAAAGAAAAGTGTAACATGATAAACAGTACAGACCCCGATGATAGGGCTTCTTTTGTGGCCCTCTCATCTGGGTCTACACTGTCTGCAAATAACATTAGCGACTCGTTTCCGGCACTGAAAGGGTGAAGTTCACAATTATGAACCTACAATCACCTTTGTAAACAGTTTGGATCCTGATGAGACACCGAGAAACTCGACATCCCACACGGACTGAACAGTTTCATACTGAATCTGTTTTTGGCGGGAAGACAATTCTTAACATTCTGAAATAAAGAAAACTGGAGCAGACGATGAATTCTCGACAGAGAATACAGTAAAATCCCTCTAAACTGGACGTTTAATTTACAATGAATATCGGTCTTGGAGACAGGTTGCAGCATAATGCAGGATGAACATCATACAGAAAGCTTTCTGCATGACTTTCACCCTGCATTAATCAGCCACCTGTCTAAAAGTATCTAATTTTTTATCTCCTGAAATTCCGGTTTGGAGGGCCTTTACTGTATATTGTATATTATAACATTTGCAGCAAAGGTGCCCGATGCATGCTTGGAAAAAAACTAGCCTGAAACTATCTCTTTGTACCTTAAACCACTCCGAAAAACAAGAAAAAACACGACCCGGAATTTTTTTCCTATAATATTATGTATTGAATACACGATAGGAAAAAATCCGGGTCGTGTTTTCTTGTTTTTCGAGGTGGTTTAAGGTACAAATAGATAGTTTTAGGCTAGTTTTACATACTTCCATCACATTTTTTAATTTTTTTATTTATTGCGTGTGTGTGTGTTGGGGGGGGGGGGGATGTCGAAGCATGCGTCGGGCACCTTTAATTTACAGCAGACCGGATCCAGATGAGTATCTCGGACTGGGGGGGGGGGGGGAGATTAAAAACCCATCAACGCCTGTCGTTTCAGCATTTTGAACCGATTTAACGACCATACGTCGACATAGCGTGTCCATTTTCATATGATTTCTTTAACCCATTTGCTCCCACGACCCCATATATGGGACGTAGGCAAGCAGTGTAGACTCTGTTCAGACGCCTCATAATGCGGCGTCTGATCAGCGTCTACACTGTTTGCTGATAGGAAATTCAATATAAAACAAAACAAAAATGAAAAGTTAGACCAGACATCCATTAGATAAAATATAGACTAATCCAATATATAAGCATGGAAGAATCCACTGGGAGCTAATGGGTTAAGATGAGCATTTCAAACAGTTTAGATTCTAATGAGATGCTTAAAGTAACGTGCTGATGGTATCACATTTATCTTGATAATTAAAGTGTAACACCCTTACAACGTTAGAATTATCAAAATTAATGGCCTACATGTATTCCAAAATACAAATACATGTAGGTCAAACTAAACGTGAATATTCAGGAAGTGTGTCACGACGCACAGTGGCTCAAGGAACCGGGTTACCCCCTCATCTGGGTCTACACTGTTTGTAAAGGACATTAGTGACTTGTTTCCCTTAACCCATTACGTCATATTTTTAGATATTAACTAGAGTAAAGGGAAAAGTTTAGAATTTTGTAGTTTGAAACCATTGTGATAAATAGAACATTTGCTCCTATAGGAGCAAATGTTCTATTTATCACAATGGTTTCACAAAATGACTTTTATGAAGTCGTCAAAAGTCGTCAATATGAGGGAATGGGTTAAGTTACTCACTTAAAGGGTTAACATAACTATACAGGCCTATACATACGCGGCTTAGTATTGTCAAGACGTAGGGTTTTGTCCACAGTGTCACAGGCAACTAATACCCTAGTCCATATTCATAGGAGGATATGTCAAAATGCACTCAGTGACACCTTCCGTATATTATATAGAATCTCCAGCCTGCCGCTAGAATAACTCGCAATTCGCATTTGCAAACAGCTTGGATCCGGTTTGAGTTACTCGGCGTCTTATCAGGATCCAGGTACTCGGTCAAATGTTTTTTTTCAAAATTTGATCTACTAGGATGTAGTCAAAATTGCACCAGATTTAAATTTGAGCGGACATTATTTTTTATAAGCGGGTTGAGGTTTAGTAAGTATTCCGCAGCACTCAGTTATGTCAGTGATGTGAAACAAGACTTAAATTGTATGAATACAGATTTTTATCTGCGTTAAGTCATGCGTTACATTTCCTACACTGGATATTCAAATGTGAATACATGCACTTTGAATATGAATTAGTTCAATAGTTCTAAATCAATATAAATCTTCTCTAATCACACTGCTGCTTTTGCTTTCGAAGGATCTACTATCAACACACTTAGTTAAACCTTTACTCAATGAATATTTATATACGAAATAATGACGTCATGATTATTAATTAGTTTAATTTGTATAAGGACACAGGGATTATTGGCCATGGCAGAAACTTCAGAATCATCTGTATATTACTTCATAAGCAAACAGAGCAGACCCGATCAGACGGCTCCTATAGGAGCCGTCTGATCTGGGTCTTCTCTGTGTGCAGAGGCATAGATAGGCGTATTTATGGAGTAAAGGGTTAAAGTGTAAACGACTCTTAAACCAGCCAAGAAATATTATATATAGCCACAGTGACATATCACATGTATATACACCGAACCGCAAAATAAACGAGACGTTTGGAGGAACACGTATACTTAAAAAAATAAACAGTTTATCTATGATGTAATTGTAAATTCTCACATGACTCTGCAGCATGTCTCGGTTGAGCTGTTACTAGAGTGGTAACACTTTACTTGGTGAATATTCTTATAAGAAATAATAACATCATTAATATTTATTGGCTGAGGTTTGAAACTGTTAACCCTTTACTCCATAAATACGTCTTTCAACGCAATTTGCAAACAGGATGGACCCAGATCAGACGGCTCCTATAGGAGGCGTCTGATCAGGGTCTGCTCTGTTTGCTTACGATATAATACAGAAATAATTTTACAGTTTCTGCAATTGCCAAAATTTCCCGTGTACCTGTGTTATTATAGCCAATTAGTCCAATTAATATTCATGACGTCATTATTTCTTACATGAATATTCATGTAGGAAAGGGTTAAATGAACCCGGACTATTTTAGCCAGGATAGGAGCTGTATAATTAGATTTATATAATTGTATAAGCAAACAGAGCAGACCCTGATCAGACAGCTCCTACAAAGTATGTATCAGGCACAGGGTAAAGTATGGTCTTAACCCATTTCCCCATAGGCTATTTTAGACACAACCTCTTTGAATCAATCTACCGATTGATTTACTGGAAAAGAAAAAGTTTAGAATTGTGTAGTTTTGAAACCATTGTGATAAATACAGCATTTGCTATAGGAGCAAATGCTCTATTTATCACAATGGTTTCATAAAGTGACTTTTACAGAGGCGTAGAAAGGCGTATGTATGGAGGAAAGGGTTAAGACATATCATATGTATCATAATTGTTGGTGTGTCGCTCATGACGACGATGTGTAGCAAAAACATGTCTATAACGATCGTCGACAAATAGTCTAATTCAGGGTTTTAAGCCTAACAGCGCTGGGTTTTCAGCTTTTTAAATGGACTATTCCAAATTCAAACAGGTCAAGCTTATGATGAATAATTAGGGGGTTTTTTCAAAGAAAAGTGTAACATGACAAACAGTACATACCTTGAGAGAACTCCTCTTAGAGCCATTTCATCTGAGTCAGCTCTAATTGCAAAAGGATATTAGTGACTTGTGTCCCGCACTGTAAGGGTTAAGGCACGTGCTGCCTTCATGCAAGATGAAAGCAACGCAGAAAGCTCCTAGAGAAACGTTCTGCATTACTTTCTAATATTCAAATTTTAATACCTACTGAATATTCATGGACGAAATAGTTATAATGAAATATGGAAGGTTGAATAGTGTAGCCATTTTAGAAACTAAAGAAACAGATTTGTCAAATTCTATTAGAAAACAGAGCAGATCCTGATATGACCTTCTGATCTAGGTCGGCTCTGTTTGCAAATGCGTAAAAAGGCATTTATATGAAGGAATTTGCTAAGAAACAACTAGCTATTATAGAGCCACGCTTTATTCATTTCATGATCGTTGTAGCCATACAGTAAAACCTCTCTATAACGACCACTAAATTGTGTTAATTAGTTGGTATTTAGAGCAGGTGGCTGCTTAAAGCAAGGTGAAAGTAAAACAGAACGCTCCCATAGGAGCGTTCTGTTTTACTTTCACCTTGCTTTAAGCAGCCATATGACTTTAACACAAAATAATTGATGTAATTTAGTGGCCGTTATAGAGAGGTTTTACTGTACAAATAATGTATATTCTACTGTAATTTAATCGATTTTGGTCAGTGATTTAGAATGTTTTATTGTAGCCTAATACTCCTATTTAGCTATATCCTTATACATGTATACGTATTTCAATACCTGGTGACTGTAAATAAAACAATGAGAATTGCTTAAGCTATAACCATGAAATCGACAAAACTTTCCGTCAAAGCTGGAAAGTTAACAAAAGCATACGACGCGCCTGAATTATTTTAACTCTTTGCACGCTAGCGACGAAACTATGATTACCTATGCAAACAGTTTGGATCCAGATGAGACGCCGCACAATGCGGCGTTTCATCAGGATCCAAACTGTTTGTCACCTTTACCATATTTTTTGTAAAGAAATGAGAGAATTTATTTTAAGAATTGAAGCAGACGACAATTGTTGCAGACGAAAAGTTACTTAGCGTGCAAAGAGTTAATGTACCGTCGGGGATTGTAAAGCAGTCTACACTCCAGACATCACACAGTGCTCTCAACCGTCTACTTCTTCATAACATCATACAGTTTATTAATTATTCACTCATACATGTACCAAGGGCAACAAGAAAAGCATTGATGCAAAACATCAAATGGCTCCTATTACTGAATAGTGAATAATAATCACAGAAGCACTATTTCTTACAAAATCTTTCCAATTCATTGAGACAAGATGGCGTATAACGTATGTATGCGAATCTATTTCTATGCTGGAAATGTTATAAATTAATTAACTTTTAGCCTGCTATGGGCGGATGAGTGAATACCTATACAAACAGTTTGGATCCAGATGAGACGCCGAGTAAATCGGCGTCTCATCAGGATCCAAACTGTTTGACACCCTGATTGTATTCTGGTAGACAAGTTGATTATAACTTGTCTTTTGAAAATGTAGTTGGTGAAAAACTCCGTAAAATAATTTGCTCAGCAGGCTAAAGGTTAACAGATTTTAAATCTCTTACGGATATGAAAGTTCTGTCTGTTATGAATGAGAATACTGCATGGCTATGATTTCAAACTATTAATTCCCCCGTGCCGGGTACATATATTTATAACGGATTTTTATCTCCCATCGATATGAAAGTTCTATCCGTTATGAATGAGAAATAAGTTGGACATCATCAAATTATTTAGTTTTCCCGTTTTTTCCGTTTCCACGGATATGAAAGTCATATTTGTTGTGATTGAAAAATATTGAAAATAACTAAACTATTCGAAGAAGTTCATAGTGGTTTTGATGTAGAAATATGGCTATCAAAGCATAGCTTTGAATGAACTACGAATATGCTAGTATACAAAATGACTACTATTTCATGAGATATTATTGAAAATACCTATATAATTATATTATTGAAAATACCTATGAAGTATTTCATAGACCCGGATATGCAATCATAACCAATTTAAACTCCCATGGATATGAAACATCAGGTCTGTTTCGAAGAAGATTATGAGCCACAAATGAACATTGTTCATGTGTACTCGCAGTTGACTATATAGGCCGTGAATCAGATTTGTGCGCCCTTGAATTCTTTGACCTAGATAAGTAACAGTTTAAATAAAGAGTCACTTATAAATATTGCAGACAACTATAAAGTATTTTGCAATGTTCCCAATTTAAAGCGGTATTTACAAATAATTATCGTGCTTATAAATGCGTTTTGTGAACATAATTTTGAGAGTAATTTTGCAATATCAAATTCCAATACATGCATTTAATCTATTTTTCAGTACGATGTTTGTAGTTATAGCCCATTTATACCCAACAGATATGAAATGACGTCCGTTTATAACTGCATATTTAACACTTTTAAGCAAAGCAAATAACCGCGGACATGAATGTTACACGCTTCATCAAGTCCATACTTCAAGTCGATAATCAACTGAAACATGCATTTATACACCGTGACATGTAGGATTTTCACTCTTAATTGGGCCAAATTTTACAAAGCAAGTATAAGTTATTTCTAAACTAGCTTTTAACCGACATTAAAACAATAATTTATCAAACACTTAAGGCAAGACTGTTGCACCGGAAATTCGAAAGGGTCAGCTATTTAGTATCAATAACGTATTTCTTTTAATAACGCATTTCTCTAATGCAATACATGTAATACCAAACAAATACTTACATGTTTTTTTTATTACGTTATTTCAGATATGTTATACTCTTAATCGACCAGTATAACATGCATTAGCCAAACAGGTACACGTTCATTTCTTCAACGTTACAATAATTCTGAAAGTATGAGATCCTTGGAAAGCAAAACCAGCAATGCAAAAAGAGACAATTGCCGACTCGGTTTTTTTGAGTTTCTTCATGAGTAGTTATTAAAAGTGCAACACTACTCACGCCCCCTATCACCAGCTTATGCGGTATTCAATTTTCAAAACTATAAACATCGAAACTAATGATCCTGACGGACCATAAAATAATATAACAATACTGAGAATGAAGTACGGGACGACTTTATACGACCTCCACATAAGCACTGAACATCTGCTGCTGTAAAGTAAATTCTGAAAGTAGGAGATCCTTCGAAAGCAAAAGTAGCAATGCGAAAAGAGAGAAAATTGCTGACTGCTCCTCTCATAAGCCAAACAAATCGTGATTCCATACAGTCACCCCGCTCTTGCGGGTCGCCAATGATAACACGTTGAAATGGAAACTAGACATTAGCGAATACAATATTACATTAAACTTGTAATTACCTTAAAATGCTAACAAATTACAAGTATATAACCGGATTAATCTCACTGATCAATCCGTTTTAATATACAGTATGGGCATTAAATAAACATGTCTATCTTCTGTTCATTGCAGAAAGAAAGTGGTTCAGAAAACTACTATGGCATGTTATTACATTCATTTAAACTTTAAAGTTAATAGATCAGAAGTCAGGAAGAAGACACAAATTTACACATATGCAACTAGAGTAGACCCATATCAGGGTCCATGCTTATAAAGCTTTTTATTTGAGTCTGAGTTTGTTCTCAAGCTTTTGATTGGTCAGATTTGAGCCAAAGGCTCAAATCTGACCAATCAAAAACTTGAGAACGAACTCAGACTCAACAAAACGTTTTATAAGCATGAATACAGATGTCTAGAAGCAGTCCGATCAAGCTCTACGTTGTGGTTGCTGAATTACATAGGTCTCATTTTCTTCCATGGCCAAAATCCTTTGTTCACATTCAGAAAGTCATAAAGTATAATATTCACTATGTCTTTATTTCTTAATAATAAAGTCCAACTTAAACATAATTTCCAGTAAAGACAAAAGGATACTTTTAGGCTGCTGCTTAATGCAGTATCTCACCGCTGTGGGTTCGAATCCCGGTCTTGGCATTTGGATTTTCATACTGGCTTGCGTTAGATCGGTGTATCTACTTGGATGTTCTTCTGTACACGAAACAATCACATTTGTTCCGTGCACTGGGGAACCTCTGTGGTCTTCCTCCACCTGTTATTAGCCGGACGTCGTGATGTTACTTAAATACTGTTAAAACGAGGTAAAGCCTGATAAAAACCAATCCAAACTAAACTGAATGTCGGGTTTTACTGTATCTATCGGGTAAATGGGTGAACTGGTATTTATAAAGAAATAGTCTTAGGGACCTTATAGTTACAATATATTTGCACTAATCTCTTGATGATACTCATGCTGGTTTTTCTGAATATTCTCTCTTGCAGACTTAGAGCAAATGGTTTGACTATAAGCAGATACCCGGAGGAGATAGCGAGATATACCATGATAAAACACACACGTGACAAGCATAATAAAGTAAACATCCTCAGGTAAGTGTCATAATTATGTAACATTCACCATCACAAGAAAAAAAACTTCCTTGTAGTTTACCTGCCGTGAACTACCCTAATAACCCTTAGTATTCGGACTAACATACGGAAGAAAATAATGCAGAGCCGGATCAAGCGGCATCTGAACGAGACGTTTGATTAGTGTCATATAACAGTCAGTGTCAACACCATTTGCTAACCAATCAATATGATTGAAAGTTATCAACATGGTGCAAACTAGGATTGCATGAACAGTTGAACTTCGATATTTCGAATTTCAGGGGACCATACAAATTAGTTCGAGATAACAGAAGTTCGAGTTCTCATCTGGGCAATTAAATTCACATCTTAATGCAGATCTAAAGTAATGCTGAAAGCTCCTGTAGGAGCTTTCAGCATTACTTTAGACATATGGCGTACGAAACGGTTCATAACTCTCCAAATTATGGCGAAGTGGTTCATGTAACTATCCAAAAGCGCATCACATCATAAGCTTTTCGAGAGTCATGGACCGTCCGTACAATAAGTGCCACACCAACCGCAACGCCGAACCGCGGCCATTTAACCAATCAGAATTACCCTTACATAAAAAGGTATGGTATAATCAAAGAGCAACCGTGTGTTACTTGTGCATTGCGTCCATTTTAGAATATATTTCTCGCTGTATGTATTTGTATTATTCTGAACCTCAACTTACGGAACTATAATTGTTCTGATACTGATTTATGACTTAGAATTATTAGTTTTACTATATTTACCACAAAATAACCCCCACAACCACTGTAACATTGTTAGAAACAAACTCTG
This sequence comes from Azorinus chamasolen, assembly GCA_963576725.1. Lineage (NCBI taxonomy): Eukaryota > Metazoa > Mollusca > Bivalvia > Cardiida > Solecurtidae > Azorinus > Azorinus chamasolen. The sequence continues at coordinate 112,282,403 of OY755235.1, read as the reverse complement.
AAACTATCTATCAGTATGTTTTGCGGGGAGTATGGGTAAGGATTTTTGTCTCTATAATCAGTTCGACGAGTTGACTTTTCGTCTGATATTATTATTATACCATATTTATATAGCACTCTTTTCATATCTAAATACGTTCAAAAGTGCTTTACAATTTAAACATTTATACATACTAAAGCAGAAATTAAAGAAAATATAAGATATGAAATAGAAATAAAAACATAATAAACAAAACAAAAACATTTACAGTGTATTTCTAAGGTATAAAAAGAACATCGCTTAACCTCAAAATTTAAAATCCATATGCCTATATGCCTAGTAAGGTATAGTACAATTATGATAAGATAATAAAGCAAAGTTGATGTCATACTATTTCTAAAGTTAAAACATGCAAGCGCTGTTTGGGCTTAAAATATATATCAGCCACCATAATTCTTTAATAAGGAGTGCTTTTAAAGAGATCGTTTAAAAGATTCAAGTGTAGCTGGGTTAAAACATGCAACAGCTATTTGGGCTTACAATATACATCAGCCACCATATATCTTTAAAAGGAAATGAGTTTTAAGAGTTCTTTTAAAAGACTCAAGTGAAGCTGAGCTCCGTATTCCCACCGGAAGTTCATTCCACAACTTAGGAGCCGCCTTTGCAAAGCTACGATCACCATAGGTAACTGTGCGGGATCTTGGTATCACGAAGGCCGTACAGTCATTTTTTTTATCTTAAATCACGCTGTGGTTTATATATCTTTAACATGTTTGTGATGTAACTTGGAGATTTGTCATTCAATGCTTTATAGGTGTGAGACAAAAGTTTAAAGTTAATCCAGTGTTCCACTGGGAGCCAGTGAAGTTCCTTTAACACTGGTGTTATGTGGTCAAAACGTGATGTCCAGGTAATGATACGAGCTGCAACATTTTGGACAGTCTGCAGTTTGTTCAAAGTTGTCTTTGGTAAACCACAAAGCAGGGAGTTACAATAGTCGAGTCTGGATGTAACAAGAGAATTTACTAGGGTTTTTGTAGCATCAATGGTAAGATATTTTCTAATATGGCCTATTTGTTGTAGCTGGGCATAACAAGACCTACAAACAGAATTCACCTGTTGTTCCATGTTCATGTTGGAATCGAGGAATGCCCCCAAATTTCGAATCCACGTTGATGGTTTTATCTCAGTATTTTAAATTTTTATTTCTATGTTTGATACACGTTCTGCATTACGTTTGGGGTTAAACAGTATAAATTCTGTTTTATCTGCATTTAGTTTTAGCATATTGTGGTGCATCCAGGAGACAACATCGTTTAGACAGGCTTTCACTCGTCGTATAACTTCCATTTGTGTAGTAGTGCCAATGGGTTCAAATGATATATATAGCTGTGAGTCGTCTGCATAAAAATGATGATTAAGTCCATGGTTTCTACAAATTGCGCCTACAAAGGCAGTTTCCATTCTGATATATATGTAGCTATAATATAAGCTAGAAGTATAGATCTATTTAGGTGTTGTTTTATTCCGAACAATTATCACACGTTATGTATATAAAGTTTAACCCTTTCCCTCATAATTCCACATTTTCTCGTACTAGCAAACAGAGACGACCCAGATAAGACAGCTCCTATAGATATAGATGTCGGTCTGTGAACATATGCGTAAATAAAACTGATTAAACAATGCACCAAACTTTTTTTTAAAACTTTTTTTCAAATGCTTTAAAACAAAATTCAAATGCAACAATGCACCAAACTTGTAGAATTAACTCGTTGCATCTAACGTAATCATAAGACGTTGTCTGCTTTAGTTCTTCAAGGACATGTATTTGGATACTGAAGAAACTTCGTGTAACTTGGCGTCTAATATGGATACAATCTGTTACCATGGCTTTGCAACTAGCATCCATAGAGTTAATGTAAACCTTTCTTAACTATTAAGTGAAAATATATAAATATGCTTCAGGTAAAGGGTTAATATAACTATAACAACCTGGCATTTTAGAAGTGATCAACAAAGTATTTGCTGCCAACGAACTCTGGATCAAGCTTCGATTTGAATTCACAGCCACATGCGTTCAAACAAACGCATGTTTACAAGTAAAGTTCACTCTGTGGAAAGGTTCTACTGTGTATCAATGTGGATCAGTAAGGTTATATACCCAGTTACATATTTGTTATCTATCATCCACATGGATAAATGTAATAAGACTCGCTGCGTCTGTGTTGAATGTTTCATTTCAATATATCTACGCCGAACTATCAATATTGTTATCAGTGTCATCAGTATAGGCGGAAAACTTAAGTTTTATGGTGCGTGACTTTAACGACTAAATAATCAAACAAGAACTAGAATATACACTGCTTTACAATGCCCGAGTAAAACATTCAATAATAATTCATTAAATATAAAACAACCATTGTAGGAGCTGCCTTATCAGGTTCAACTGTATGCTTTGTGTTTCCATTCTGGTTCTTTTGCATTAAAGGTCCTGAATTCATACTGTAATTCAATAAGTAAATAAGAGAGGGAGAGAGAGAGAAAAAAAGACAGAGAGAGACAGACAGACAAAGGCATGGAGAGAGAGACAGAGAGAGACAGTAAGAGACAGAAAGAGAGAGACAGGCAGAGAAAAATAGAGAGAGAGAGACAGAGACAGAGAGAGACAGAAATACAGAGAGGATAGAGACAGAGAGACAGACAGTGCCATAGGCAGAGACAGAGAGACAGAGACAGACATACATACATACATACATACAGACAGACAGACAGACAGACAGACAGACAGACAGAGACAGACAGACAGACAGACAAACGACAGACAGACAGACGACAGACGAGAGAGAGAGAGAGAGAGAGAGAGAGAGAGAGAGAGAGAGAGAGAGAGAGAGAGAGAGAGGTGGGGACAGACATACAGACAGACAGAAATAGAGACAGAGACATACAGAGAGACAGTTCATGATTTCATTGATTCTCGTTGTAAGTAAAATGCCTCAGAGAACAGAACAGACAGACACACATACAGACACAGACAGACATACACACAGAGAGACACACACATAGACACACACGTACACGCTCGCAGACACGCATACAGACAGACATACACACAGACACACACGCATACGGACACACACAGACACACACACGCACATACCTTAGAACAGTCGGACTTAAATTCAGGTTAAACATAAAGCTGACAGAGTGTGCAACAAGCAGTTTGTGCTCCGTCGAAATTGGAATATGACACTTTGACACGAAGATAATTTATGATTTACATTATGTACATTAATTTTCCAGCTGGGTCACCCTTTCTGAAAAATACCGACTCCCTCTGAAAAATAGTGACCCCCGCCCCCTATATCTATAGAATATTGACCCCCGTCCCAACTATTACTAACAAATTATTAACAATAGCAATTACTTAAATACCTAATATTGTTGTGGTTGCAGCTTTCTGTTGTTGTCGCTGCTATCAAAGCGCATGATGCGGTTATTAAAGTGCATGATGCGGTTTAAAGACGCCTGATGCGCTTTTGGAGAGTTATGAACCGCATCGTACGCCATAATGTAAGGGTAATTCTGATTGGTTATAGGCCCGCGATTCGGCGTTGCGGTTCGACACTTAGCGTACGGACGATCCATCAGTCTCGAAAAGCGCACGATGCGCTTTAACCCTTTCGCTGCCAAACTCTGTCGTCTGCTAACTTTGTCGTCTGCTAAAAATTTTCATTCTTTTGATTTTCTTCATTTTTGTTTCAAAAACATAGTAACAGTAACAAACAGTTTGGATCCTGATGAGACGCCGAGTTACTTGGTGTCTCATCTGGATCCAAACTGTTTGCATAGGTAATCACAGATCCGGTATTTGCAGCGAAAGGGTTAATCAAAGCGTTGTAGACGCTGCAGTATTCTTTGCATGGTATCAATCTGATATCGAATAAGTTCGCTTTGGCATGGAATTGCGTATCATTAACCCTGTCGCTGCCAATGCCGAACCAAGTACGTTCTGATCGTCTACCTGTCCACTAGTCTGTCTGTGTGTCTTTTGTCTTGCCGAGTTTGTCTGAATTTTCATCTTTTTGATTAAGTGGGTGCTTTATGTGCCGTTCTGTGTTGTGGTACAATAAAACCGAATACACCTAGCTGTATCCTACGTTACTTTGTTGTCGAGAAAGCTGTTACCACGTTGTAATTAAATTATGTTAATAATGTCACATCAAAGGTGATAGATGACCTTATGCTCATGATGTCGTAGAGCGTTGAAATATTCCCAAAACAGTTACCCATATATTGCCTTAAAGGGGAATTCCCTACATTCGACATGTTTCAAAAGTGCAAAAAATATACAAAACTCATTCGTTTATATGCTGGAAAGAAGTATATCACAAGAAAAACACCAAAGAAGACACAGCTTTCATATGGTTGATATGTTATTCGGCAATGTATTAGTATTAATTCGGCTCTCTTTAACTGTTCAACCAAGGTCGATAATATTTTGTTGTAGAACAAAAATATAAGTATTCGATGAAAACGGTTTATTTTGTATCACAGGGGCATTTTTCGAGATAAGTTCAAATTGATCATCATAATGATGTTTGATCATAACATATATTACGTTTTATGACGTTATTGAAAATATGCGTTTATTGTAGGGGACTTCCTCTTGAGGAAGATGTGCACACACGTGTAGAGTCCTACCCCTAGGTTTCAAAACATTGACAATAACTCCCCAGATGCCTGATAGGTGTACAGCAGTAAAGACAGCGTTCAGTGGACGGGAATTCCCTTTTTCATTGCATGACTAATATCTATGTTGTTTTTTATGTGAACTGTGTTATCCCTTTTGGAAGTTCATCATACTAAATATAGTTATATTGTGATGCTTGGTGATTTCAGGTGGAAATTAGTATACGATTTTCGACGGTATCCTTTTGATGGACTGAACTCGTTGCGTTATTACCTCCTGGATACAATAGAAGAAAAGCTCTATACAAAGTTTGTCGTTCATTTGGACCCAGCAGATTATAATGTGAAGGAAAATAGATATCCTAGACCAACAGAAACAGACATCGCTATAGGAATGTTTACGTGTCTATTGGTACTGCTTATTTTGATCGTTGTATATCGATGGCTTAGTGCATATAGTTCGATTTCGAGTGCTGAGCCGTGACTGCACTTTTCTATTTAGTTGCAACCATTCTAAGTTATGGGTAAGTGGACAATGGTTGTCACAAGAAGCTCGTAGTAATCGTGCAGTATTAGTATATACATGTATAAGCTTATTACTTGTCTGTATAACCACATGTAACTCCGGAACAAATACATACTTTGTGACGCGTTTTACCTCTACGGGCGGACTGGTCCTAAATGCCACAGCTCACGGGTCAATATCGAACTATAGTAATTAGGATTTCGAGATTATCTTTTTCTAACAATCTAGGCTGTTTGACATTGGTACTTTGAAAACATCGGGGCTATACGATTAACTGATTGTCAAACAGTTTGGATCCTAATGAGTCACCGATTTACTCAGTGTCTCACCTGGGTCCCAATTGTTTGCAAATGTGAGTTAGGTCGCAGATAGCGGGATAAGTGTTAACCCTTTCCCTGTTCTGTATTTAGGCCAAATTTCAATACCTACTGAATATTCATTAAATATAGATATAAAGAAATATGGAAGGTGAAGCATTGAAGACATTTTAAAAAGGAAAGAAACATCAATCAAATTCTATTAGCAAACAGAGCAGACCCTGATCAGACGGCTCCTATAGGAGCCGTCTGATCTGGGTCTACCCTGTTTGCAAATGCGTGAAATCACGTTTATATGAGGGAAAGGGTTAATAATTGGAAAAGTAGTAAAGTCAAGCAGGCAAAGCCACATGCAAGACGCAACCACCACCAAAACACCGATAGACAGCATCACACACACACAGACACACACACAGACACACACACAAACGCACACACACACACACACACACAATGAACACAGAAAACACCAAACGACACACAAGAACCAGGGACAAACGTTCCACACATGAACAAATCACAAGCACAAAGACGCAAGGCAAACAAAAGGAAGGGTGACAAAGAGAGTACCGCCTTGGCACGGTCAGTAGCAAAAACACCACTGGGGGTTTAAACCGGTTTACGGACGTCCTAACCTCACACTTCTCTCAAAGTCACCCTAGCTTTACAAATATTGTAAATAAAGGCATCCCCGCTGGACTTACCCACAACATAGACGACGGTGAACACAGGACAACATGTAAAACATAGCATAATAACTGTGACAATCCGTCAAATATGTACTCAATGACTTTGCTGAAGTCAGAGCACCTGCAGGTAAGCCGTTAAGGGCACGACAGGGAAAAAGTAATACATGAGTCTGGTAAGCTCATCCTGTATCCAAGTTTAAGAGTATACCATCATAGAGTACTACCCTCGGCCTGTCATCGCGCAAGCAAAGAGGGAAGCGTAGCTACCGACTGTAAAAGGGTCGATAACCAAACATGCAGTGCGTTGCAATATAATAGGATCATAACCTTTCTTTTTAAATGTTTTAATGCGTTTTATAAACAAATCATGAAAATGGATATGACCCCGAATTTTCCTAAGTTTGTAGATAACATCCCCATAAAATTCTGGTTGAGAAATGCCTTGTCGCAGTAACGTCCGTAGATTGCAATTATATTTACTAATGAGAGGTAAATTTCGATAATAAAATTTAGAAAAAGTTTTCCGAAGTTTGTGATATCTGTAACCTTGCTTAAGAAGTTTATCAGTTATAACTAAATTACGTCTGTTAAAATCTTCAAGCAAAGAAGATGTCTGGTTGGAAATATCAGATGTTTTTAAAGTGATAGTCTCTTATCGCAACACGTTTTAACAGTGTTGGAAAATACGTAGATCATCTGTTTCTATGCTGAACAGAAGTATATCGCAAGAAAAGCGATAGAATAAACGCTGAAGAAGACGAACATTTCAACAGAGCTACAGATAAAGGTGCGTACCCAAATACTAAAATCGTCATTTCTCCACCAAACCCTACACTGTGATCATTCTTTAGATAAAGGTGCGTACCCAAATACTAAAATCGTCATTTATCCACCAAACCCTAGACTGTGACCACTCTTTAGATCGTCTCTTCGAGGTTCTCGAAGAGACAATTCTAAAGAGTGGTCACAGTATAGGGTTTGGTGGAGAAATAAAGGAGTTATTAATGAAAATGTTTGAATTTACGCATCTTAATCTGGAGCTCTGCATTTCCATGTGTTTGATGTGATAGACGCCAGTGTTATTCGCTTATGTGTTAGTATTTATTTGCCTTTTAGTTTTGTTACTCTTCGAATAGACCGATATCATTGTGTTGTACAACAAACAATCATGAGTATCAGTAGTAACGGTTTATTTTGTATTACAACAGCATTATTTTTTAATCTGAGTTCAACTTGGAGAAAGTTGTGAATAAATCAACATAACCAACAGTCCAACACTGTGTTTTATGATTTTATTGAAAATATGCTTTTGTTGTAGAGACTCTCGCTGTAACGGCGGATGTAAATGAATAAAACGGAGGATGAATGAACCTTTTCCTCCAAGAATATTCATATAAGAAAATATGCTGTCATGAGTATTAACTAGATTAATTTGTTATAAAAGCACATGGACATGTGAAGTTTTGGCCATGACAAAAACTGTAGAATCATATCTTCATTATATCATAAGCAAACAGAGCAGACCCTGATCAGACGGCGCCTATAGGAACCGTCTGGTCTGGTTCTACTCTGTTTACAAAGGCATAGAAAGGCGTATTTATGGAGGAAAGGGTTAATCATTACCCCTTTAACCCGTATCCTCATTTTGACGACTCTGTAAAGGTCACTTTGTGAAACCATTGTGATAAATAGAGCTGGAATGTCGAGCTCGCCCATCAACATTCGACTTTATATACATCTATTGCGTCGCATAGTAAAGCCAAGATAGAACTTCTCACTGATTCTTGTGCAAATACTCAAACCATTACAAAGTTACTGGCGATTTCCCAAGATTATCCGAAAAATGGGACTGGTGCTATAGTAACAACGCAGTTACTAGCTGAATTCTCTAAGGTGAACGAATT